>CM037778.1:39081156-39131156 GCA_021229015.1 Solen grandis
TGTATGGAGATTATGCATGTCTTTTTTTATTTCTTCCTAGGTTGAAAAATCTGGTTGCTATGACAACAAGTAGACTTAAAATATTGCAAATAAAACAATATGTTGTGATAACTCAAAAAGTACTGAAAATATATTTATGAAACTTTAAATATGTATAGATGGCAGTATGGAGATTATGCACATCATTTTTAGCTTGTGTTTTTTCTTTTTCTTCTGACCAAAATTCTGGTTGCTTTGGTAGTGGGAAAATTATGTACCTCACCGGTAGGGGACTCATGTCATTCTATATAGCAGCAGTTTAGGATCATACATGTAATATGATGTATTTCCCCTATGAAAACTAAGCCTTTTTTTTTTTTTTTTTTTTTAATTATTAATGATTATCAAATTTTTTTTTTTTTTTTAATCTTTTCAATGAATACTTTTAAGGTACTTATCTATTAGATAAAAGCTTAAAAACAATTAATAGGTCACCAGACTTATTTATATTTGTTCATATAAATATTTATTGGCCTGTAGACCTACTACTGAAATCCCGTGTACATTTCACACAGGAAAGACGTATATGCACTACAGTTTCTATTCCTCTTAATCATTTTAAACATCTGTCTTCTAAGTGCGTCATGACAGTCAACATCATAATTATGTTCAGTACAGTAGATAATTAGGGCAATATCTATCCTAATAATAGTTCAAAGTTGCAGTTGGTATCAGAACTGAAAACTTTTCAGTTGAAATATAACACACAACCTTTTTTCAATCTTGACTTTTCCATCATTTAGCATTTTTTGTTTTAAATGAAAACTGTTATATTTTGCATTGCTGGTGATGGTGTAAAATTTACTTGTGAGTGATAAGAGAAAATGTTGCGACTGTCTTTAAAACCAACACCATGAGCTGCTCTTTTTGTTTAGAACATGCAGCTTAGGCAATGAACTTGAACATTATGCAAGCGTATTTTGCTAATGTTCCTTAGCCTGAAAATATTCAAAACAAACATATCTATTTCAACTATGAAGTGTTGTTATCATTGTCATCATCATTAGTAGAGTACATCATTATTCATCATGTGATATTTAAGTAATCGTTAACATTATTGAATATTTAAGGTAACATGTTTGTCCATTTACTTCCTCACACAAAGTAGTAACCATTAAGAAGATTTGTTTGAAAAAAATATTAATCTTCAAATAGAAATAAATCTAAATGGAACATAAATTTGCAAAATATATATTGGATGTGTGAGTGACCCAAACCTTGTCATGGTATGATGTCAAGTTTACTTGGACTGCTGACTCAAAACTAGGAGTCAACCCATTACAAGTGCTAGCTTTATTTAATCTGGCTTGAGGTCCACCAACAAACCTTCGTATCATAATGTAATACTTGAATTCTTAAAAATAAATAACTATTCTTGGTGGCTGAGGGGTTAGAGCATTAGCCTCGAAAGGGGAGGTTGTGGATTCCATCTCCAGTCGCGACACACCAAAGTTTTAAACAACGGTACTGTAATAGCTCTCTTGCTTGGTGCTTAGCATATAAAAGTAGTACAAGGACTAGTTGGCCCTTTGTCAAGATAATGTGACTGGGTGTGGTATAATGTCTATGGCATGATACTGCAGTGTGACAGCACTAGATCTGTCTCAAGTATGCATAGTTTCCAAATGACTGAAATGCAGTCTGTGAGGTGTTACACAAAATAACAAACTTGAACATATTCCACAAATCCTGTTTTATGATAGATATGACTAAGTAGACATATATTAATACCCTAATAACTAACACTGTTTGTTAAGGAACGAAATATTTAGGTTTTTTTATCAGAGAAACAAGGATGATGAAACTTGTGTTATTCCTCTTAATGCAATTTTCTTCAATTTCAGAGGACGCATAGATGAAGACATCTGGAGGTTCCTGCTGACAGGAGGTGTGGCACTAGAGAACCCTCACCCAAACCCTGCCTCCGAGTGGCTAAGTGACAAGTCCTGGGGAGAAATTGTCCGTGCCTCCAACCTTCCCACACTGAAAGGACTATATGAGCGTAAGTCCTGATTATACTTGAATTTATGATTCTTAAGGTGTTTTATTAGCTCACCTGAGCACAACGTGCTCATGGTGAGCTATTGTGATCGCCTTTTGTCCGGCGTCCATGCATGCGTCAGGCATCAACAATTTTCTTTAAACAACATCTCCTCCTAAACCACTTGGCCAAATTTAATGAAAATTGCCTGGGATGTTCCTTACAGGAAGCTCTACTAAAGTTGTTCAAATGGTTCCAGTCCGTTGCATATCTGGGTCACAGGAGCTAAAAATAGATTTTTAAAGTGAAATCTTTGAAAATCTTCTTGTCAGAAACCGCAAGGCCTGGAGTTTAGATATTTGGTGTGTGGCATTGTCTTTTGGACCATTACCAAGTTTGTTCAAATCATGACCTTGGGGTCGAAATTGGCCCAACCCCAGGGGTCACTTGATTTTACATAGACTTATATAAGAAAAACTAGAAAAAACTTCTTGTCAGAAACCACAAGGCCTGGAGTTAGATATTTGGTGTGTGGCATTGTCTTGACCATTACCAAGTTTGTTCAAATCATGGCCCTGGGGTCAAAATTGGCCCCACCCCAGGGGTCACTTGATTTTACATAGACTTATATAGGAAAACTAGAAAAATCTTCTTGTCAGAAACCACAAGGCCTGGAGCTTAGATATTTGGTGTGTGGCATTGTCTAGTGCACCACTACAAAGTTTGTTTAAATCATGGCCCTGGGGTCAAAATTGTCCAGCCCCAGGGGTCACTTGATTTTATATAGACTTATTAGTGCTATGACCTTCAAAGTTTGGATGGCAGGTACAGTTTTTGTGTTGAATTTAGATAAACTTGCTGTACTTCTGCATAGATTATGTATTCAGTATGACTCGTAATACAATAATTGGCATTGAGGGCAGTGTTTCTCAAGTGAGCGATTTAGGGCCATCATGGCCCTCTTGTTGTAAATCCTCTACTCTGTCTAGTTGCTGTTATTTATACCACAATCATCATGAAAGGCACACTCTTTCCTGATTATGATTGAGGGTTTTGAAGTTTCAAAATAATTAATGAGAGTTAAAATGTGATTAAGGCATATTTTCCTGTAATTAGTCCCCTACCGGTGTTCACACCGGAGGGGACTATAGGTTTGCCCTCCGTCTGTCCGTCCGTCCGTACACACGTAGGGGTACTTACGGGGCTAGGGAACAATGGGTTAGGGTTAGCAGCCTTTGATCTTTTCTCTTAAGTGGCTAAAATTGTCTCTTAGGTGGCTAAAAGAACAATAGAAAGAACAATAGGATAGCCACACAAGTATACCTGCGTTAGGACGTCCGTCTGTCCGTCCGTCTGTCCGCTCAAATCTGGATCCCGTGATAACTTAATAACTAAGCAAGCTAACTTGATGAAACTTGGTTTATGACTAGATGGCAATGTGTCGATTATGCACGTTGTTTTATTTTTGTTCTTCGACTAAAATTGTGGTTGCTATGGTAACGGAAATAGTGAAAATATGGCAAAAATGGGATCCCGCGATAACTTTATAACTAAGCAAGCTAACTTGATGAAACTTGGTATATGACTAGATGGCAATGTGTCGATTATGCACGTTGTTTTATTTTTGTTCTTCAACTAAAATTTTGGTTGCTACGTTAATGGAAATAGTGAAAATATGGCAAAAATGGGATCCCACAATAACTTTATAACTAAGCAAGCTAACTTGATGAAATTGGGGTTCTTCGACTAAAATTGTGGTTGCTATGGTAACGGAAATAGTGAAAATATGGCAAAAAATGGGATCCCGGTTACTATGGTAGCAGATACAAATCATTGATCTTTCAATAACTTTATTCAAGTCATTTGAGTCAAATTTAAGAAATTTTGTTGCATTACATTTCGTATGTCTGAAGATTATTTTGAAGACTTGTTCATCAATTCATAAATGTATTATTGATTACCATATTGAGTCAAGGTTCATGTGTTGCATACAACACCATTTACTTGTTATTGCTTAGATTTGATTTTATTTTGATTGCTGATGTAATTGGAGTGTTAACAAGTAAACTAGTATAAGTGTGACATTGTAGTAGTTTACATGTGTATCCATGAACATGTACCTTGCCACCTTGAAATCAAAAATATAACTTTTATTTATCATTTCATTGCTCCTTGATAATTGTAAAATTATTTCATACATTACAGATATTAGAGATAATATAACAAAATGGAAGCAGCTGTATGATTCGCCTTCACCTCAGACAGAGAAGTATCCGTCACCATTTGATGTCCTCCGTGGCATGGACAAGATGGTTGTGCTCAGATGTTTCAGACCAGATAAGATGGTACCTGCTGTCCAAGATTTCATTGTTGAGAATTTAGGGCAGTCATACATTGAACCTCCAACTTTTGATCTACCTGGTTCGTTTGCCGACTCCAACTGTTGCGCTCCTCTGATCTTTGTCCTGTCCCCAGGAGCTGATCCAATGGCAGCCCTACTCAAGTTTGCTGAGGACAAGGGGTTGAGCCAGGCCAAGGGGGAGGTACAGACAATCTCTCTGGGACAAGGACAGGTACATACACACTCTTGTATCCTACAAATCTGTATAAGTACTGTATGGTATAAAGACTTCTGTGAACAGGCCCATTGCTTTCCTTTCTTTGTTCAATGTAAATTTTGGAGGAGTTAATAAATCTACTCATGGTTTTAAGTTAAATGACATCTGATGTTTTTCTAAGTATATTTCAAGATAAACCTCTGACAAAAGTGTAGTCTAGTTTTAGACTGTGACATTCATGTTCCTCTATCCTACAGGGGCCCATTGCCACCAAGATGATTGAGAAGGCAATCAAAGATGGCACCTGGGTGGTGCTCCAGAACTGTCACTTGGCAACCTCCTGGATGCCTAAATTAGAAAAGATTTGCGAGGAGACCATCCGTCCAGAGGATACAAACCAGAACTTCCGTCTCTGGCTGACCAGCTATCCATCAGACCAGTTTCCCGTGTCCATTTTGCAAAATGGTAAGAGTAGTATCTGCTGTGTTAGATTGGAATGTTTTATCACAGAATCTATAAATGGCCCATTGTTTATTTAGTGATAAGGAATTTTTGTCTGAAGCATAGCTTGAAAACTATGAAAGGGATTTACTTGTAAATTAAATATAGATAGATAGTGAGTAGTTGAAGTGCCTTGTCCAATATCCATAACCACATGGCTTTTTAGCTCAACTGAGCACAACAATCCAGGGCCTAAGTGGCCTTCTTGTTGTTTTTTTTGTTGTTGTTTTTTTTGGTGGGGGTGGGGAATTTAAGCAGGATAATGTGTACGGTAAATGTTTAGATGAATCTGTTTTTGAAAATGCAGGTCATAATGAGGATCAAAATTACTTTCAAGGTGCTGGAGGGCATGCTGTCCCCTGACAGCTCTTGTTTTCTAGTTGATGTTGTCAAAGAAACAATTTAAAATTGCATTATAAATATTTCAGAATCTGTATTTTCTTCCTCTCCTTTCATCTTGCTATGGATCATCATAAACAGAACGCAGTATGTCTATATCAAGCTGTAGTGACTTACCTGTGGCTTAGGTTACATATTGTATTGTGTCTGTTGGTGCATTGCTGGTTTACAGAAAAAAAAATTCTCCAGTGTCCATTTATATGCTCTGAAAATACCAGTTGAATGAATTATTATTTCATCTCTTTTCTAATTTCTTGTTCATTGTATATCCACCAGTCTATCTCTCCAGCCAGAATTTCTTTATGTTAGATAAAGATATATATGTATTCATTATAACCAATATTTTGTCAAGCTATTATACACAATATGTAACTAGAAACATTGATGATTTGCTCAACAAATTCAGTAACAATCTGCTATATTATTACACGTTTTAATGAAATCTTGCAACATGTATGCCATTAAAAAGAGCAACCAGGCTATTGAGTGGAAATCTGTATAACACCTGCATATTGAATTTGATATCCATGCTATAAAGGTCAGATGTCATTAATGTTATCACCTTCCTTGTCCTACAATATAATGAATGTCCAGATGTTGTTATGTGATGGTCGACAATAACCAGCCACCTGTAGTGCCTGTTACATAGTTTTAACATCGTTGTTTTGCACAGTTTATTTTCATTACATTTTGAAATTTACATTGCAAACAAAAATATTGCATGGGTGAAATTAAGTTCAATATTGTGTGATATTTTACCTTTCTTTTGTATTCTTCAAGCTGTTGTCATTAAATGTGGACCACTGGTACAGTTTTGTATATGTTCATAAATTATCTGGTAACTTTCAGGCAGATTAGGTTTTAAACAGATTTCTTTAATGTTGATCAAAAAACAAGTTCTTACTATCATCTAGTCTGAAGAATGTAAGATGTTGAAGATATGTATGAATGATTAATAGAATTTTGATAGGTATACAAAATAGAGATCTAGAATGTCAAAAAAAATGTTTTCTGTTTGGTCTGATTTTACCAATTTTAACACCTTATTTGACAATTCTCATAACATACCAGGTATCTGTCTACAGAATAACTTGTTATTTTTGTGATTATTTAATCTTCGCTTTGCACATATTGGTCAGATTTGCAAAGAATAAATTAGTGAATATTCCCTAATCATCTGAAGTTTACATTCTATCATTTATCATTTACTCTGGGCTGATGTTTCTGCCACCAAAACTTCCTCTTTTGTACACACACAGAACTGACCTATACCAAACACTTTCAAAGCTTGATAAGTACTAGCTGGTAAAGCTCTCGTGCTTGGTGCTCAGCACATATAGGTAGTTCTAGGACTGGTTGGCCTGGTGTCAGGATATTGTGAGACTGGGTTTGGTATCATGCCACAGCGTGATACTGCAGTATGGCAGTACTAGATAAATCTTATGAAGACATGTTCTCCAAATGACTGAAATACTGTCGGCAGGATGTTAACACACATACAAGCATCCTTACTGTCCGGTTGTAGCCATGTACCACTTATCTATACAACAAATACACAGTCTGACAGCTGTAGACTGCTGAAAATTAATAACACCATTTGTCTCTACTTTCTAATTATCAAATCATGATATTTTTTTTGTGGGGGGGGGGGGGGACATGAAATATCCTTTCGAGCTCCACTTGTGATTTTTGCATGACGTGGAAGAAAAAAACACCAACAGTTGAATGATATAATAATATAGAATTATTAGGGTTAAAACATGTCTGTTTGAGCGTAAATAAACTTGCCTTCAGAGTATTATGACTGAACGACATTGCCTAGTGTGTAATTTGAGGTTACTTAGTAGCATACTTTCTACAGTATTTAAGACCAGATCTGATTTGATCCTAAAAGCACATGCATCATCTGTATTTATAAATCCAAACTGGAGAGGGGTTTTGCCAAGACAAATTTGGTCACTGTTTATGTTTAAAGCAACTATCATCTAGGAGATACAGTGTTGATCTTTTAACATTATTGATTGGAACAAACTTGAAACAGTATAAAACCTCCACAAAATGGTGCATTGCTGATTGCTTAAGTATGACATACCAGAAAATAATATCATTCATTTTCAATTTGTGTCCAGGTGTAAAAATGACCAATGAACCACCCAAGGGACTCAAATCTAACTTGCTGAGGTCCTTCCTGAATGACCCCATCTCTGACATGAACTTCTTCAATGGTTGTAACAAGGTGAGTGAGAACTAGAATTACTAGCAATTTACCAGGGATATATGCAATCAGATTTTTAGAAGTTACATCGAGAAATGTGATACAACACTTGAAGTAAGTACCAATGGAATATCAATGCCTGCTGATGCCATTAAGTAAATCATATGTCTGTTTCAGCCAAAGCGATTCCACAAGATGTTGATGGGCCTTTGTTTCTTCCATGGCATGGTGCAGGAAAGAAGAAAGTTTGGACCCCTGGGCTGGAACATTCCATATGAATTTAATGAGTCAGACCTCCGTATAAGTCTCAGGCAGATGCTGGTAGGGCTTCAGTTTTGGTAGCCTCATGATGTAATGTTTCCAGGGTTGGCATGTAGATTCTCACATCTTTTCACCAAATTGTTACACATTTGGTATTCCCTTGACTTTCAATCCTTGTGATTAAACAAATCAAGATACTAGATCAAGATTTCTTTAAATAAAGGGATTATACTTTGTATTGTAAAACTCTCTTTGAGTCTTAAATCAGTATACTACTGGTGGGATGATTAGGTTCTGGTTTCTTCATTAAGGTGGTGTTTGGGTATTTATCACCTTCACTGATAGCTCATTTTCTTTACCATGATTTGTCCATAAATCTGAAAAAGAATGTGAAAACTATCAAATATATATCATTTTATGGTATGGTTTTCTTTATTTCCTTCCAGAGGAAGCACCCCACTATTGTTACACAGTGGACGTATTTTCTGTTTTCTGACATATTATGATAGAAGGATTAATCACTTCTGAATTACTGAATTGAAAATGCATAGGGCAGTCAGGTTAACAGCCATCGTAAAGTCATGGAGATTAAAGTCTCCAGTATATGTATGTTTTGCATGTATTGAAGATTATGCTCAAGTGAGGAAATTGTATAATATTTTGTAACACAGATGTTCCTGAATGACTATGAGGAACTTCCCTTGCCTGCCCTCATCTACCTGACCGGGGAATGTAACTATGGAGGCCGTGTCACTGATGACAAGGACAGGCGCCTTCTGATATCCCTGCTAAACATCTGCTTCTGTGAACAGATTGTCAATGATGACAGCTACAAGTAAGCTTACAATGCTGTACATTGCTAGTCAACCTTGTGTTGGCAGTTCACCCTGCATACATCTTCCTTTCACTTAATATAAACAGAGATAAGCAGTTAGGACTTGAAGTTTCTCTTTTCTTAATTATGCCCCTACAATTTATTTAATGCTGAATGGGCAATAAGAGTTACTCCTGTCTATCAGTCCACTGATTTTTCATTTCCAATCAGTAAATATTACTGTTAAAATTAAGTTTGTAGCTAAAACAATAATCCCATTTACTTGGTGTGCACCTTTTTGTGTCACCTGCTGTAAATAGTCCATCCGTCTATCTGTTTGTCTGTCCGTCACACTCTTTCTGTCACGAATCAGCAGGTGAAACATGTGTTCCAAAGAACACTCTTGTTTCTTTTGTATTTCCAGTTATTATCATTTTCACTGTCAAAAATATCAATCTAATAAAACCAAATGGCAGGGGCATCCATGTCCTATGGACACATTTCCAATTTGATCTTCTTTTTTTTATAGGAATCCCCTTTTTCATTTCCATCTGAAACTCATGCCTATATCTCTGCCATATTTGAATAACCTGGAGTCTGTCATCCTTGCATATGTATGTCTGTGCATGTGTCTGCCTTCATTTTTAGCTCGACTATTCGAAGAATATGAGAGCTATTGTAGTCGCCCTGGCGTCGGCGTTGGCGTTGCAGCTTTTGGTTAAAGTTTTGCGTGCAAGTTACTTTCAACCTTATATCTAAATAACTATTTATGGTATTGACTTGAAAGTTTATAAATATGTTCAGGGGCATCAGACAACCAAGGTAGATAACTCTTGACTGAATTAAATATGAATTATGGCCCCTTTTTAACTTAGAAATTTTGGTTAAAGTTTTGCATGAAAGATACTCTCATGCTTATATCTTAGTATCCAGGCATGCGATTGATTTTAAACATCTTTAATATGTTAAGGGGTATCATACTTTCATGGAAGATAACTCTTGATGGAATATGTTACAAATTATTGCCCCTTTTTAACTTAGAAATTTTGGTTAAAGTTTTGCATGCAAGGTACTTTCATGCTAATATCTCAGAGTCCAGGCATGGAATTGATTTGAAACATCTTTAATATGTTTAGGGGTATCATACTATAAAGGAAGATAACACTTGATGGAATAAATTAAAAATTATGACCCCCTTTTAACTTAGAATTTTGGTTAAATTTTTGCATTCAATCTACTATCCAGCTTATATCTCAGAAATTGCTTGTGGAATTGACTAGAAAGTTAAGGGGTGTCTTCAAGGGCATCAGAAAACAGGAGGATAACTTTTGGACTGATGCAAATTATGGCCCTTTTCTAACTTGGATTTTTGGTTTAAGTTTTGCATGCACAGTGTTATTGTGCTTATGTCTCAGTAACTAGGCATTGGATTGATTTTAGACATCATAAATATATTAAGGGGTAAGAGACTATCAAGGTATATCATTTTTGACTATTGTTATGTACAGGGAATATGAAGGGCAAGAATTGAAATAGATTTCATTTGATTTACCAACAAGCATTATGAATAGTCGAGCATGCTGGCCTCTGACAGCTCTTGTAGCTATTTAGTCTTTACATGTACCTTTTTACCTCAGAAAGACTAATTGTGACACATTGGCCAATAGAGCTAACCCAGATCAGACAGCTCCTTCAAGGACATACATTTCATTTTATTTAAACATATGGTAGTTGGTGTATTTTTCTTTCCCCATACCTCACACAGATCATGATCAGAATGAGGAATGCTTGTGTTTCAGGTTGTCGGCCAGTGGGATCTACTATGCTCCACCAGACACGGAGTACCAGGGCTACATTGACTACATCAGGTCTCTGCCTCTCAACCCCAACCCTGAGGTCTTCGGTCTCCATGATAATGCAGACATTACGAAGGATAACCAGGAGACACAGATCGTATGTCCTTGATCTCCTTCTTTATTCCATCTTCCAAGAATTGCCATGTCCTTGCTTCACAAAATGGGGGCTATATAGGAAATCGAGCTCTTTACATTCCCGTTCCTACACTCACATTATATTTGAGAATATTAGTCACCTGTAGTGGTAGGTCAAGGAATGATGCTCATCCCCCGAATGTCTTATGTCCTACACTCACAATGCATGATGAAACAGTGGATTGTGGGAGTATTAGTGAAAAACTTCATAAACTTAGTTATACACCCAGATACGAAATATATGGGAGTTATATTGGAGTCAAAACTTTCAAAATCACCTCCTTCAAAACTACTTGCCAGATTTCAAAAGGTTTTAGTACAGATGTTCCTTGGGTAACTCTCTACCAAGATTGCTAAAATAATTCTGATCTGTAAAAAAAACATGACCACCAGAGGCAGGGCTAATTTGCCTTTTATTTATATAGTGAAAATTTTAAATGACATCTCCTCTGAAACCCCTGGACAGAATTTGGCAGGGATGATCCTTGGGTGAACCTTCACAAAAGTTGCTAAAATAAACTTGATCCATGGAAAACTCTGGTTGCCATGGCAACAGAAAGAAAAAAAATATGAAAACTTTAAAAATCATCTACTTCAAAACTACTGGCCAGATTTCAAAATGTTTATGTACAGATATTCCATGGGTAACCCTATACTCAGGTGAGCGATCCATGGCCTCTATGGCCCTCTTGTTATCTTTATCCTTCAACTTTATCAAAACTGTCTGACATGGTCACGGTAACTGACAAAGTGGTATTTGGGGGTATTCATCATCTTCAATGATAGTTGGAATCATGTTTACTGATCTTTAATTTTATAGTTTACTTTATCAAAACATGCTGTAGGCAATTTTTCTGTCTACAATTTGTTTTAAATAGCATCTCCTATAAAACTGAAAAGCAGGATTTGTTGAGATGAGTAGGGGGGGTCTTTAATTTTCATTTCACCAAAATTGCTATATTGAATGGGATATAATTTTTTGAAAATAAGAAAGAAAATTTCAAATCTTTTCACACACCAGTGGTCAGGAAACATTTTTATTCAGCAGAAACGATCACCTTGTGTCCCTCTACCATACTTATAGTCACGGTTTATCCCTTAAAAACATCCAGAGGTTGTACAGGATGAAACCCTTAATTTAACATGTGTAGTAGCATTGAAAAGTATTCCAGGGCAGATCTTAATTTTGTATGGTACAAATGATTATTTCATGGCTTTCTTTTAGACTTGCTTAAAATAATTCATTCATAATTGTGTCTGCCCTGACCTAAAATGTATGTTTTTATCATCAATATAATTTGAAAAGAGATTGTAAAAATCTTCTTTGATGGTCAGAAATATTGTTTTGAGATACAGATACTCATATGATGCTTGTTTTTCTAATATAATCTATTGTTATTATTTCACATCATAATATGGGAAATTAGCTGAAAAGTATGACTAAATCTTTCTTTTCTTTACGTTGGTAACAGCGTAATTATTATTATGATCAAAAGTTGCAGTTTGTGTGTGAATGTTTGTGTGTGTTATCAATCTATTTGCCCCCAGGCTATAGTGTGTCATCATTGATCATGATTGGTACAATAATTGCTGCTGTCAATATTTGTAACCTTACACTGGCGCCATCCTGTACTTGCAGCTGTTTGACAGTATTCTCCTTACATTGCCAAGACAGTCAGACAAGGGAGGTAAATCTGCAGGGGATGTCATACAAGAGTTGTCTGCTGACATTCTCTCTAAACTTCCAGCAGATTTTGACATGGATGCTGTAAGTCATTTTTTATATATGGTGTATGAAAGACCTATTAAGTAAAGATAGGAAACTCCTGTAACAGACAGGGAAAATATTATTTTGTCACATGGCAGGTAACTGAATTTTGCTGTCTAAAATATTTAAAAAAAATCACAGAAAAAAATAATTTTCTTATAAAAGTATCATTTTTCTAGTGCTAGAAAATATTTTCAGTTTAATCAGTTTTGAAAATTTATTAAAATTATGATTTAAATTCAACCAGTGTAGCAGAAAAACAACAAAATCTACATTTCTTTGTTCATGCAAGAGCATCTGTATTTTACATAAAACTTTTTTATTTCTTTATTAATTTTAATGGATTAGATATCATTTTGAAGGTAATGTATTGTTCTTTTGCATGATATGAATTACTTTCAAATATCTCAAATAGAAAAGCAGAAATTTGAAAATGTGACTTTGCGAGATCTCGACAATCTGCCACGTGATTTTGAGTGATTTTGATTACTTGCCAGTCTTTGTTATTATAGGTCTTTGGATATATATTCATGTACACGCCCTTTATAGAAGCATCCATGTTGTTCTTGACTTTTAACAATCTATACTTGTTTGTGATATGAAGTTCATGGAACAGCTGCACAAGTAAATCTGCCTATTATTTTACTCATTTTTAGGGGTAGTTCCTGTACATTGCATTTAAACATAGAGACATCTACTTCATTTCCCTAAAATAATTGAAAACAAACCTTCTCCAGGGCAAAATTTGGACATTTCAGGGAGAATAAGATAATTTAAAAGAGTCTTAATTTTAACCATGAAACCATATAAGGTTTAAAAAGAAATAGAATTAAATACAATAAATATAATTCACAGAATAATGCATCTTTCAAGATGTAAGTCAATTGTAAACTGCTTGTTATCAGGTGATAGCCAAGTACCCAGTGGTGTACAATGAGTCGATGAACACCGTACTGCGACAAGAACTGATCCGGTTCAACCGTCTGACGGCAGTAGTGCGCACATCGCTACAGAACCTCCAGAAGGCTATCAAGGGTTTGGTGGTGATGTCCTCTGAGCTGGAGGAAGTCTTCACTAGCATGATGAATGGCAAGGTTCCTGCAGTGTGGGCCTCCAAGTCCTACCCCTCTCTCAAACCCCTTGGCAGTTATGTGACAGACCTGCTACAGAGGTATCTATTGTCTCTGATAATAGCAGCTTGTGCAACCTGAACATTCTCTAACATAACAGAAACTAATCGGAAGAGAAATCAGGTGTCAATTTTGATCATTTTGTTAGTTCCTGATCCACATGAATTTAAGACACAGTGCTCTCCTCAGTATGATTGTCATGGCAACAAGGATCTTACTGCCTAACATCTTCATTACTTATTAGTTCTACATATGTATTTAATTTCAAAATCTTCAAAACCTTAAATGGGTTATTATCATCACAGAGATACGATCAAACATAAAATTTGCATTGAACTTATCCAGGTTTCTTTGTTATTACGTGAGGAACTTTGGTGTGTGGTGCTGGGTTTAATATCTCTTAATATCTCATTCCATCTCTGTAATTATTGATATACCTTTATTAATTGTTCTAAGCCACAAGATCACTTCCATTTAGTAATGAATTAAAGAAATTGGAGAAAGAAGTTAAATGAGACTTTTTTCTTCAGACTATTATAAGCTATGGTGTGATTTGTTATTTTCAGACTGAACTTCTTCTCAGACTGGATTAAGAATGGAGCTCCAGAGACGTTCTGGCTATCAGGATTTTATTTCACTCAGTCTTTCTTAACTGGTGAGTAGTTTGTTATGCTCCCACCAAAAATGGGGGGGGGGCATATAGCATATAGATTTGCCTTCGTCCATCCGTCTGTACGTACGTCCGTTTGTATCGAATCTTTGTGAAGCACATAACTCCAAAAGTATTTGTACTACAGACTCAAAACTTAATGGATATATTATTCAGGACATGAACTTGTGCACCTTTGTGTTAGCTTTGGTTTAGAAAATGCGACGGATATCTGTGTCCTCTGGATACATTTCTAGTTTTTATTGAAGTTATGAACATTGCTGCACCAGAAATATGTTTCTGATGGGTTTGCTTCAGTCATTGCTATTAAGTATTAATGTTTTTTTCGCGCAATGTTTTCCATTGAACATTTCGCCCTTTGCTAAATTTGCACATTTAAAAAAAAATGTTGAAAAAAATATTATTGTCTATTTAGTTCTAATCATCTGGTAATATGGCTCGCGGCTTATTGTTTGCTAATTTATTGCCGATTGTCTCGTCTGCACTAACCTCCCTTGTCAAGTTTGTACTGGTTGAATATGCAGGGGTAATGATAAAGTGTTTATTAGGATGTCTCCGTAATTGCTGTAGGCAAATTGCTCTATGTTTTTGTTTTCCTACTGTTGTTGACTGCAGTGCTCACTATGAGGTCACATTGTCTTACAAATATTGTTGTATATACAAACTGTTAAATTGTCGGCAGTGGCTGCTGGCAAGTTGTCAGTCCATGTGACCTGCCCTCTCAGTAAGAAGTTGTTAGTCTACATTTGTATATTTTGAGTAAATTTATTAAATATAACATAATGTTGAGTCCAGACAGAACAGCATGCAAACGTAAATTTCATGCACTGCTTAATCAACGGTAAAGAAAACAAAACAAAATTCTAATACAACCTTTACAGGATTATGATTCACTAATAAATGCTTTATAACGTAAAATCCGCTTAATCAGTTATATTGGTTTGATGTGGTATGGATTACAAGAGAAAGCAAGTAAACTTAAATAAATTACCAGCAAATGAACATTTTCTACCCATCAGACATTTTGTGAGTATATGGAGTTTATATTGCACCATCTTAAATTCGCAGGACACCCGTTGCACAAAGATAGCGAAAATTAGAACAGCGCTAACATTACTTACATTACAGTACATCCTGCTTGCCCCTATTTTTAAACAGAAAAAATAAAACTGTGGTCAAATTTTCAAAAGTCTACAGGTCAATGAATTTAATTGCCATTATATTTTATTTCCCATGTAAACATCCTATTAAATGAAATTACTTGTAATCCTTGAAGTAAAACTGGTTTACTTTACTTTTTGTTTTAATTTTGATATTAATTACATGGGTTAAACATGAAACATTGCAGGAAAAAGTAAACAAACGCAAATAACGTATAATATTAAACATTAAATACACATCAGTATATCATTTGTCTTTATCTTGATAGATCATAAAGGAATGTAGTGTATAAGTACTTTAACTCTACTTGTTTTTTATGCCCCCCTTCGAAGAAGAGGGGGTATATTGCTTTGCTCATGTCAGTCGGTTGGTCCGTAGGTCGGTCCGTCGGTCTGTCGGTAGACCAGACCTTGTCCGAGTGATAACTTAAGTTCTATTTGACCTTTAAGTCTCAAACTTCATGTGGTTGTTGCTCATGATTAGTAGATGACCCCTATTGATTTTGGTGTCATTACCTCAAAGGTCAAGGTCACATGTTGTGTATGTATAATACCAGACCTTGTCCGAGTGATAACTTAAGTTCTATTTGACCTTTAAGTCTCAAACTTCATGTGGTTGTTGCTCATGATTAGTAGATGACCCCTATCGATTTTGGTGTCATTACCTCAAAGGTCAAGGTCACATGTTGTGTATGTATAATACCAGACCTTGTCCGAGTGATAACTTGAAGTTCTATTTGACCTTTAAGTCTCAAACTTCATGAGGTTGTTGATTATGATTAGTAGATGACCCCTATCAGTTTTGGTGTCAATACTCAAAGGTCAAGGTCACAAGGTTGCATTTGTATATATGTTTGATGACTTGGCCACTATATGGAAATTATGCAAAAGACTTTTTATTACTTAGATCAAGCTAACATAATTTATGTTGTAATGTTGTTTTGTTTTAAAGTTTGAGATATTTGAAGGATGATGTATCATTTTCTTTCATTATTGTGGATGTTTGTGCTTATGGCTTGCAAGGCTGATTTTTTAATTTTTTTAATAAACCTAGAGCACTAAGTCTTAATGTTTTGTTTGTTTATAACTGACAATGTTCTTTTACTTAAACCTTTGTGGACTTGTGTAAATATTTCTCCAGCCCATTTATTTCAGTAAATGTTTAGTTCCACATTTTAGCACATTATATTTTCACTCAAATTTTTGAAGTTTGAGAATTTTTTGTGACAAGCCAACATTATGAAGGCAAACTCCTTGCATGTAATATAGCTATATACATATTATGGCATATGAGGGGGGCATATATGTTTCACAAACATTTCTTGTTTTTATTGAAATGCAAAGTAGTGATTGGTTCAATAATGCATTGTACATGTAAGTTTTAACAGAGTATGATATGTGTCTCTCCCCCCAGGTGTAAGTCAGAACTATGCCAGAAAGTACACCATCCCTATTGACACAATTGGCTTCGAGTTTGAGATGATGAGAGAGGACAAGGACAACCTGAAGAAGCCAGAAGATGGAGCCTTCCTCTATGTGAGTTGCTTTGGAGTAAATTGGGCTGAAACGAGTCCATTTTGTTTACCTGGCGACTCGTCATTCTCTTACCTGCAAGTACTCGGGCACCCGCTCAGACGCAGTCATTGCATGAAAAAAACACTTTCTTTCATGCTTATTGATGAAATACCTATGTTTATAATGAAAATAACAGCAGTGAAAAGTTGGTGTTGTTATTTTCACGACCTGACCCAGATTTGCCATTTTAGCGACCAATTTTCAAACGAATTCAACTCATTTCTGAAAGTGACAGCAAATAATCCAGCACAAATGACCAATATCAGATCTCAATACTGCCAATGCACAATGATTTAAGTCCATTTTCTGGAATATTACTAAGGAATGTGTTGATATTCGCTCGAGTCATATGTTTACTCTGCCATGCGGCAGCCATCCTGTTTATATACATGTATTCCTGAGCTAAATTTCATTTTCTGGTTTTATGTAACTGTTAAAGTTTATTACTGTGTTGCAATTAAATTGATCTTTTATTGTGAAGCAAATTGATTTGCTGTTTAAATTTTGGCAAATATTGTAAAAATAAACAAGTAAATGTTGGGACTATTTCTTGTCTTAGTGGCGTTATTTGGTTGGGTCACCAAAGGGGGGCAAACTACGGAAAGGGGCTCCACACAGGGAATGTAATTATTGGAAATGGTAAATAAAAATAAATATACGCTAAAACAAGCATGAAAGAAACAGAATGTTTGTTGATTTCGGTGTAAGATCGCATTTTATTTTTACTCTTGAGCCTATAAAGTTATATAAAATGAGATCTTACACCGAAATCAACAAATATCCTCTATTTACTGCCTGTTATTACAAACCATTGAAGTTGTTATTTGATTTAAACACATTTTCAATAAGCATTTAAAAATACAGACTTTGTCCATCTTGAATGCACATGAAGATAATTTGTCAGAGTTTAGAATTATGTCAAAGAATATTATAACAATATGGCCATAGATGTGCATATATTTATTTTTAAAAAAAAGAATTATATGAGGTATCATAATAGAAAAGACTGACATTGGGTAAAAGGTCATCTTTTTGTACCTGGGTAACAGCAATTTTCTATCCCATCTGCGGGTACCCAAGTATTTGTTTCAGCCCAAGGAACAAGCATCACTATATAGTCTCACACGCCCTCTAATCTCTATTTCTGTGATTTTGTGTCCATCCTTCCTCTCTTATTGAAGCCATTCAACACTGATACACCACACAAAAGTTAGATTAAACTGGAAGCAACTTTCATTCTGAACAAGTTTCAGTGTTCTCTCCTGGTCTCTAATTAAGGTACAGTAGAGCCAGTCCTCAGCAGGTCACATCAGTAATATCTTTAATTACATAAGTGATGATGGTGTAATGGAATTCTGTTGGAATTTGTTGCGATAGGCTGAAACATTGGCCATAAATAAAAACACAGCTTTCTTGTCCTTTATGGAGAGCTTTGGCATCATCCCCTCAGGAATTATTTGCAATTTTCCCGAAATTGCTATTTACCCCATCAATTTCTGTCGCATATTAACTAAAGAAAATGGTATTAAGGTCCCTCACTATCATCTGGAACTAAATCTTGATGTGTATTTTTCCATTGTGAGGTTTATAGTTGAGGTTTGTAGTTCCATTGTGAGAATTATAATTCCAATGTGAGATTAACTGTCATGGCATTTTTTCTTCTACAGGGGCTGTTCCTTGAGGGTGCCCGCTGGGACAGAGACAAGATGATAGTGGGAGAGTCCATGCCCAAGATCCTCTTTGACACAATGCCAGTGATCTGGTTCAAGCCAAATGAAATGTCTAAATTCACCCACAGTCCGGTCTACAAGTGCCCAGTATACAAAACAACAGCACGACGTGGCGTTCTCTCTACCACTGGCCATTCCACAAACTTTGTGCTATATATAGAAATTCCGTCAGACAAACCCCAGAGCCACTGGATCAATCGTGGTGTAGCTGCTCTCTGTCAGCTGGATGATTAAGTGTTGAAATACCTATTTGCGAAAAGACCTGAAAGTTGCTTGAGGAGGAATGATATTTAGTGGCTTTTGTAATGCGATGAGAAACTTTGACTTACAGAAACAAACATTTGGTTTTATCTATTGATTTTGTCTGCGCTGACATGTGTTTTCGTCCTAATGCATTTTGAAAAAAAGCAGTTATTATGAACAGCTTTTATCTGATTTCATCTTGTTACAATTATGTATTCTATTGTTTACTGTTAATGTGAATTTTATCTTTATTTTGCAGTTATATTTATTTTAAATCCAGTTTTTGCCAAATTGAAGTCAAATATCTGTGTTTAATATTTATTGATTTAATACTGTTACCAATATTGTGATTTTTTCCTTTCTTTTTTTTCCCCCCATTTGTGGCAGAAATTACACATAGCTTTATGAAGAAATTTGTTTATCATTACACACTGACAAAGATAAGTGAGGGCTGTATAAGCCCGTTGTGTCATGGTTAATGAAAAAGTTTACTATCTTTATACAGTTGTATCAAGGTGGGGCCGTGGGGATAGTCATCACCTCAAGTGATAATTCTAGGTGCAGGAGTTATAACAGTATTTAAGGGTGTCCTTTTTTGTACTGTGTGCTTGTAATACGAAGATTATATTGACATTGGCTTGAAAAAATGGATTGAATCAAATGAATACAAATCATGACTGTTTACTAAATGTCTAACCATTTAAGTTTAAAACATCTATTTTAAAAAGCCAGTATATTATAACAGGGTTTATCCTATGCAGTTAAAAAGTATTCTTTTTCTATTTAGTGGAAAATTATTTGAATATGATTTTGAACAAATGTATTGAGTCAGTATATTATTTTTGTTGATGCTAATGCCAGTTAAGATGTGCATAGTTTTAACAGATTGATGATTTGATACTTAATTTGTGTTTGTTACATACTGACTGTTAAGTAATATGTTAATGTGTGTTTAAGTTTCAATAAGCAAACTGAAATGAAAAAGTTATTTCAGCATAAATAATTAGATAACAGTTAATATGTAAAACGCATCCCATGAACAGAGTATGGTGTAGACTGTACTTTTTTTTCTTTAGAGCAAGTGGTGCATTACATGTATTTATTAATTTGGGAATATTTTATATCAAATCATACTGTATGTATGTGAAATTAAAGAACATTTCTGTGGAAAATTGCTTTATAAAATCTTCATTAATATTTTAAAAAAAAAAAAAAAAATGTGGATCACTTCTCTCCGAAGTCTTCATGTACATAGGATATGAAAGGTGTTTTATAAAACAAATCCTGGGTATGATAATCAAGTAAACTTTTGACATGTGGAATGATTGTGTTACACACTAAAATAAAGCAAATGACACTGAAAAAGATGGTCTCACAATAAGAGAGAGGAAAATGGAATGGTAACTGTCTTACACCAAAATCTCTCCTTACTTATGATTTTATAATTGCAAGCTTAATAACTAACAATATTTGTAAATGTCAAATATTGAGGCATTTCATTAGCGGAACAAAAATGATGAAATTTGTCCCTAAGGATTTAGTTATCACTTGGTGTTAAATCTGGTTGATGGACTTTTGAATTGGCTTATTTATAGACCTAGTGATTATGAATTATGCATACATGTTTGGTAGCATCAGTTTGTTTTCACATAGTAAGACCATCAAGTTTCTCTCGGTTATGCTAGACCGCTTTCTGTTTAAATACCCATAGCTGTTAATCAAGGAAATCTGTACATGCCTTAACAAACATGCATGTTAATCTTGCTTTCTACATGAGTTTCCTTTATTTAGTATTCTATAAACAGTGAGTTTGGAAAAAATGTCAATTGTAACAAAATAGAATTGATTTTGTTCTTGTTAAAAAAAACAAGATGTCTAGAGGATAGCTCCTGGTAGTGAGTTTAATGTAGATTTGCCACCAGTAGGCCAAGTTTCTACCCACAATGATATAAGAACACCAGTTTGTAAGATATGTGCATTTTGTATTTTTATTTAATGTATTGTAATCACTACATAATTATATGCTAAAAATAATTTTAATGACATTTTAAAAGAAATTGTTAGGAATTTTATAAAGCAGTATTTATTCAACAAGTTGGGTTACATTTGTTACAACAGGGTGGTTATTTTTATCTTTGTTTGTAGTGCTGTACATGTACTTCAGTGTTCACATTCAGTAAAAAAAAATAAAATGGTTGTATAAGTTTTGGTTGGATTTGTGGTTATATTCATGTTGTGATATTGCTGGTATTAATCCTATAATGTTTACACAAACTGCTGCCGACTACACGCTGATACAGAGGTGCTGCCAGACCACGGATCTTGTAATTCCTGTATGACCATACTCTTTCCGCTATCCCCATAATGACTACCAAAAGTATATCCTAGTCCAGGAAGGTTTTCAACTCCTTGCATTTAAAAAAAAAAATATATATATATATATAAATAAGAATTAAAATTTCCAAAGCTCTCTCCATTTCGAACAAATTTCTAAAATAGCTTTATAATACAGTTCAAAGCAAGTCCTTTTCTTTAATTTATGGATTTCCCATATCTTTCTTTCAAAGTGATATGGGGATAGAAGGTTGTCTGGCAGCATCTCTGCTGATATGTAGTTCTGTTCAATGTTTTATCTTATCATTGGAATTTTATGATCTCCTACTACGTCTGGCCTGTTTGCATTATACACAGGTCCATATCCTGTAAAACCAGTACATGTTTACTAATCTTATTATCTATACACAGTATGATTAAAAGATATTAACAGTAAAAGGTTGTGTTGTCTTAGAAAACGATTTCATCCTTCAAATGATAATACACAAAATATTGGATCCAGTGCAATGTGTTAATTCTGATGATGCAAAAAATCACCCCTGCTTTGTACAATTAAGAAATAGAACCAAAGAATCATAATAGATTGTAGATTAAATACCTCTTAATGTGGGGTTGGATTTGGTTCCCAGGAATTGACTTTATAAAACTGGTGAACAGTGAGATTCTTGGATGTCATACGTCTTTTCACTATGGTTAAAATATAATGATGTGTAGGTATAATGCAAATTTTTAATCTCTTGTAGAATTATTTATATTGAATATATACAATAACCAATCATAAAGTTTTAATATATTACTTCTTTCACTAAAAAGGCTTGTTTTTGTTATTTGTACAAATATAATGAATACTATATTTAACATTTTGGAAGTTTCTTTTCATTTGCCAGAAAGTTTTCTATTACTAACTTTTCTAAAAAGAAAATATCAGGTTAAGATTATGGCAACTAGCATTTTCATGCAGAAATGCAATTTGGCCATGTATATAATCAGGCCCGGATTCACCGGGGCGGGCTTTGGGGACTCAAGCCCCACCCAGTTGGCCTGATCATACAGTGAGGCCGCCGTGCCCGAGCAGTTACAGTCGTGGACTACAAATCTCGCAGCCCCTCACCGCTGTGGGTTCGAATCCCGGTAGGGACTTCGGATTTTTCATGTGAGGAAACCTTCTAGCTTGCTTGCGGTAGGTCGGTGGTTCTACCCTGGTACCTCTGTGTATTCGGGGTCTTCCTACACCTGTAATTATATGATTGAAATACGACGGTAAACCCCGATACAACTACAACTGATCATACAATTTTCTAGGTGACTGAAATTGCCTTGATTGGATAAATGCTTGTGGTAATTAGTGGAAATCTCTATTGTGAGCCCCTTACTGAAATTAAAGTTAGCTAAATGACCAATCACCCAGGCCGACCCCTGCTGTGATCCGCTGTTACATTTATCTCAACTGTCACCATGGCAACGTCATTGTGTCTGCTCTAATCTGAATCAGACGCTTGTGTGCATATCATAGACGTCAATTAATGCACTGATAGCGATTAGTATAAATTTTATGTCATATTTATTGTGCATATTAAAGTAAAATTAATAAAAGATGATCAAATCAAAGTCCATGTTATAGTATACACTTTTAAAATGCGACCAAAGAAAATCTTACATGTATTTTAAGATTTTATGGACAGCTTTAGTGCTCTCTCTGTCTTACTGATTATAAGGTGAACATGAATTTATGTATTTAAATAAAAAGGAATCATATTTAAAACAGCAAATGGACAATAACAGACATGTCAGTGTTAATAGATTTAATATAATGTAACCAAGTTATGCTTTTGTAATAGAGTTAAAAAATAAATGTAATACAAAATGTACTGTATTGTGCAAAGAAAATAATAACCTTCTCAATCACTTTCATTTTCATATTTAAACAATTTATTTTTATTTTTTAATGACAGTTAATATAGCCAAAAAGTCCCCCAGCTGTACTAAAACTCACAACCTAGCCTTGCAGCCAGTGCCATAAAATTTGTATTAAAGGCAATATAAATCATACAGAAAAAATATTTTTACGGATCTAGATATATTAGTTAAGAGTGCTGTGAGTTCGGACCCCGGCTACCATCTATGGTTTTTGTATGCGAGAAAACTTTATGGAGGATGTGAGTCTATGAGTCTAGTTCTGGTCCTTCCCCGCCTGGGTCAAGAATCTTGTCAATACAGAAGAAAATAAGTTGCATTGAAGTTGATTTTAGGGACAAGAAGCAAAAAATGTAAAAAAAAAAAAAGGGGGGGGGCTGATGTAAAAATTTCGTCCCCAACCAATAAAACTACTTAGCCCAAGGCTTAGATTTCAATATATAAGTTATATATCTAACTATAAAAAAAGCTACCCTATTTCCCCAATATACTCCTCAGAATGCATTTCCATCACCCTAAAATCAATATTTTTCCTGGGCAGCATACCCGCCGAAGGCTTAGATTTCAATATATAAATCATATATCTAACTATAAAAAAGCTACCATATCCCCCCCCCCCCCCCCCCCCATACCTCTTAGAATGCATCTCCGTCATCCTTGAATCAATCCCCCCCCCCCCCCCCACCACACACACACACACCGGTTGAAAAAAAATCTAGATCCTGGCCGTATAATTTCATTTCAGATCTTTAGCACACCTGAGCGCAAAAAAAAATCTTTAAACAACATATCCTCTGAAACTGCTTAATGGATTTTGACCAAACTTCACGGAATTGATCCGTTTGAGGGCTCTTTCAAAATTATTTAGAGTGGTAAGTCACAGGAGCTAAAAATTAAGATTTCAAAAGTGAAAAAAAATCTTTTTCTCCAAAACCCTTTAAATATTTGATATGTAACATCATTTAGTTGACCTCTATCAAGTCTATTGAAAGCATGACCCTGGAGTCAGATTAGCCCCGCTATAGGGGCCTCTTAATCTTAAATAAACTTATACAGGATAAACTTTACTAGTGTTCACCTGTTGTTTACACAGACTTGCCTAGGGAAAGACTTTGAAAATGGAAACCTGAAAGCCTAAAACTCAGATATTAATTTCTGTTGGTTGAGCTTGGGGTAATACCGGGTATCCCTCAACACAGACAACCCACCCAACCCATCAGAAAATCAGATTTTTAGCTCACTTGAGGAAATCTAATGGTGAGCTTTCGTGATACCTTAATGACCATAATCTGTCGGTCAAGTTTGATTATGGCTGGTATCGGCCAATTAGGTCGCGAGTTATGCCCCTTTTAGTATAAAAAAGCCTGATTTCACATTGTTTACACTCTAGCATCTGCATCTTTTGAGCAATCATCTTTAAACTTTATGGCAATGCTTATGACCATAAGGTCTCGATTGAGTTCGCTTATGGCTAAGATCCGTCAATTAGGTCATGGAGTTATGCCTCTTTTTATAATCAAAAAATGCCATATTTCACTTTGTTTACACTCTAGCATCTTCATCTTTTGAGCAATCATCTTCAAAATTAATGGCAATGCTTATGACCATAATGTCTCGATTGAGTTCGATTAAAGCTGAGATCTGTTGATTAGCTAGCTCAGGAGTTATGCCCCTTTACATATAAAAAAGGCAGATTTCACTTTGATTACACTCTAGCATCTTCATTTTTTTTAGCAATCTTTTTTAAACTTTAAGACAATGTTTATGCCCATAATTTCGCAATCGGGTTTAATTATAACTGACATTGACTAGTTAATTTAGGAGTTATGCCCTTTTCACAATAAAAAAGCCAGATTTCACTTTTACACTCTAGCATCTTTATTTCTTAAGCAATCATCTTTCTCAGGTGAGCGATCAAGGGCCATCTTGGCCCTCTTGTTTTAAGGCTACTGTCTTTAGATTTTGGGCCATCAGATTTGGACCACAGTTACTGCTTGGTATGTGTGATTTCACATTGACCTCGGATGACCTTGGTCATGACCAGTGACCTACTTCTGAATTTTTAAGCCACAACTTTAAAATTTGGACCACAGGTACAGTATGGTGTTTGAAATTGAAATGTTCTTGTATATTTGTATGTATGGAGTGTGTATTAAATATGACTGCAATAATATAGTAACTTTTACAGGCAATGAAGGCAATATATTGCAGGTGAGCAGTTTTAGGCCATCTTGACCCTCTTGTTTGCTTATAGCAACTATATATATAGTTGGACTATTTTATAAGGTGCCAAATGAAAAGTGTCCCGTGGCCGAGGGTTTAGAGCATTCATCACGGGAGCGGGAGGTAGTGGGTCTCTAAATGGCTGAAATACTGGAACGAACAAAAACAACAAAAACGTATACGCAATGTTTAGAAAAGATATATTCTCTTTGTTGATATAACCCATCTCGTAACAATCAAAGTCAACAATAATCGTTTGGTATGTCCTGGTACTCTGTGTACTCTATAGAATCCCTGGTATGTCTATTGCCCATCCGCAGAGTTCTGTTTAAAACATTTTAATATTTTATAAATGATTAGCCTGAAATGGTGTTCTTCAACGACGTTTTTTTGTGTTATTTTTCCAACGAAAAAAATTACATGTGCTGTAATTTCTATTGCTCCAGTATTTGGACAGTAGCTTAAATGGATAGACCTTTACATTACGCAGTTGGCCTTATTACTTTGACCTTTTACTACTTTTGATGTAAGCAAATGTAAGCAAATTTTATTATATCCTCGGAATCAAATTCTGTGTTATAGTCCTGTTAATCGTGCATTTCTAATGTTAAACGGTCACAAATTAAGAAACGAAAATAATTTAGTTGAGCTTACCTTGTCTATAATTGGTAGAGACTCTGAGACTTAATGTGACCTATATATATATGCGTTACATTATAATTCTATTTATCGATACTCGATAAAACCGCTTTCAGGAAATAATGTGGAAACGAAAATAAAATTGTGATATTTTGCCAGTGAATTATGTATTAAAAACAACCACCTATATTTTTTCATGAATAGAAAATACATGTATAATGTTTGAAGGCGGAAGTACACTTATAAAAGGTAAATTAGGTAACCGTCGACTTCTTGTGGAAAACGAAAAAGGTAGTACTGCTTGCTATATGTTGGGAATTAAGTAGAAGAAGTAGTTTGATCTGTAATCGAGAATAAGATATATCTACTAAATAAAACTGTATTTTTAAACTTTTAAGATCGTAAATATACTGTATAGAAATTATAACTATTTTGACCTTTGTTTAACAGAAATAGTCCCAAGGATGATAAAATACACACTTCTCCCGGTAAACTGTTTATGGCAATTAAAGTTTCTTCTAAACTTCTAATCACTGTGAATGAACTCTTGAAATGGCTGATTTTGATTTTAAAATAAAGAAACGAAGCGGATAACCAGAAGAAGACCTTTTTAAGCAAAAAATAATTAAAAGATAATTATGTAATGGACTTCAAAATGTTATATTACCGAAAATCAATTAAGATACAATTTAAAGTAAGTACTATGTAATTGATGTCGTTAAATACTATAGAGGTGATACACATTGAATATCAGAAAAAAAATCTTCATAATTCAAATTACTTAAACATCCTTAAAATTATGATCGATACTCATAAAACAGTTTCACATTATTAGATATGCAAATTTCATTTAACAGAACAGAACATACACTTTATTTAGACTTAATCATGAACAGCTTATGGTCACATACACAAAATGCATATATATACATACATGGCATGCGTATATACAACAAAACATAGTTATGATATCATATCGATATCGTGAGAATGCCTTACAAAGGACTAAATGTAAAATATTATTAATTTGGTTTTGCATATTATTATTTATACTATTTTTTTTATTTCAAAACCTTTACTACAAAATTTTGCTAATTGTATTAATATAGATTTCTTATCTGCGTTAAGTAGAGTTACACATTTCGCCATACACAGTGTAGTACCTAGAAATATATATCCTATATATCCTATCCCTATATAAAGGGCAAACTAAAATAAAGTGACACTCACCCTCGATATCTTTTAAATTACAAAATGTACATTTTCTATTATTTTTCTGAGCACCATTATGTCTACTACTTCAATATTCAAATCATGAGACGACAATCTAATTTTTGCAATAACATTTCTGCATTTAATATTCTCTACCAAATTTAAATAAGGGGATCGTTCAAATGACAGTTTAAGCTCATGGTAAACATACAGTGACGAACTCGTATCAGTTGCAGTCCGCCAGTAAGTGATATATGTATCTCTTAATATATTCCGAAGAGCGGAATAAATATATGATTACATACAGACTCAGAAAATAACCACACGTCCGCAAAACCAGACGACTGATATGATATATGATATATGTATCTTTATTTAATTCTTTATTTATATCATGAATCTCATCTATATTCAAAAAAATATCTCTATTATTAACATGATAATCATTTCGTTTTCGTTTTTGTCGTAAATTGTATCTAGTGATCAAACTTAATACCTTGCTTATAATTTAATATTTAATATTAATGATAGGATAATACGGAGAATGGATCCTCACTGCTATCTCTATTATTTAATCTTGTATATTTAGAACTTTTATCATCATCGATATGCCTATGGTACTAACTTATACATATATAAATGCATACACACAATGTGTAAAGTTGTCAGTAAAAAGCTACAATATACTGCTTTTGTTTACGAAATACAAAAGATCCCTGTCCCTTAATATCTTTCTAGATACACTAGAAAGATTGTAGGATAAGGTATATTAAGAATTGCCTTATATTTCTCTCCCTCTTATATCCCTAACGAAACGAAATTTAGAGAAAAGAAGGAAATGACCAATAAAATGCATAAATAATAATGAACGTATAGCTTCTACGACTACTAGTTGTAATTATAATACACAATGTAATACCACAGCACACACAGAAGTTAAAGAACTTGTCATAGTAGCCACTCATAACAATATCTATCTTTCATACAACACCCCCTTTCATACACAACTTGCCATTTCACATAACAGTATACATTATTTACACATTTTGATAATGGGATAGCTAAATTTTACATTGTACCAGTCTCCCTATTAATCTCCCAATATTATCATTTCTGCATAGTCAACACAGAATCGATAATTAACAAAACAATGAATTACATATTTTCACATCACAGATTCAAAAATTCGTTTCTTATTTTTTGTAATATATTTTAATTTTTTTTAATTCAACAAACTTGGTCATACTTGGATATTTGTAATGATACTTTTTTATATATGTCTTTCGTAAATCTTTATATTTGTCACATATTAATATAAAATGATACTCGTCTTCTATATCGTTTCTATTACACAAAATACACTTTCTGTCAGCTCTCTCTTTTCTATCTCGACCATATCTCAAGGTTTCAATAAATAAATTATGTGCACTAATTCTTATCTTACTCAAACATACTCTGTGTTTTCCAAATAAAATGTCCAGGTAGTTTTCATATTCAAAGTTGGTTTTGATGTTTCTGTACAAATAATTAAGCTTATTATTATCATGTAACTCTCCAAACCACTTTTGTATAAAACTATCAACAAGCCTTTGTTTAAAATCTTTGATAAACTTATCATAACTGACTTTATGTCCATCATAAAAAACATACATAAAACCATAATTTTCTAACATAGATTTAACAGAATATACCCAGTTTTCGACCCCTTTGTTACAACTTTCTAACGCATCCTCATATATTGTTCTTAGTATTATATTATCTGTATTTATCAATTTAAACCAATACTTTACTGTCATATCATACCTATTGATGTATATCTCCCTAATTCACCATATATTGCTGCATTGCACGAGCTTAATTTAACCCCTAATATCGATTTACAAAATTTCAAATGCAGTAGTTCTAAGTCCTTAGACTTTGTGAAACCCCATACTGGACAAGCATAGTTTAATATAGGTACTATAAAAGCATCAAATAACTGTAGTGCAAGACTTGGTTTAATTTTTAGCCGTTTGACATTATTTATTAATACATACATAGCTTTAAGTGCTTTACCTTTTAAGTTTTGGATATTAAGTATGAAAGAGCCTGTGTAATTAAAAATAACCCCTAGGTAGTTAAAATTATCGACTACTTCTAATTCATCCCTATTGTAAGACCACTTTTCATCGATTCTTATTTGACCCCTTTTCCGAAATACCATAACCTTGGTTTTTTCAACATTTACTTCCAATCCCCAATGCTGACAATAAGTATGTAAACGATCTAGACTATTTAGATATGTAGATATATACATGTTGTTCTAGACCTGTGTATAGTATTTATCTGTGACATAATAATAGATGTGTGCCATCAATTATTTTATTACAATTTTACATGCATGTGATACTGTGCGCAGATGAGATTGAAATAAATGCATATATATGTATTAGACAAAAACATAAAGTACATGTGATAATAGTTACATATGGTTTGTATTAATCAGCATAATCAACACGTGAGACCGATATTAATTTATTTCAATTAAAAGTGAGTTAGAAACTTTCACTTACCTCTAATCAACATGTTAAACAGAGATAGGGAACTCTAGTAAAAGCCAGTGGAAAATATTGTTTAGGCACACAGCAGATCATAATATATTGCAAACTTAAAAAAAAAAGGTATGGGAAATCAAAGAGGAAAATGTAACCGTATAATAAGATAATAATTTCTCTACTAACGTTACAATGAAGTATTTTTAGTTTGATTTATTTTAAGAATTCTTTTAAATCAGGATTTAAATTCAACCAGTGTGGTAGAAAAACAACACATTTTAGATGATTATCATCATGCAGGTACTTTTCTATTTTACATAAAACATATTTATTTCTTGACTTATTTTAACACACTTAATACATTAGAATAGGTATCATTTGGATGGTATTGTAATGTTCTATTAGTAGATACAATTTACTTTCACCTATCTTCAATAGAAAATAGATATTTGAAACTTTATTTTGCGAGAATTGGACAATTTGTTACGTGCTTTTGTGATATATCAACTGTTAAGAAGTCTTAGCTAAGGTAATCAAACAATATACATTGTACACTTACATGTATTTACAAATATATTTAGAGGCGGGTATAAGTGGATTTTACAAAACGTATTTTTCTTTTCATTTTGTGAGATTCATTTCGCATTTTTTCGCAGGAGAAAAATGTCACGCATGATGTGTGTGGATAGGAACATCTCCTTTCTCACACAATCACGTGTTACTTACCCAGTAATTGGAAATGAGAAACACACCGTTATTAGTGTATTGGATTGAAAAGTAATTAATTCATCGTGGTTAGAAATTAATCCTGGACAACAAAAAACGGCTGATATTGCCGTTGCTGGCCATAATTTGTTAATTATAGGAAAAGCAGGCACTGGTAAATCATTTGTTGAGTCTAACATTATATTTAAAGAGATTCATGAATTATGTTATTTGTCAGATAGCCTTGGTTTCTAAAGTTTTGTAAATCACTAACAAACTAAGGGTTAACGTACCTTATTTCTCTCTCTCTCTCTCTCTCTCACAAATCTAGAAAGCTAAACATTAGCCATGCATTTTCCCATTAATGTCTTTTTAATAATGATGTATGACAAAAACAACATGATAAAGTATGAAGGGAACTGCGTGGATTGTGCATGTTTCGGGGATTTTTTTTATTATTTACAGTAGGGGGGGGGGGGGGGGGGGGGGGGGGGGGGGGGGGACCGAGTCCGTCAAAAATAAGTGTTAAAGGCCCATTATGCCTCCAAAAAGTGTACATTCTTTGGACAGAAAAGCAAAATGTGTGCTACAGATTTGTTAGGAGATGCTATCTGTATATACTTGTTGAAGAACGATTCTACAATGCATAAATAAAAAAAGGTCTTTTACTGAACTGTTTACAAAAATAACTAATTAGCATATTCTGCATATCTTCGTCAAATTTCCATAGATATTCCGTATGTTTCCGTTACCGAATCACGAGTGTATAAATTGATGACGTAGCTGTTAAACAAAATGTCATTCGACGACTTTTTTTGTTTTCAAATTCAAACCGTCCTCGATGGCCGAGTGGTTAATGCGTTCGTCTCGGGAGCCGGAGGTCGTGGGTTCGATCCCCGGCCGCGACATACCAAAGTCGTAAAAAATGGTACTGTTATAGCTCCCTTGCCTGACGCTAAGCATATAAGGGTCGTTGCAGGACTGGTTGGCCCGGTGTCAGGATAATGTGACTGGGTGTGGTATCATGCCACATGTCTACGGCGTGATACTGCAGTGTGGCAGCACTATATATGTATTTCCCAAGTAGACATCGTCTCCATATGAATGAAATACTCTCGGTGGGACGTTAAACCCAACAAACAAACAAACACATTCAAATTATTTCCGATCAAGTACATACTGTCATCGGGAATACTCGCCTCTGCAAATGTAAACAATCATGAGAGTATTTTGATGTCCATCCAAAATACTAAATTGTGTCATTTGATTTTCAGTAAGTTTAATTGTTATTTTACAGCAGATATGTACGCGACATATGTGTTACCTTACTGTATGCAAATGCTCCCTTATATTTTCTTTTTCATGAAAACTGAATCATTATGAAATATAACCGGCATTTAATGACGATGCCAAAAGCCAAATCAACTTACTTACCAACATCTCGATGGAAAAATGAAAGAAATCTCGACAAATCTGCTTGCAAAAATACAAACACTGCTTTAATTACCGCCACTAAGATATTTGATATAGATCTACTCTGAAAATACCGTCAGTAAAGTAGTTTTGTCAACTACTTTCACCCGGCTGAAATCGGCAAAGATACAGCTGCGTTTTAGCTTACATGGAACCATTCAGATATAGCCAAAGAAAAAGTTCGTAACAAAATAACTGCACGCGCAGAAGATGGCGATTTTAACAAGTTCAGAATAACTGTACGAAACATCGATGAAATGTGCTCTGTTTCCATCATCCATGTATATAAGTATTAACAATACATCTTGTGTTGTAAATAGAATACTTATGCATTCTTAATTTTGACATTTACAGTCATCAGTGTAGCAATACCACGTGACCGTGACAAAAAAGTAGAAAATTAGCCAAAGTATTCCATCTTTTTTAAGCTAGGGTTGTTATTAAACTATAGTTAACCTAGGTTATTTTTGACAAAAATTGCACACCATATTTAGACCTTCACAAATACATTGTCATTTACATCGCTTGTAATATGACAAAGTACCGCACTTGTCAAACCGCCGTTTACTTTCCCATCATCCCTGTCTGATGCATGGAGGCCCTAACAAAAGGTCACCTTCAGTAATGAAGTTTAGAGGGTATCTTTTAATTAAATTGTTAGCGTTAAAATGTTTGTTGGATTTAAAATCCCTTACAAGTATCAAAATTAGTCTGACATCTTGCATGTCCTAGCATCTCTGGAGATTTGTCACTTTTGGAGGTTTAGCTATTTATTGCGTTTAATTGTAAACAGCTGTTGACAGGTTTAATTTGACGAACAAGGCAAGAATTCCGGGTTATTAATTTCCTTCCTGTGTTCTGCTTATGTCTGTTGGGTTTAACGTCCCACTAACATTATTTCAGTCATTTGGAGACCATGTCAAATTGAGACAGATATATTGCTGCCACACTGCAGTATCACACGGTAGACATGCGGCATCATACCCAGTCACATTATCCTGACACCTGGTTAACCAGTCCTGGAACTATCCTTATATATGCTAAACGCAAAGAAGGGAGCTACCAGTACGATTTTTCACGACTTTGGTATGTCGCGGCCGCGGGTCTGACCCAGAACCTCCCGCTCCCGAGGCGGACGCTCTTACCACTGAGCTTATGATTGTTTAACGACTAGTTACCACAAGCTGGTGTCCGAGGGCGACCCTTTCCAATCCGTATATTATACATGTAAACATTGTTTTCTAGCACATTTCGATTATGAATACTTTGACAGTATCTATTTAGTGTATAGCATATTTATTAGATTTGTCATTGTTATTATTATTATAATTAACGAGGCCGCTGCCTTTGGCCAAATTTTAAGTTTGAATTACACGGAGACACCCAAACTGTATATTTGCACGCGTAACTTAATATAGTAACAAATGGACACATCGTACGTATTGGCATTCATTAATTTTACAATCCCGATATAATGGATGCAATTTCTTTAAGTACTGGATTGGATATAATAATTATCTCCGTCCAGAAACGGTATAATTATGTTCCTGCAGATCAGGAAATTCAATTTATAAACATTTGGCAGTCTACGTTTACCTTTTAATTTACATAGACCTTTTAAAGCATTTGAGTGACGATTGCCCCGTCTAAAGCTGATAATAGCCTTCGTTTAGCATTTTTGGCAAATTCGAAAAGGGATCGTGGCCATTTCAAAAATGTACGTATTTTGCTGAAAGGTAACTTGGCCTTTATTTTGTTGAGATAAATAACCAGGTACCTCGCACTTCCTGAATGTAGTTCTCTGGAACAAACAGTGTAAATAAAAAAAATCCAATTTAAGGCATACGCGCACAATGCAGTTATTTTCAATATAGACAAAGAAAGAAAATTAAAACTAGCCATGAGAATTTTCTAAAACTTTGCATGATTATAGAGAATTACATTAGAAACTAATTAATGGGGAAAAAATAGGGGTCACCGCTCTACTTTTTGAGTTATCTGACCCTGAAAGTGAGTTTTTTGCTATTTCTGTCATTTCAGATCCATCATCAGCCAGTGTGGTGGCATTATTTCATCAAAATCCATACGACATAGGGTTATGCTATTCAAAATTATTTTTTAATAAAAATCTATCGGGTTTATTTTCCTAAAACTAAAAAAGAAAATTAAGCGTATATCTTTCGCGTGCTAATTTTCCGGATTAAATTCGAAGTACGGGAAATTTAGTAAAATTTACACCCTTGGAAAGACATATTCATCCTCTTTAAAGTAAAAAGAAATTTATTTCTACATAAATCGAAACAAGAAAGAAACGACGGTTTGTTTGCGCAAACCCTAAAATCTCACAAAAACGTCGGTTTAGACGTCGAAAACAACGTCATTCCACCTTAACGTTCCATTTTTACCCACTGCGCAAGACCGTCACTTCAAACACACTGAATACTCTCATAGCGTCTTCTTACAGTTCTTCTTAAGAGGGTCATAACTCCTGACGTTAAGGGCTGATTCAGGCATCATTGAACATAACCAAGATTTTATAGCTATAAACAAGATGCTTACTTAAGAAACAAAGAGATGCTAGAGAGTAAATAAAGTGAAATCATCACAAGGGGAATAACTACTGACCTAAATGGTCGAGATAAGCCATGATCGAATTTTGGCCTAGAGATTATGACTACAAACGGTGTAATGAAGTTTGAAAATGATTGCTCAAGAAATGAAGATGCTAGAGTTTAAAAAATCTAATTGTGGACGACGGACATTCAACTCATCCTGAGCTTTTTTTTTACCTTTTCTGTATGGCTTTGCTTAAATATATTTAAGTCGTGCTTCAAAAACATACGCGGCGTCTTTGATACTTTGCATCAAATTAGTCTTGTTATAATGCTCGAATTATGCGCTTTACAGACAATTCGCCAATTTCGTACATCATTACTTCAATCTACGGTGGCACAGGTGGGAAATGCGAGTTGTATTGTCAATTACCGTCTACTACTATACACTCTATACGTATTTTCTATACCTTGAATGGTTTTAATATTTTATCAAATGTTACTTTCTTTAACGTGATGACAAGAAAACCCATTTTCTGCATAACTGGATGTATTTATTGCAGCTCCATAAAGTGAGTTTACACGTTCTCTACTTTGGATGAGCATAAAATTGCTATGGTGGTTTATTTCCGGCATTGGCGGGCATAGTCGATACCAACTTTTTGCATGGCGGGTCGAACCCTTAGCAGATTTGTATTCTTTACAGCTGTTTAATTTTATGAAAGACGTGTTTTTTGTATGTGTGTAACGTTTTAACTCGGGTTTTTAATGGGTTCATTTATTTAGAGTTCCGAGTCTTTGTGTAACTGGTCCTGGTCACGTGGATTTCTCTATTCCATCTTCACACACGTATTTCATTACGATCATAGTATCTTATGTAATAAATTACTACATTTGTTTAGTATGGATCGTAACTCATCAGTGACCTTCCTAGGTTCAAAGTACTGGTCTAACAGAGGAATCATGGAAAGAGAATAATACGAGATATAAGATTTTTAGTTCCGTTTTTGTAGAAGATGCGGTTTTATTTCATCGGGTATAAGCTACGAGTGTTCTTTAGATGAAATAAAATATATCTTCCGCGAAAAAAATGTATTTGAGAGTGTGAACTTTATATAATTTTCACTGTGCAAATATACAGAATCGAGAAAAAAAAACCAAGTATTAATCAGACTCAAATTGGTGCATCATATTACACTATCCTGGGTGCCAAGCGCTATGCTTCTCACCAATGAGTCCCGGGTTCGATTCCTGGTTACGTTCGTGAGAAGGTCCAGACACGTGGGCTTTCTCCAGTTTCCTCTACAAGTTGTGAGAACTAGTTCAGTAATCAATGAAAAGCAAGTCAACTTTAATGTTACGGAATTCCATAAACGACCAATTGCTTACTGTCAGCTGAATTTTATGCACCGAACAATTCTGAAGTATCCCGAATGGACCAAGTTGGCAGTTAACATTAGGCTGTAGATTTTAAGTACTAGGTATCAAATGTGCAAAAAATAAAACAATAAAACACAGAGATAATAAGATACAAACTTTTAATACATTTCAATTTGTGATGTTCACGAATAAAGCTTTAAATCTGAATTGTATGTGAGACTCTCAGAATTATAAAGTTAGGATTGACAGAGTATTATGAAATTAAGAACAGATTTATTGACAAATACATTTTTAACCATTTCAACAATTTCAATACAAAATCATATATAAATGCGTTCAACTGTATGATAAGAAGTGTACATCAACATTAAGGCGTCCTGTTCCTTAATGCTAGTGTAACACGCCTTAGCAAAACACAGTTTGCATGTCATTTGGCTACACTACAGAACCAACGCTTTTAAGTATGTTTTCAATGCACATCAGTAAGTTTTTCTCTGAACTACGGTACATTATTAAATACCGTTTCCAGTACCTGCTGACCACATTATTTCACTAAATCAACATAATGAAGGCATTTTTTCTGTCTTCTCAACTTTATAAATTCCTTGAGTACTTGGGAATGATTATTCTTGGCCTCCAAAATTCTTTCAAACTGATAAGTGTTTCCTATGGAAAATCTGGTTATCTATGAAAGAAAAAATGTACATGTACAATATCCTCATATTGTTAAGTGATAACATATAACAAAAATGTGTAAGAATACAATATCCCCTGGTGGACACGTAAAATAACGCCGTCTCGATACTTAGAACAACACCTGTACTTCGTAGTCATCATGTTTTCAAGGAGTCACATGCTTGAATGGTGATAATGTCAAAATGTACATGAAATCATGGAGACAATCACTGAAAACCAGACAATATTGTATATTTATATAAAAGTATTGCACTCCTCTCTCCTAAGTATCTTTCAGTACACCAGGCAGGTCCACTATCAGTCCGACTCACACAGGCACGACTGCATCTGACATTCACACTCACTGCACCTTCATACATGTCATAAAACAAGGTGTATAAAACCCTTAAGCTGTTTGTAACTGATTTACAACAGCTTCAAAACCATAAAGCTCTTTATCTACTATTTATGATTATGTTCACTGAAATATTCATTTTTGGAAGTATTCTTTCCTAACCTTTCATCCTTGATTTTACAAAATATGTAAATATAAAATCACATTGTGGTAATACCCATGTGTTGTTAAACAAAATTTTGAACCAGACTGTCGAAAGATATTTTTTAAAACCATAAAAACATTAGAAATTTACTTCATCATTAATCACAGAACCCTTGAAATTGAGCTTAAAATGACATCAATTTCTATTATTCCTAGCATCTTCAACCATAAAATGCAGGGAAAAACAAATAGAAAGCACCTTAAAAAAAAAAAAAAAAAATCTTCATTGTCCGTTTTTTGTTGTGTGTGTGTTTTTTTTTTTAAAAAAAAAAAAAAAAAAAAAAAAAAAAAAAAAAAAAAAAAAAAATTTTAAACCAATTAAAAATCAAAGAGCTTAAAACTTGACATCTTTACAAGCTGTTTTCATAAAAAAAAGATAATAATGAAGGAATTTAAGTACTTCTTGAAATAAATAGGTGAGAAAAACCTGGCATTGCATAGTATCAATTCATAAAAAAAGAGAGAAAAAAAGGAAATAAAAAAAAATAAAATTGGAAGAGGTTATAATTTTCTGAAGAGAAGTCCAAGAGTAGTGAAGGCAGGTAATAACAGCATGGTCAGTGGTGTGTTTACAGAACTGGCACCATTGCAGCCATCTTGGTTGTTGCAGTGGCAGTAGCGCATCTTGATTCGGTAGGTTCCTGTGCGCTCCATGCACTCGCGTCCCTCATCACCCCCCACTTCCCCAGATGCGGCACACTGCCGGATGTATCTCACATTCCACTCATCATTGTAGTAAACTGTGAAATAACAAAAATAAGACCATTACATTTCCTTAAACATAATTCAAGGTTTTTTAACAAGAGCACTGTTGAGATGGTGCAAATATTAGCCCAAAGGCAAATTCATATAAAGGTATCATAGTATAAAGTACTGTTTTTATATATGAAGTCTTTCAAAAGTTACTGCACAATAGTCATTTCACATCAAATATAGTTACTGCACAATAGTCATTTCACATCAAATATGCCCATTCAGGATACTTCACTCTAGCATTAATCAGAAGCTTTTAACAAAATTTTAACAAAAATTCAAACTTAACCTGTATTTTGATATTATGAACTTGCATACCAAAATAAATTCAATATATGAAGTCTTTCAAAACTACTGCACAGAATAGAAATGTTTACAGACAGACTGATAGTACAGTCAGTACCATATAAGATAATGACTTGTCAATTGATGGAAGTTGCAAATGATTGCTTAAATAATGAAGAAGCTAAAGTGTAAACAATCTTACTATGGACATTTTTATTAATGTCACTTCTTTCTTTGTGAGGGGCTGTTCACAGGCGCCAATTCTTTAAACCCCCCCCCCCCCCCCGATATCACTATCAGCCACCACCTTTAAATCTATGACTGGAACAATGCTGTAACTGGCACACATTGACATAAAGATTGAGAGTAAGAACCATCATATTTTGATTACCTTCCTGGACGATCTTCCTGCACATAGTGACACCTTCTGCACATTCTTCAATGTTGAAAGTTCTGTTATTGAACCAGTCAGCACAGTCTTGTTGAAAGTAGGAGTTGCATTCATAACATCTGAGGGCAGAACCTGGAAGTAACATAATAACATTGTTACAATTATAAAATATTCTGTTGCATCAACTTTGTCAAAATAATCATTTAATGTCATTTTTATTTCGAATAAATACTGTTACTTCACCACGTCCAGTGTAACAGCTTAAATTTGAATATACCAAGAAAAATTCTGAATATGCACACACATTCCCCAATAAGCACAATGTCCAAGGCAATTATATGCAGAGGACAAAGAAGGCCCTGATAAGCAAACAATTCAGGGTTTTTTTTCTGTTTTTGGTTAATTTATGTGCTCTTTAGTAGAAATCCCTACTGTGAGCCCCTTGTTCCTCATCCGCACAAGTAACCAAGCCCCTGCTGTTTCCGATACCCCCTACTGATAGAGTATGTCACCTGGCATCATCACATCACCAACATCAGTCAGACACTTTCAGCTTTATACTGTGCATATAACAATTAAACGCCTGAATGTCACACATGTAAATCAAAGCCCAACAGGTTGTTTTAATGTAATTATCAGGTATGTCTCTTTTTATTGAGGAAACATCTAGACATATTTTCGTTAATATTGCCCCACTCTCTCCCCTACAATTTTGTAGATTTACATAAGTATGATAATGTATTTAGGCCCCTCAAAAAAAGAATTGTTTCCGCTACAGGCTCTGAAAAAAATAGGGTTGGTAGGTAGGGATTTTTTTAAATTTTTTTAAATAACATAATTTTCAGTCAATTTTTTAAAGCTTTCCAAAATTTGTTAATATGTCCATAAGATTCTATAAAGTCTTGAAATTAATTTAAATGACTTTATTTCAGTAGATGTCCTACATTGAGTACACAGCTAAATAGACACTAGGCAATAGGCTGTCACGAAAGACAGCAATGTCAGAGCACTTTAAGGTATGGCTTGCTGAACAAGTATTTTTGATGTGAAATAGTTATATAAATTATAGGTATCTGAAATTAACAAGAGGCCCATGATGGCCCTATATCGCTCACCTGGTATCATTAGGCTATGTAAAATCAAGTGACCCCTGGGGCAGAGCCAATTTTGACCCCAGGGTCATGATTTGAACAAACTTGGTAGAGGTCTATTAGCCCATGTTACATACCAAATATCTAAACTCCAGACCTTGTGGTTTTTGAGAAGAAGATTTTTCTAGGTTTTTTTCCCCAAAATAAGTCTATGTAAAATCAAGTGATCCCTGGGGCGGGGCCAATTTTCACCAAATATCTAAACCCCTGGCCATGTGTTTTCTAGTTTTCTAAAAAGAAGAATTTTCAAATCATTTCTATATTAGCCTATGTAAAATCAGGTGACCCCTATGGCGGGGCCAAATTTGACCCCAGGGCCATGATTTGAACAAACTAAGTATAGATCCACATGACAATGTGTGATTCATGATTTGAACAAACTTTGTAGAGGTCTATTAGCCCATGTTACATACCAAATATCTAAACTCCAGGCTTTGTGATTTCTGAGAAGAAGATTTTTTCAGGTTTCTCCTATATAGTCTATGTTAAATCAAGTGACCCCTAGGGTAGGGCCAATTTTGACCCCAGGGTCATGATTTGAACAAACTTAGAAGAGATCCACTATACAATGCTACACACCAGGTCTTGTGATTTGTGAGAAGATTTTTCAAGTTTTTCCCTATATTAGCCTATGTAAAATCAGGGACCCCTTTGGAGGGGCCAAATTTGACCCAATGGTCATGATTTGTAAAAACGTGGTAGAGACCCAGTAGACAATGCTACATACCAAATATCTAAACTCCAGGTCTTGTGGTTTCTGAGAAGAAGATTTTTCAAGGTTTTTTTTCTATATTAGCCTATGTTTAATCAAGTGACCCCTGGTGCTGGGCCAATTTTGACCCCAGGGCCATGATTTGAACAAACTAAACTCCAGGTCTTGTGGTTTCTGAGAAGAAGATTTTTCAAGTTTTTTTCCTGTATTAGCCTATGTTAAATCAAGTGACCCCTGGGGCGGGGCCTATTTTAACCCCAGGGTCATGATTTGAACAAACTTGTGGATCAATAGACAATGCTACACGCCAAATATCTTAACTCTATGCCTTATGGTTTCTGAGAAGAAATTTTTCAAGTTTTTTTCCTATATAAGCTTATGTTAAATCAAGTGACCCCTGGGGCGGGGCCAATTTTGACCCCAGGGCCATGATTTGAACAAACTTGGTTGTGATCTTAATAGACAATGCTTCACACTAAATATCTAAACCCCAGGCCTTGTGGTTTCTGAGAAGAAGATTTTTCAAGTTTTTTTCCTATATTACCACAGGGTCATAATTTGAACAATCTTGGTAGAGCATTTCATTTTTAAAATTTTCATTTTTAAAATCTATTTTTAGCTCCTGTGACCTAGATTTTTGATCACTCAAAATAATTTTAACAAATTTGGTAAAGGGCCCAGTAATGAACATTCCTGTGAAGTTTGATCAAAATCCAGTGAGTAGTTAAGAAGGAGATGTTGTTTAAAGAAATTGTTGACCACGGACGACGGACAAAAGGCAATCACAAAAGCTCACCATGAGCCAGGTGAGCTAAAAGGGTGACATCCAATACAATTTATTTCAGAATTTATACATTTGTGTTTCCCCATTTTCTGTTGTCAGATTAGTGTATTGTTGAAACTTCTAGTTGTTAACAATTTCAACTACAGACATTATGAAGCTAGAAAATAAAATTGAAATTAAACTGCTTTGTTTAGAATTATATATTTTTGTGAAATAAAACTTTTCAGGGTTCAACACTTTTCAGCCAGGAATCCTGTCTGGACATCTGCTTTTCAAATCAGAAGTCTAAGCTGAAATAAGAAGTCCCTTAAATTGTTTTTAATTTAAGTTAAATTCAGTAAAAGATTGTTGGGATATTTAAAACAATATTAAAGTGTACTTCTGATAACATTTAATTATAATTATATTAGATTAAATGGAAGTTTGTAATACTTTTAGATCATTCTATCTTTTATGATATACAAATGTAAAAATAATATATCATACGAGATATTTTTAAATCTTATCATATTTTTATAGAATGGTGATGCAAATTTGTCTCCATGCATTAACCCACCCACTTCACTACATATTATTGTAAGTACAACGTCAGTCTTAATATCAAATAATGTTGTAAAATCAGTTTTTCATTTTAAACATTCATGCTTTAAAACATTACCAAAGCTTTTAGACCATATTATTGCTGTAAACAATATTTATCAGTTGATGTTTTTTTCTACTTTTTTTTCTAATTTAAATTATAAATATTATGAAAGAGTGATATTGTGTTAAGGTAGAATGCCATTTTGAAGTATTACAAATATTTGTGCCGATTAGGCTATTCATTTCATATTCATAAACAGACCTGCAAAATCAACTTTTACTTTCACTTTGAAATTAACTTGAGCCGTGAACATTATTTGTAGTTTTTTATTCACACATTTCCTCTTCAGTCATCAGCAATGACAATGGTGCTGGCTGTTGTTATTGTTTTTTTTCCCAATGATTTGTTAAGAGTTATGTAAAGAAAAAAAATACGGTCGGTGACAAAAAAAAGAAAATGTTTTTATTTCCGGCTTCAATTTTTGAAAGATTACGACGTGTATTGACAAATTATACGTCACACAACAATTTATTTCATTTAATAATTATGTTCAAAAGTCCCTACGGAAGGAATCCCTTGCCAAGTTTTGGTGTTATCTGGATTGCGGGAATGCGTTTGTGTCGAACAATTACAGCTAAGATACGGAAAGGACCGAAAATGCCAAAATGAAATGGCGACTGTCGAAGAGATTTTAATCTTTTATCAAAATTTTTGCAAAAAAAAAAACAGATCAGAGTCGGCAGCAAAAAAATAGGGTTGGTCGGGGTACCGGAAACCAGCTATTTTTTTTTAAGGCCTTAAATGAAAAAGGAGCAAATATGAAATAACAAATGCACAAGAATAAATGTAATACTTCATTTCCGCACTGTCCCAAAGAAAAACAACCTTATCAATTACTATTATTCATGTATGATATTTTCTTTCCCTTTTCATTTCGTTTATTTTTATAGGTATATATTGAAATGAAATTTTAGCATTTCGACCCAAGCGATGTTATTTAGATCTATTGCTTCAAGTTTCAATATATATTATCTAACTTAAATGGTCACTATGAAGAATTGAAAAATAAACAATATTGTTGTTTTGTATGCCTAAAAGTACACCTCTTTGGAAAATCAACAAAATTACTATTGCTTATAAACAACTAATAGTATTTGGCAAACCATGATTGTTTCAACTAAAAATACTTGAAATATGAAATACATTCTTGCCATACCAAAAATCCATTTTACACACTGGACTAACGTCTTTTTTTTTTTTTTTTTGGTTTGTTTGCTTAGCCAGGTTTAGTTGTTGTTTTTCAAAAAAGGCCAAATCACTAAAATCTATGTAACTGAGAGACATATTTCAAAGTAAACCCAAATTTTCTACGAAGCAGATCTATTTCGGTTGATCCTGCAAAAATTGAAAAGACTTACATAGAGTGGTTTTGATTATTTTAGTCCTTCAAGGTTCCAGGTACCATATATGTTATTATATTTAACATAATTTAGCCAAATTATGAAAATAAATTTTTTTTTTTTTAAACCTGATCTAAGTGATACAGATATAATGACCAACAAAAAAGTTTGACAGCTACTGCGATTAGAACCAATAACCCCCAGTTTATAGTAATTTTGCCTATTTATGGATGTGTGTGACTGCCTTAAAAAACACAATTTTCCTCTTTTCCGGAGGAGCATGTCCCAGGACCCCACAAGTACTGACATCATAATCAGATTGTGCACCCCCCCCCCCCCGCTGAAAATTTCTGGATCCAGCCCTGTTATTTAATGTAGCTTTGTGTATGTGCAAAATAAAATTCTGAGAATTGGGTTTCAAAGAGGGATTCTGGAAATTTAATTTTCTATAAACTTTATAAATAAACAAGAGCTGTCAGAGGACAGCATGCTCGACTATTCAAAATGCTTGTTGGTAAATCAAATGAAATCTATTTCAATTCTTGCCCTTCACATACCCTGTACATAATAATAGTCAAAAATGATATACCTTGACAGTCTGATACCCCTTAATATTTTTATGATGTCTAAAATCAACCCCATGCCTTGTTACTGAGACATAAGCATAATAACACTGTGCATGCAAAACTTAAACCAAAAATCCAAGCAAGAAAAGGGCCATAATTTGCATAAAATTCAGTCCAGAAGTTATCCTCCTTAGTTTTCTGATGCCCCTGAAGACAAGCATATAATACCCCATGTAAATACCCAGGGGTTTTCTTATGTGGACGCCAGCTTGCCCATGCCGGGTTAAAATCACCATGGGCAAGTGATTTTTCCAAGGAGATAGCCCGTCGGGCAAATTTATTTTCATAAATGAAATTTTTCGTGTTTTTTTTTTTTATATTTTATTTTCTACATTATATAGGGGTGAGTAGCTTGCAAATTGTGTTTGATACATGTTTACTAAAATTCATCTTAATACTACACACATTTAGTTTTAAACATTAACAAACACTAACTTAAAGATCGGACAAGCTGTTTTCACTGGGGGCAAGTAGATGTTCAAAGTAACTTGCCCCCTGGGCAAGTGAAAGTTAAATACTTAAGGAAACCACTGAATACCTCACCCCCACCTCCATCAAACAAACAATTCATCTCATACCTCTACTATTATGTAACAGGTAGGGAGAGATGCTTACATGATAAATAGTGTGTAGACAAAGGTGCCTGTTACTGTGAATGTTGTAACATTACATAATTTTGTATAATAATGCAGATAAAGTTTAGACAGCTATGTTCCCAGTCCTTTGTGACAATGTGACCCCCCAGGTCACAAAAGCCATAAACCAGCTAACCATAACATTGTGCTTGACAGGCCACAAGGGGAGGTGTCAATATCCACCTCAGACAACTAAGCTTTCATATATATTGCAAAGACAATCAAATAAGATTGCAAAAGAAGGTCTGCAATTTGGTTTTAAGATATTCTTTTTTAGATTTCATTATTATTATGCAAATATGGTACCTTATTGAAGGTAATTGACTGACAAGTAAAACACCGTCTTTTGTTAAAATAATCAGCTCAGAAAGATATTATTCTCAGACATTTTATGTTGCATGGGCCAAAACTTATATTAACAACTTTTGATATTTATTGGCAAAACGTTCACTGTGACTGCAAAAAATGCATATTCTTCCCTCAGCATTGCTCATATTGAAACAGGACTTGTTGAGGGAATTGAAGAAGAGGTGACTTACTTGATGTTGAACAAGAAACATATTTACATTAAAATCTCAAAAACAAAAAAAAAGGTTATTCTCAAAAGGATCGAATTAATATTTTGACCCCAACAATATTTATCCACAAAAAAATATCCTTTATAGCGTTTTACGAAATAAATGTTTTCCAGAGATTTTGACGTATCACCTGCCAGTAATACCCGAAAGGGGAGTTTGTGCAGTATATATAGATAGATAATTGTAAGATTTGAAGTTATCTCTAAAGCTGGTCATATCCAAACTATGTTTAAAGTGTCATCAAAAAAAATAAAAAAAAATTTGATGGATTTTTAGCAAAAGTCAACATTTCACTACTTCAACATGCTTAAAATTAACAAATCGTGTGATGAAGCAGCTTTTTATCTTAAATTCCTAGCAGCAGTATAGGGTTTCCCTGGCACAGAAAATTGCCTATTTCAACAAATAGTGTAAATGACACCCAAATGTTCCAAAATTTATCTATCTATATAACAAGGGATCATTTGTCCACCACTATCTCATATATCAAGGGAAAGTCCTTAACAGTCCTCAAACGCTCTGGACTTATCTATATGTGCATGTGATAAAGGTATCCTGGTCTAAACTATTCATTTCGATTTCTTGACCCTTCAACTTCAAGGCCCCATATAAAAATAAGCAGAAAATCTTGAATTGAATTTGTGGAATGTAGATCTCTTACATCTTAACAGTAATGGCTATCAATTAAAACAACAATGTAGATCTCTTACATCTTAACAGTAATGGCTATCAATTAAAACAACAGACTTAGTGGCCATATCAGTACTGGGGTGCGAGCAGTATCGGTGCTTATTATAATGTCAAATTTAATGCTGATCCGTTAACTGAAAAGATTGTCATTATATCATTGTGGAAACCAATCTTTTTCCATCATAGCATATATCTGACAATATCATAGGTAAGATCAGAGGTACCACTCTTTCATAGATACTGCTCAAACTCCAGTATAAATTTTACTTTATTTTTCAGTTAATTTAAGAAATAAATTGTCTATTGATGTCAAACATTTTTTTCTGCCCTAAATTTGAAATAGCATACGCTTTGAACAGTTAAATAACTTAGCGTTGAATTTCATCGATGTAATTCTCACGCGTGTTTTTCGGTAGGTCCATTTCGAAATTCCTGTGGATCTAGAAATCCCCTGACAAGGTCATCTTCACCAAATCACCGTTGTGCCCTGAACTTTACTGAAAGTATGGTTCTTGTGTTTGTTAATATGATAGATTTAGAGTCTATCCTATGTAAGAACATTATTTGTGCAACCACACAAGTAGTTGAAATCCCATACAAATAGTCAAATTCTGGGGAAATAAACATGGCCGTCGGGCTGCCTAAGTTATCATTCTACTCGCTCATACACGTAATCAAATTTCTTTCAAAAAATAATTTCATTGAAAAAGTATATTTGTAAAAAAAAAAATGAATGCATTACCTGTGTCGATTAAAAGGAAGAAAGCTGCGACTCCGATCACAGATGCAATTAACCACTTCATTTTGCTGTGTAGACTTGATCACTGCAGAAGGTCACTCGGCTATGGTAGAGGACAGGTAGCGTCGGGCATGCGCAGAAATGCTTTTTGCGAAATACGTTGACGTCATAGAGGCGCCAGTAGGAGAAATTGCGAAATAATGATAAATATATATGTATATATAATAATAGGTCTATCACAATTTTGCTAGATTGTTGAATACTTTGCTGTTCTTACAACTATATATAGCAATATTGAAAGAATTTTCATTTCTTTTGATTTCTATATAAGTATTTCAAAAGAATTAGTAACGTTATTAGACAAAGACCTATAATAATGCTTAATAGGTCTTTTAATATCCCTACTCGGATCTTGGCGGTCAAAAAGTTTGTTTCCACTAGAGATTTAAATTACCTAATGTAGCTTCGTGTTTTTCCCCCCCAATAATATAAAATATCTCAGAAAAAAAAAAAAAAAAAAGAAAAGAAAGAAAAAAGGTCATATATATATATCTCTCTCAAAAAAAGGGGGGGGGGGGGGGGGAAGAAAGAAAGAAAAAAGGTCAGATAGTCGGCATTTTTTTTTATCTGTTTACTTCTTATTTTTTTTAAATTCTTCCAGATTTTTTTTCAACCATTATATACCAACTGCTAGGAAAAAAAAGTTAAGGGTTGGTACTAAGAAGGGTCGGTAGGGTTTGTGGAAACAAGTAATTTTTTTCCCCAATAAATTATGCCTTTTATAGGAGCAGAAAATTCATTTTTCTTACATTTTCATAATTTATTCTCCAAAAATCGAAATGTAAACACCATTAAAAAGCTCTTGAAATTAACATGTTAGGATAAAATATTTATAATATAGATATATGCAAAATAAGATAAACGCGCATTATAGAAAAAAAGTATGGGTTTAACTTTCAACAAAATGAACAGAAGGCCTACTTAACTTTTTTTCGTTATTAAATTTTTACCTTCAAATATATCAACATGTTATTTTTATATTTAAAATGATTAATCAAAGCTGTTCAATTCGATAAAGATTTCAGTCAGATAAACTAGAAAACAAAAACACGTTGGGGATTTACAAATAGTAAGTATTCTCAGATTTCGGCCTGCATAAACTCGATCTAAATGTCTTATCAGTGCCTCAAACAATGTTGTTTTTTTTTTTTTTTTTTTTTTTTAACCTTTATTATCCCCGTCTTCTGATGGAAGTAGGTCGGGGAACCATCCTACTCACCACCTTACAATATCAAACTGCATATATCTACATATATAAATTTAACATATAATCATATAATTTTCATCATATAAAAACCACTAGAAATACAATTTTCTTTATACAGATTAAGTTTAGGGTCAGTAAAGGTGTAAAGGTTAAAAAATATTCTTGAAGAATAGGAAAAAGAAAAAAAAAGAAATATCTACAGACAATCCCCTGAGTGTTCTATTAATTTATAAATGTAGGTTAATCTTCCTGCACACAATACCTAACAATTGCCCATTTGTCACTTTCTTTTTTATTTACTTCTGTTAATTTAAAAATATCCCAAGACAATCTTAAGTTCTTTTTAAAACCTAAAATGGAAGGAATTATTTCTTTCTTCTTGCACCAAAAAATATATTTTTTCGGCGTAGCTGTATAATTTCGATTTCAACTCGCATCTTAAACCAATCAAATGTACGCTAACAGCGGTAAATAATTCTAAGCTGAATAAAAGGACTCCTGTTATTGGTTAACGCATCGTTATGGACTATAAAATTACTATAAATAAGGGGTGCAGCTTGTATATATCATTCAGCTTGGTGTTATTACTTTTCTTTTTGATGTAAACATGAAAGTGATTTCAGTAAGTTAAATACAATCCTTTTCCATCAATTGAGGAATGCTACTTTGTGAAAATGATTTAAAACAACAAAAAAGAATCCACAGTGTTATGACATGAAACCCCTTAATTACTATGTATATTGAATTCTTCCAGCCTGCCGAGATGCTCTCATTGAAAATTAATTCGCCAAAACCAAAACAACTAATAACGCTTTTATATCATAATTGTCATATGCAATAATGATGTGAACAAATATCAAACAAGCCTATTTACAGATATAATTTTTTGTATTACCGTCTATAAATAAGTATATTTCATAGAAAAAATACTGAACTATTTCTAGAGCGTACTAAATTTGTTGTGCGTCGGTCTTTCGCGCGCTTTTCCTCGGAATGTTCTAGAAGTCCTTTATCAATGAAACTATGCTTTGAGGTGCTGATCATTAATGTATATGCCTGTATAAACTATTTTGATACAGTTTACAACTGATAAAATCAGACCTGAACAAGCCTTTGTCAGTAAGAAATAAAATAAAGGTGAAGAAAAAATTGTATGTCCTAACTACAACGAGCAGATAACTGCTCATTACATGATCAGCCTGGAACTAAATTAGGTTTTATGCAGCGGATTATCATAGATTTTTTTATAGTTCATAGGATAATTTATAACATTACACTGCTTTTAAATAAGAGCATTTGGAGGTACTCTGAAATATTTGTTATATCAAATCATTTCACATTCTGATTTTAATCATTTTACAAATTTTTATGGTGCAGCTAGGTAAGCCTGTTTACGATAATGGTCAGTCGTGTCTTTTGTATAATAGTCTAGTCATTCTTTACTGTACATTTTGTTTTGAATATATATAGACATTATTTTAAAATTGTACTTTTTTTTGCTACATAATCATTCCTGTTGTTGTACACATCTCGTGGACTATTTTCTTATTTGCAACATAAACCTTGTTAAAAACATTGCCATTCATCATTGTTCACTACCAAAACTAGACATGTTTTTTATAATTATTTACAACAACGCTTTTATAACTTATCATAACATTAGAGTCTTTGAAATGTGTTTTGCATACATTTCCATTTATAAGTTTCTTAATTAAAGTATATTTATGCATGAATGAAAATCTCGTTTTTCTTTCATCCTACGCCGAATATCTTTTTTAAAGATATTTCTTGTTCATTTCTAAACTTATAGTATCAAATTTACAATCACTATCGCATAAACCCCTAATATAATATTTTTACTATTTATTATGATTTCTGGATCTACTTTCTTACTTAAGTTACTCACAAATCTTATTAAAGGCTTTATTTTTTCACAATCATAAAAAAGATGAATTATAGTTTCCTCGCAAACTTTACAAAATGTACATAAATTACTATTAACAATGTTCATTTTAAAAAGCAGTGAATTAGTTGGAAAAATTCTGTGAACTATTCTCGTTTGTAGCCATTGTAAATAAGTATCTTTCGTACATTTGTAAACGTTTCTGTATGTAATATTCCAATTAATTTCACAACTGTTATATATAGATATCCATTTTTCTTTGCTTGTG
>CM037778.1:39131256-39156172 GCA_021229015.1 Solen grandis
TTTTTGTTATAATCTGAGATCAAGCCTACAGTGAAATCATTAATTTTCTTGGGACACTGCTTTTTGTCGATTTCGTGGAGGGTTTTATCCCCAAGAAAACATGTCACTCACATAGATCTCATGTTTTCTAGAAAATAGATCCACAAATAAATAAACACACGATATTCCCTTGGGTACATAAACAACAAAATTTAATGTCAACGAAAACTAATGATTTTACAGCATGAGGATTGTACTATATTACTGAGCACTCCACTCACCTGCATCAGTTTCCGTGACAAATCATTAGTAAGGTATTCCTCCTCTTGTTCATAGTTCATGGCCAGGGACTCCTTCTCCTTCTTCAGCAGCTGGATCTTCTTCAGCAAGGTGTTGCTGATGAACTCCTCCTCTTGTTCAGCTCTGGCTTGCTGGTAAACAGAATTGCTTCGCATATGACACCATTTTACATCATGATTTATCACACTCATTACACTGAAAACAAATTTCAGTCGGAAAGGTTTTACTGTCCTATCTTTATGGTAGATGAGAAGTGTGCAGTATAAAACCTGACCAGTGTGCATATAACTTGCATTCTGATCTGGGTTTACATTGATTGCATAGTGATAAATATCATTGTTTTGAAAAACCTATGTTGAAGACTGAATGAAATGTACAGATTACATTCAAATGCATCCTAAGTTTAGACTTCATCGATGAACCCAGCTTGAACAGAAGTGCAAATTCAGAAAAACTGTCTCAATATACATATATTTTATCTAAATCTCTTGAACTTGAATTCATACCCAAAATTTAATACAAAAAATTCAAGTATGACTAAATTGAAATACATTATTACCTTTATAAGTATCTTTATTTTCTAAAATCTGCATATTAGGGTATTTTTATTAGAGAAACAAGAATGATGAAATGTATCCCTAAGTATTTAAGTATAACTAGCAATAAGTATGGTAGATGGAACTTGAGTCTAGAATTATAGGAATGAAGAAAATTGATGAACTTGAAATGTGTCCACAGGATACAGATGTCCTGACTTCACACTTTTTTTATTATATCAGGGGCCATAACTCTGCTATGACTCAATGAATTTCAGACAATAAAAGATTTTGTGACAGATGGACAGAAAGGGCAATCCTTATATACCCACCTTCCCCCATTTTAAAGTGTGTGTGTGTGGGGGGGGGGGGGGGGGGCCCATAAAAATAACACCTGTGGATGTGGAAGGTTCACTAATGCAATCTAAAAATATTTCAACCCAGTTTAAAGCCAGTGTTTTATCTAAAAAAAATTTAACTTCTCTTGTATTTGTAATTCACGACAAAAATATCTTTGTTTACAAAGTCTACAACATGAATTAGTAAATAAGAATTTACTGAAACCAACTTCACCGTCACACATTCATCCACCAAAATCATAAATTATTACTGTGTCTATTGATTTCAACATAAAACTTTATTGTGCAAATATTAAAACCCTTAATATATCTACCTGTAAACTGTATGTCATAATTCATTTTCTCATATGGCTATTCGCCAAAAGTCATGTTTACATCTCTGATTTACAGCCCATGAAATGCATGTCATTTACAAATCTTTAAAATAAGTGGGAGAAAAGCAGCATATTTTCTTTTATGATTTAATTCAATACAATGACACTACTGACACAGATGCAAATTGCTTATTGACACTCTCTACAGTTACAAAACATCTGACAGAATATTGAATCTGGCACAGAACCAAAGTCATTTAATATGTCCCTTTCCAATTACAGTGTACATGTATCTTATTGAAAAGAGTAACGACTCAGTTTGTTTATAAAGCAATAATTTCCAAGTGTGACCTGATCTACTTTAAGCTCAAAAGGCTTGCTTGACCTACTTTAACCGAGACTCATTTTGATGCATTGGCAAACAGAGCAATACCAGATCTGACAGCTCCCTTCAGGGGTGATCTGATCAGGGTTTCCACTGTTTGTTTATACAATATTGTAGCCCAGATTCTAGTATCATTATACACAGTCTGCAAGGCAAAGAAAAATTCATTCTGTCAAATAAGTTTAAAAAATTCTAATTCATCAAGTCATAATTTTGCACATGAATACTCATGAGGTAAATGATTGATAAAAATAATTATGAAAATACAGGAATTTAATACAAAAACAATACAAGTCATGAAATGCAGATGTTTAACTTATTATTGATGTCCTGGGAGACAAGATATATGCAAATTGATTAGTTCTTAATAGGTACATGTTTTATATGTGCTTTTATTAGAGAGTATATATATATGCACACATGCTTACAAAACGCTTAACAAAACGAGCAGACTTTGATAATAACTGGTATGTCCTGTGATGTAGCATCGGGAGAAATAACATGGCATTTATTATCATACATGTATCACAGTATGTAAATGTTAACTATTGTCTTTATGTTGATTTTCAAGGAATTTAATGCAAGTGACACAAAATGGAGCACTGCAATAAATTTCATAAAATACAAAATATGAACAATAACAAATTTACAGCATGTCACGCCATAATGCATTATTTAGTACTGCCAAGATCTTTATATCAATATATATAATTTTATATATATTTATAGAATATCTCCTGGTATTGATGAATTCAAAAATGCTTTTACACTAAAAGCAAGCAATAAATGTAAATCCTACAGGCAACACATACTGAAGTATTTTAGGAGATGCATAATGTTTATCTCATAAAGATTTGACAGTATGACTTTTTGATAGAAGTAATCAAATTCAAACCATCAGTCTAAATATCAATATATAATCATGATAAAATGCACTTAGATAAAAGTCAGAAATATGGGATAATAACAGTTAACTGATATGTCCCAGAAGTACATGTGGAAAATTATGAAAATAAGCTGCAGGTCCCCAACAATAGCTTTTCCTGAATAGCAGATCAATACAGATAGCGTGACAAATTCTTCACTCCATTAACAAATCACAAGTACATAAATTGATGACATAGCAAATAAACAAATTGTGATTTGGAGATGTTTTTCAAACTCAAATTATTTCAGATTATGGACCATCTTCAGGAATATTCACTGATACAAAATGTAAACAATCAAGAGTTTTTTACATCCATATCAAATACTAAATTGAGTAATTTGATCAATATGTTCAATGCCTTTTTATTTTACAGCAAATATCTTTCTCATGAAAATTGTATCATTATGAAATATAATGGGCCTTTAATCATACCAATTAAAATGCTTCTTGTTTTCTTGCTTGGGTTAAGGTCCCACCGACAGTATTTCATTTCATTTGGGGGCTTTGTGAACATGAGACAGATAAAGTGAACCTACAGCACCTTGGTCTTGACACAGACACTCAAACCATTCACAAGACCAGTTAACATGCTTCTTGCTGATTTCTACTAAGTGAAAGAGACAGTCTGTCCTTGATCAAATCTACATTCAATAACATCTGAACTGTATACTGAGATTCTAATTGTACTGTCAGGGCTCAAAATTAACACTCGCATTTCGGCAAAATGCGAGTAGAAAATGAAATTTGCGAGTTATGTTTTAAACCACTAGCATTTTTTTGCAAGAGTGAAAATTTTCTTAAACATTTTCTAAAACATATATGTTAAAACATCTGCTGTTTTCAATTAGTATTTCCCTTAATGTATATTGATACCACTTTATTTTCTAATTATGATTCTTATTATTAAAGTTTAAAACTACAATATTAATTTAATTTTCAATCAATAAAAGTTATCTACACCCTCGTAATGACCATGAAAGACTTTTTTACACTAGTCCCGGTTTGCAATGGAAACGCGTCTAATGCTGATTTCGATCATCATTTGAACAATGTAAAAATGAAAGATATCCAGTTTGTTTTTTTATTACATCTTGTGATGTCAATGAACTTTGCACAGAATCTGAAATCGACAAACCGAAGAAAGCACATAGATCTAACGCACTGGCGATAAAGACTGAAGAAATGGGAGAAGGAGTTGGTTTACAAACTTAAAATAGAGTCTGGGCTCAAAATTAATTTTCGGCAAAATGTGAGTAGAAAAAAAGTTTGCCAGTTATGTTTTAAACCACTCGCATTTTTTTGCGAGTGGGAAAAAATATTAAATTTGAGCCCTGACTGTTGATACCATATTATGATAATTTGGCTCAGCTTCAAGGTTTCTAAAGCATAAATGATTAAGTATCAGGGGTACAGATAAGGTGCGATTTGCGTAATTACTCAAATAAAATAGATAAAAACCCAATTCTTTTAAAATTCTAGCATATCAAAAAGCATTTAAAAATTAGATTACTCAAATATCCAAAATATTAAAGTGTACTGGTATGCAACATTTTGAATCAGAGTGATGTTTAAAAATACTCGTATATGTTTGACTGGTTACTTGCGAACCGCAAAATAGACTTCAAACGATTTCTGGTAATTTGGCCAAAGTTGATAGCATCCAATTCCATGTTAACCAGTAAATAATTTGTTTTAATTCAATAGTTAAAAGTGCTAAAAGTGCTAAATCTTTGGATCAGGAAGATCAAATATGATTGAATTTTTTTTTTATTTAATTGTTGAGGAGCTAAATGATAAATCCTGCATATGACAATTGAACAGCAGGCCCATATACCAGTAAGAACATGTACTGTTATTTCAGTTCCAAAATTAAGTTGATGAAAAAAAAAAGCAATTGACTTAATTTTGATGGAGTAACCATATTTTCATTACTCAATTAAAATTGTGAAACCCCAATTCCTTGAAAAATTGATGAGTAAATACCCAATTGACCTCAAACCTTATCTGTAGCCCTGAAGTATGTCTGAGATGCTACTGATATTCATACATGCCATATTTTCAGTATGTCTCCCAGGGAGATTTTGAAATTTTCACAGGGAGATTTGGGGTCCAGCCAGGGAGATTTTACGACATATATCGAAGAGACGTTCTTAATAAAAAAAAATACACATTTGATTACCCCTTCATTAAATTTATTAACAGTTTATATACTGTTTATTGCATTTAATGAAAATACCATATGAAATTTATATGTAAAAAAAATATGAAATTTATTAATAAATCTAATTCAAATAGAAACTTAACTTTCCACAAGCACTGTTTTACATTAAATGCAACACTAACTTATAACAAATTGGAGAACATGCCATTTACATCAAACACATTTAAATTGATACAGTATCTTTGATTTATTGAATGATATCTGATCATAAGGTTTTAATTAATGGGGATGAATAAAGATAAAAAGTTAGATCATATTTAATAATATTTTCACCTTCCGTCTGTGTATTCTTTTTTTCTGAATTAAATTGCTTTTAGCTAAAATATTATTTAGCTTAAAATATTTATCGTGTACGGTATGGTGGTATGAAGTGGTTACCCAACTCTTCTGATCATGACATCTCATTATAGTAAATTACTCAGCAGACGATATCCCTTGTTTATCAAGTCATTTTCGGTGTGAAAATTGCAATTCATTTGCAATTTATCGCTAGCTGAGGTGTACTTTCTATGATGTGTCAATATGATGAGTTTTGTTAAGATTTAAATGATTGGTAAACAGTTGATCTAATTATCATTTATTGTTTACACTTCCGGTAAGTAAGGATTAGCTATTCTCTGGGACCTTTTTTTATCCATGATAAGATTTACGTCTTTATTACAGTGTACCATCCTAACCTTACTCATTCTAGCTTTAGTATTGCCTTGATAGCTGCTAATTACCCGACGATGATTGTTTCAACTGATAGAGTGTCCAGTCTGCTACCTGTCTGAATTATGCAATTTGATTGGATAAGGACGATCACACATTGCTTGTGGCTGTACAGCAAACTGGTCAGGATTGATACTAACACATGTTCTTACGTAATCTTCCTAATGCTGTATCATAGCTCGGTAATAAAATGGATTATACTGAGTTCAAAGGGAAACCAGTTTGATTTAAGTCAGACCGGGAGATTTTCACCTCCCGGCGGGAGATCGGGAGACAAGTCGAAATCCCGGGAGATTTAATCTCCCGCCGGGAGATATGGCATGTATGGATATTTCTAGATTGTAAGCATAACTCTGCATTAGAATTTTATAGTAATATAAAGTACCTTGTAAGCCAATGATAGTTCTATCATAATTTTACCCACTCTACAGTAAATGAGTATTCCAAGGTATATTTGAGATAGGATCAAGGTCAAGTGATTTACTGAGAATGTCACTTCTGAGGCAGTCTTAGCTAATATGTGAAATAACTTCTAATTCTTTCTAGACCTTTGTAAATCTAATGCCTGCATGTAGTTTACATTTTGTTTAAGTTGCCTACTTGCACAAATATCTTTGCAGCTTTGTTTTCATCTAAGTATTTTAAAAAAAAACAGTAAATTCTTATACCACAATGCATTACTGAGTAATGATGATAACCACCAACTACACTTTGTGCTTCTAAGTGGGGAAATTCTCTCATATATGGCCCAAGAAGTGCACTCAACAAATAAAAAAATCCCTTATCATTTAATTTCTTTATAAATAAGGTTACTGATTATGTCAATTTGATCAATTATAGATGTATTTAAACTTTTGAACGCAAATGCTGGTATACATTTTTTTTTTTTTTTTTTACTTTTTACTTAATGATAGAACTAAGCACTGAGAATTGTTTGTGCAGGGTTTGAGTCCAATACTCTGCATAAAATGGTTGCCCAGAGCTGGTTCAACAAAGTTAACAATACAATATGTTGATTTTTTTTCTCTTTCTCATCAATAAGATCAATTTCTTATATGCCTGAGTCACATTGGGAGAGTACCTCACTGTTTTCTATCACGCAAAGTATAGATAACAATGACTCATGTCCAACACGTGTGTGTGGCAAGTTCTTTGTTTACAAAAAAATGGCCATGAAATAATCTAAAAAATATAGCAATATGTTCGATTGTCAACCCGATTCAACATAGTCAGATAAGAATAAAATAAGTACTCTATAAATTAAGATGAAATAAAAGCCTGAAAACGTGTTAAGATGTATGATAAATGATGAAAGACACAGCTATACTTACGATGTTAACACTCGCCCTTTTCAACTCCTGCTTTTCTTCTGTCAACTGTTTACATTTCAACTTGTACGTTTCTAGCTCCACTTTCAACACTTTATTTTCTTGTTGAAGAGACTCAACTCTATTTTTAAGCTGCTCTATTTGAGCTGAGGCGGAAGATTTGCTGATAGGCCCGCCATCAATCGAGCTGGTGTCGCTCTCCAACTCGCTCGCACTGTCCGCCATTGTGGTTCTTGTAAACAGAGGAAGATATGTCAATAGTTTCGTATTCATAGGCTCAATAGATATTCAATAGTAGTATTGACTTTACACATTTTAATTACTTTTATTTACTTTGTGAAAGATTTTTTATTTAATGATTTGCCAATAACATTTTTTTTCTATGCAATAAACTATCAATTTGTAACACTTTTCAAGTGCAAAGTTCAAAGGTCAAAAGCCATGGTTGATGGTGTGACATATGTGTCATTTATGTACAGAATTCGAAATCGAAATTTGAACCACAATGGCAGCAAGTGAAAACGCTACATCGGTATCATATTTTCTTTCTTATTTTGCACTATTATTATTGAATGTTATTATTCAAGTTTTTTAAAACAAAAAGCGATGAGAAATCAATAATATTCTAGGGACATGCATGTATGTATATAAATAGATAACAGAGCTATACCTGTACTGTATGTCTGCCTCTGATAAGCACCAAGTCAAAATAATCTGATATTGGCAATGACATTATTAAATACACACACATACGCCATTTTTGATTCAGAATTAAGGCAGTGCACATTAATGACTAGATGAACAAATGATTTTCTAAACTTTAACCCCATTTTGTACACAGTGCAGACCCAGGTCAGACAGCTCCTCTGTTTTCTCATACACGTTTGCTGCTCAGATTCTATTCTATACTGCAATATGAAAAATCCATTAGTAAATATTCATGAGGTAAAGTTATATGAGACTCTTAATTTTTCTATGCTGTAGTGCATGTGCTGCATATGTAAAACTTAATGAGCTAACATATTGTACAGGGAAAAATATATAGATTTAGAGTCCTTTAATGTATGAGGCAGTCCTAATCAGACAGCTCTCTCTTGTACCGTACTCACAGTCTGATTTAGGTCTGCTCTGTTTTGCCAAGGCATATTCAGAACACATCTTTAATTGAGATATGGTAAAAGGTAATCTTCCTTGATTGGTATTTTGTTTCCAGTTCCTAGGATGGTTTGTGCAGTTCAGGAGCCCCATGGACTTGCTGAAGCACCACCCAGACTTCCTGAAGATGGAGCTGTCTTGCTTTGCATGCAGCTTCCTCACATTTATCCATGGTCAGTGTCTTTCTGTGTACAATTAGCCTCTTACAGACCATGGGTTGCATTTCACTACAGTCTTTTACAAATTTCTGCTGTACTGCACCTGTGATAATATCCACAACAATGGCGACATACCTGCATGTAGTGTTAGGTTTTTTTAAAAAATATATATATAAATGTGTTAACTGTTATGCATTGAAAAACAATGTCTATTTTATGCATAAAGCTATTATTTTACCAACAATGTAGAAATAAATTCTTTGAGTATATGTGGATTGCTTATCAGAATTTATCAAACTTTAATGGCCTGAGATTGTGTTTGTACATATTTGACCAGTTTAAATGCGTTAAAAGAAGACATTTAATTATGATACAGCTGACTTTACTTGTACTGATTACAATCAGTACATCTTAGATCAGTATCTTTCCCACTTTTCTTACTCTAACATCATTAACCTGATTAACTGTAAGGGGTGTGTGTGTGTGGGGGGGGGGGGCTACTGGTTTGCACAATTAATGATATAATTCCAGGACTAACCTTATAATGTGGCAAATTGTGCTAGAATAATACTCAGGTTGGAAACATTTGACAGCATTAATTATTCTCTCCAGAAGAAGACTTAAGTCTCACATTGTCTGAAATGCTACATACAATTAAATGTGGTAGTGTTACACTTGTATATGGTATACATGTATATGTGGTATCTATACAGGTGTATATGGTATCTATACACAGATGTATGTGGTATCTATGCACATGTATATTTTGTATCTATATTCAAATGGGGGGTTAAATGTATGGTATTTATGACAGGTGTATGTGGTATCTATATACATGTATATATGGTATTTTACACAGGTTATGGTATCTATATACAAATATATTTGGTATATATACACCTGTGTATTTGGTATCTATATTCAAATTATGTTGTATCTATATACATATGTATGTTGTATCTATATACATATGTAAGTGGTATCTATATACAAGTATATAATGGTATATGTGGTATCTATATACATGTGTAAGTGGTATCTATACATAGATGTATGTGGTACCTTTACAAAGATTCTTTAACATGGGACAAATTGAAATAGGTTGAGCAAATTTGTCACAGAGAGTCATATGGTTTCTAATACTCTAATCTATTTTGAAAGGTTATTTTGGGTGCTTTCTTTTATTTTCAATCACTCATCAACAATCTGCAACAAGGATAAGGATGACTCTGACATCAGCAATATTAATGAAGATGTTAATGTTGATAATGATGACACAATGATGGTTAATGTATTATGTGTATGGATTTAATTCTTCAGCAATGCGTGTTGGAGGAAGATACCAGTTCCTCTGGGTTGCTGTGATCCTTCATGGACTGTTTGTTGAGGCCGTCAGCTACTGGCTCCCCGACATTGACAGCTTTTGGCATGCTCAGGGACTCATAACATTTCTTGGACAACGATTGCCATTATATATTGTTCTTCTCTGTAAGTACATCACATTTTTATACTGGCTTTTCATGAAGTGAGATGGGGGCTATATAGAAATCATGCATATTTTCCTGTCCTGTTTACAAAAAATTAAATCAAGTGAAGGCGTTTTAGAATGGTATTCATCACCTTCATTGTTTATTCTAGATACCCTTGCCAGCATTGATTTGACATTATAAAATAACCAACCTTTAATATGAAGATCCAGTCTAGATGGGAACATGTCTATGGAATATTCAACTAATATGAACATTTATAGATAATATATTATTTTTATAAACATCTCTATATATATTTTTTATGTATTGTACTCACCTGTATATATGGGTATTCATGATGTATTTTTAGACATATCACATGACTAATAATACATCTTCTTTATTACTTCATGGAGTAAACTTTGTCGTTTGAATGAAAATTAACTCTGACAAAGATCTGTGTGATTGAAACTAGTTGGTACCAATAAACTGTTTAATTTTACTGTTGTTTGGAGTTTGCACTTCTTGACATCCTTACATATATTATGAAATAAAATCAACAAGAAGTATTTCAAGGCATTCTTTAATAGCAGCTCATCGCTTTTACAGTTAACATTTATTTGTTTAAGATACATTCAACATTATATCCAGAACTACAATGTATATACACTTTGAAAAAGAGCCTGAAGTATCACAAAATCTTGTTATCACAACTGTGTGGTAAATAACATATATAAAGTACAGTTTATTCCTGCAGTGCAATTTATTTAAGCTATATTACATTTATTTTTGTTTGATGTAAGTTTAAATCATTCTTCTTTTCTTTTTCTGGATGGTATTCAGTACTGTATATACATTACTGTTATTAAGTACTGTATATATATTAGGATGTCCAATTAAAATGGGTTTACACTTCCGTTAACGCATGTGCAAAATTGGCATTGCAGTTGAATGTGAAGTTGTGATAGTAATAGTTTTCAGTGACCAATATTTTTCTATGTGATTATTTAGGGGTTTCAAGTACGTGATTTGTGTTTGTTCTATGTAGTTTCCAGTGTAATTGATCATATTTAATAAGTTATTAGTCAGTAGATGTTTGTATTTTAATGATGTTTTTATACATATAGGCGATGACCTACTTATCGCTTCGCTTTTCGGTCTGGACATTGCACATTTCATGTCTTCTCTATTGAGCTTGTAATTATACAAGTAGTGTAATTATAATATGATGGGTGGGATAAGTAATGCATAATTTTTATCTTGTTAATATGTGACTGAAATATAAAAAAAAAAAAATACTGAGGTATTAGCATGATAGTTCCTTGCATGCAAGGTACTATCATGCTAATACCTCAGTATCCAGGCATGGGATTGATTTGAAACATCTTTAATACGTTAAGGGGTATCATACTTTCATGGTAGATAACTCTTGCTGGAATATGTTACAAATTATTTCCCTTTTTATCTTAGAAATTTTTGTTTAAGTTTTGCATGCAAGTTACTTTCATGCTTATATCTGAGTATCCAGGCATGGGACTGATTTGAAATATCTTTTATATGTTTAGGAATATCATACTATCAAGGTAGATAACTGTTGATGGAATATATAACAAGTTATGACCCCTTTTTTAACTTAGAAATTTTGGTTAAAGTTTTGCATGCACGGTACTTTCATGCTTATATCTCAGAGGCCAGGCATGCGATTGATTTGAAACATCTTTAATATGTTTAGGGGTATCATACTATAAAGGAAGATAACACTTGATGGAATATATTAAAAATTATGACCACCTTTTAACTTAGAATTTTGGTTAAATTTTTGCATTCAAGCTACTATCCAGTTTATATCTCAGAAATTGCTTTTGGAATTGAATAGAAAATTAAGGAGTGTCTTCAAGGGCATCAGAAAACAGGAGGATAACTTTTGGACTGATGCAAATTATTGCCCTTTTCTAACTTGGATTTTTGGCTAAAGTTTTGCATGCACAGTGTTATTGTGCTTATGTCTCAGTAACTAGGCATGAGATTGATTTTAGACATCATGAAAATATTAAGGGGTATCAGACTATCAAGGTATATCATTTTTGACTATATATGTGAAGGGCATGACTTGAAATAGATTTCATTTGATTTACCAACAATCATTTTGAATAGTCGAGTGTGCTGTCCTCTGATTTTACCTGTGCATTCTTCTTAGATGTAATATTTTCGTTGTCAGGATTCAAAGTTTAAATTTCAATGCATCCTCAAGATGCATAAATTATATGGGCAATGCTTCTGAATTCTCATTTTTGGAAATTCTTGAGTTATATATGTATATACTTCCATTATTTTGCTTTTGGTAATTTGTATTTGCTTCCTTTTGATTTAAACATAGACCACAAAAAGAAAAAAAAATCAACTTCTCTATGTATAAATACTGATATATAGAGATATCCATTGTTTTTGAAATTTAATTTTTATTTTTTTAAAGAATTGACCACTCCAGTGATTTTCCTTTACCCATGAATTCTACATCTTAGATGTAATGTTTTCACTGTGGATGCAAAGTTTAAATTTCAATGCATCCACTGGATGCATAGAATATATGGTAAATGCTATTTAGATTGAAGGAAGATGCAAACAATCTGAATTGGGAATTATATTTTTTATGCATAGTGAGTCCCAGAACTCGTGTAGAGAAAATTATAAGATAATAACTGCACCTCTTTATATAAATAATATAAAGAGAGGTCATTTTTTAATATGAAAATCCTGTGCTAAGACAGGTTAGGTTATAAGGTCAAAGCAGCAGAAAAGAGAAAGAGAGGTGGACAGTATGCTTATTTATATAATAAGCCGTCCATTAAAACATTTTGTTTTAAACTTTTCTTGTTTATTTTTGGAAAACGCTTTTGTGGATTTCTTTTCCATTAGTCAAAGAATGTCCTAAAATTTCTTTTTATTTTATATACCCGGTACATGATTTTCTGTTTTGCAATATAGACTGTATCTTTCTGATATATGTTTAATTTCAGACTCAGTGTTTATCTACACAGCATCTGTAGCAGTTGCCCACTCAGGGATGAAATGGTGGGCAAGGCCTTTTGCAGGTATGCTAACCTCACTTTCTTATTTCTCATTCTGTCAACAATATAGTTAGCTATCTACTTCTATTCTTATCACTAAGATGCATCTATCCCAAATTAATTTGCAAAGGAATGTTTGGCCAGAACATTGCACATTGCAGTCATATCACATTACAGAAACAATGGTCAGTGTGCATACATTTAGGTGATATTGATCAAAGACTGATCAGGATCATATGCAAGCTTGATTGAAAGGCCAAGTCATTAGGCAGATGTAACAGCCCCCTACTGCCAACCCATGAGAACACCTGCTGGGTCATTTACACAGGCGGTGTCTTCCCAACTGTCCCACTTTTATATAAAACAGTAAAAATCAAGGTGGGACAGTTGGGAATCATGCTTAATTGGATAACAATAGACTGTCATGGATGAGTGACTATAGTCTTTACCTAAATGGATGGAATATTTCAGTGCAATTATTTGTCTTATTGTCTTATATTATTAAGAGCAATTTGCAATAGTATTTATGGTTAGTAATATATTGCATTAGTATTTATAATAAGTTATATGCTATTAGCAAAATTATTTATAATAAGTATTTATAATACTTATTATGTTTTAGGATGTTGTCAGTATTCTCTCTCTCTCTCTCTGAAATGAAGAAAACAAACTCTTTATGTTTTCATATATTTATTATTTTTATTTCATGTGTCATGAACAAATCAAATAAAGACAGGGCTATATTCGGATGTGGTACAATTTATTGTATTTTGTTTTAATTTGAAAACAAGCATTTCATTTAAACAACTGTGACATTCCACCCTACTGATCTGTTCTATACAGAGTTACTCGTCAAACCGAATCAAATGCGATGCACAATCGGCATACTCCATCACAGTGATTTCTTCAGCCATGTACTTGTGTTTCAGGGCAGACAGTCTCTGTTCAAGTTGTCGGTATTTCCTCCTCTTCTTTTCTCTCACTCCTCCGGCACTGTGCTGAAGAATTTTGATAGCATTGGCAGCTTCAATCCTTTGTATTGTTTCCAAGAACTTGTAAATGTTCGGATGTGACTGTCTCATACTTTTCTTTAGTTTGTTGTGCCAGCCTTCCAAGTTGTTTGTTGTTCTTGGTCCTTCTGTCTCGAAATGGTTCCAGTTGTCCTTGTCTCCCTCAACCCAATGTTCAGTGACATAGTCTGTGAACCTTGAAACATCCACTGGAATCTCTGCATTTTCAGCATCCGTCAGTGCGACAAACCACACATCTTCAACATGTTGTATGGGGACTAGAGGCAGAACTGCAGCTCTTCTTCCTAGTTTCTTAAAGTCCTCATTCTCAGAATACAGTCCAACTAAGCCAAGCTTCTGTATCTTCCGCCAAACACACTGTGTGTAATGAAAAAAACACCCTTTCACATTCACATTTGGAAACACTCTGCGAGCTGCCTGCTTGGTTTGCTGCCTCAAAGTCTATCAGGAGTGTGTCTGGTCCCAGTTCCATTCCTATTTCCCTGCATTTCTGTTGAAGATGTTGAAAAAGTCTGCAGTAAATCCTTTCACTTTTTCCAGGCAGAAGGGCAAACACTAACGGATACATGTGTCCATCAATATATCCATGGAGTGTGTAGACCTGGCTGAATATGTCTGGGCACACATAAAATGTTCCGTCTCCATATATGGTTGGGTTCTGTGCCAGATGCTGGAGATTTGTTCTTGTAGCAAAAATCAGCATCCTGTTGTCATTCTCTGCCTCATCAACAGTAGGAACTGCTCACCAGTGTGCGTTTCAGTCCATTTTCCATCCAAATCTATGTCACTCCTGGACTTTGGTATCCCCGGTCTCAATGCACCTCTTTCCCTGTATAGAGATGACTTGGTGGAGGGGAAGGTTGGTAATCCTTTGCAGACTTGTTCTGCATCTTCGTCCCATTCTCTGTCTCTCAGACTGGATATGACTTCTTCATATATTGACGGAATCGCGTGGTTTCTTCGCGTGCCCTCTTTCGCATGAGTTGATTTATTTCATGGCGCTTCAGTTCCATGTGTTCGGCTGCATGATTATGGGTATTGGTCACAGAAACTGGAATGTTGTCAGCTGTTGTGATTTTAGCAGAACAGGTTCGGACATGACAGACCCAGTACACCCTTGTTGGTTTTCGGTTTTTGACCTGGTATCTGAATCCATTGTAAACCAGACTATCACCACCACGTTGGTTTCTTGACAAACTGCACACTCACTTGTGCATTTGCCATTTTAGCTTATAATTTCAGACGATGTTACTTAGTGAAATTTTACTATCAAATGAAGACATTTACATCAGAATGTAAATATATTGTATCTGATACAGTTCAGTTCATTAATGAGATATCACAGTTTGAAAGTCACAATAAATTGATAACCAAAAATGTTAATTACTTCAAATCAAATTGTTTACCTTAAGTAGTAAACTGCTAGATCAAAGGACTTGTTTGTATTTCTTAATCCAATCACTTAGCAATATATACAGGATAAATGGACTTTAGTTGGACCAATCAATTAACACAATTTAAAGAAAAAAGTAGCAGAGGTGATAATTATCTTAATAAGTTCAAATTATTTTTTATCTTTATCAATTCACATAAGCTTTAAAGCCAGAGATCAAAGGAATGCATGTTTACACTATAAATTACAATTAATTTAGTAACCCTAATTAATGGACCTTAATAAACACATTTTAGAAAGAAATAATACAATATAACTAAAACATGAAATTTTACCTCTTAAAATACAAAATCAAAAAAAAAATCAGAAACAAAATCAGATAATACAACTTCAATTCATTTTAATGTGTTGTAGTTTGAAATAGATTATAATCCCTTATCAAAACACACCCAGCAAGGTGCTAAAAATCTTGAGTGGGACAGTTGGGAAACAAAATATCAAAAAGTGGGACAGTTGGGCATAAACCACACAGGCAAGCACACCTGGTACATAGCCTAGCAACAAGGCTAGAAGGCTAGGGGAAAATGTTTGGAAACAGAAAGCATTTGTGAAGTTTCAGTAGCCATTCTTCAATCCAGGCCCAGCTTCCAGAATTTTGTGATAACAAATTTGACAAACCATGTTGTAAGGAAAGAATAGTTTTATCACATGAATAGAAACCAGTCTAATCTACCATAAACTAGATGTATTTATCTTACTTAAGGAAATTATAGGAATTAAACAAGTGTAAGCAAACTACAAATAGGAAGACTTGGCTCTTATACCACCAACAATACTTAGCGCTATATAAGTACATGTAATACTGAAATTCCTAAACTAGATAGATACACATTCCACCATTCCTGTTTTATAAAATGTTAAAAAAAATAACTTAGCTGAAATCAATTATTACGTTTAAAACTAAAAATATTTGTTAAATAACAAAATATTTAGGTATTTTTAAAAGAGAAACAAGATTAATGAAATTCGCCACTAAGTATTTAAGTATTACTTAGTGCTAAGAATTATTGGTGGAATTCTAGCTACGCTCCATGTTCACGAAAATATGACTTCAAGCTCAAATTTGGGTATCATACTCAAATCCCTAGTGAGTAGAAGTATGAAAATCATACCTTGTAAGTACCATTTTTCTCTCGACTATTCGAAGAATATGAGAGCTATTGTAGTCGCCCTTGCGTCGGCGTTGGCGTTGCAGCTTTTGGTTAAAGTTTTGCGTGCAAGTTACTATCAACCTTATATCTCAATAACGGTTTATGGTATTGACTTGATAGTTTATAAATATGTTCAGGGGCATCAGGTAACCAAGGTAGATAACTCTTGACTGAATTTAATATGAATTATGGCCCCTTTTTAACTTAGAAATTTTGGTTAAAGTTTTGCATGCAATAGAAAATTTGGTTAAAGTTTTGCGTGCAAGCTACTATCTAGTTTGTATCTCAATAACCATTCATGGTATTGACTTGAAAGTTAATGAATATGTTTAGGGGCATCAGACTACTAAAGTAGATAACTCTTGATGGAATATATTACAAATTATGGCCCCTTTTTAACTTAGAAATTTTGGTTAAATTTTTGCATGCAAGGTACTGTCATGCTAATATCTCAGTATCCAGGCATGGGATTGATTTGAAACATCTTTAATATGTTTAGGGGTATCATACTATAAAGGAAGATAACACTTGATGGAATAAATTAACAATTATGACCCCCTTTTAACTTAAAATTTTGTTAAAAGTTTTGCATTTAAGCTACTATCCAGCTTATATCTCAGAAATTGCTTGTGGAATTGACTAGAAAGTTAAGGGGTGTCTTCAGGGGCATCAGAAAACTAAGGAGGATAACTTTTGGACTGAATTTTATACAAATTATGGCCCTTTTCTAACTTAGATTTTTGGTTTAAAGTTTTGCATACACAGTGTTTTTGTGCTTATGTCTCAGTAACTAGGCATGGGATTGATTTTAGACATCATAAAAATATTAAGGGGTATCAGACTATCAAGGTATATCATTTTTGCCTATTATTATGTACAGGGTATGTGAAGGGCAAGAATTGAAATAGATTTCATTTGATTTACCAACAAGCATTTTGAATAGTCGAGCGTGCTGTCCTCTGACAGCTCTTGTCATTTTTGAGAACACGGGTTCAGGCCTGAAGTTCATGAAGATATTAAAAATTGTACTAGCACTTAAGCTTAATGATTATCATGCTCAACTTAGTTTTATCAATTAGGTATGCTCACAATGTCTTTTAAGCACATTCTTAGCTAAGTCTTTTACATTAGCCCATACAGTCTTGAGAATACTCTGTCATACTCAAATAAATTTTACCATGATTTTTTAATGATATTTCTTTTCATCAAGACAATAAAGTCAAATTTCATATTCAGTCTTAATCCTTTACTCCATATAGACTTATTTTGACACACTGGTAATCAGAGGAGACCCGAATCAAACAGCTCCTATAGGAACTGTTTGATCAGGGTCCTTTCTGTTTGCGCAAACAGAAATTTTAGCTCAGATTCTACACAGTCTGCATGACATTAGAAAATCCACTGTTTCATATGTAATATAAAGTCTGAAGTAATTACTGGTAATTTATACATGAATATTCATGAGGTAAAGGGCTAAACTCTACTGTCTTAAATGTTAAGCAGATATTTTTGGAACAAGGGACAGAAGTATAGAAAGGCATCATCGGCTCTATTGGACAGTATCCACTTAAAACTTGAAATTTAAGATGGTTGAAAGATGCAATAAAACATGCAGGTTTAATTGGGCACTGGGTTTATGCCAAGATATGTAATTGCAGATCAGGCTTGTGGTTAGACCGTCCACCCCAGAATCAGTAGGTCATGGTTTCAATCCCTGGCCATGACATACCACAAGTTGCAAAAAATGATATTGGTATTAGCTTCTTCGCTTGGTGCTCAGCATATAAGGGTAGTTTAAGGACTGGTTGGCTCAGTATTAGGAACATATGACTGGGTGTGGTATCAGAGTGTAGGACAAAAATTCCCTGGACTCAATTCCACCCATTTAATTTGTCAAAGCCGGGCAAAACCCCCCTTGTGATTTTTTCAGGGCAGATATGGTATAATCCCCCTGTAACTTTTAAAAGGCAACAACAAATAAAGAAAAAATAAAGTATATTTTTTTTTTTTTTTTTTTTTTAAAGATGAGAAAAGCATATGATTTTGTCAAAATGAGCATTTCAGATTTAAAATGTGCTAAAACATTTATTCTTGTTTGATATATGTATGTCAGTTGGTCTGTCGGTGGTGATACTAGACCTGCCGTATGACATCCTGGGGATCAAGAACCTGTTCTGGACGTGGCATGACACTGACCCCAACATCTACGACCGCCATTACTGGGTTCCCTGGACCAGCTACTATTTCCACGCCACGTTCGCCTGTGGGTTTACAGCAGTTTTCCCTTGGCAGCCATAAACTACTGGCACCAAACAAGGAAGCTACCAATATGTGGGTATAATTGCCTTTTTGAATAACATTGAATTCATACATGCCTTTGCTTCTTTTTTCTACTCCATAAGCATCAAAATTAATGACTTAGAATTCTGTTGTATATAATGGTAATATGGGTGGAGCATGCCTGTCTTTCCATTTTCAGTGACATGGATTTTGAAGAAAAAAACATTGATTTGTGCTTGACATTTAATCTTTTGCCTATTCTTGTCGCTTCAAGCTTAGATATCTTACACGACTTAATTTTTGTCTGCAGTTCTGTTCTGAGAACAAAATAAGATATTATATTTTTCAGATTTTTTCGAGAGTTGATATGCTGTTTGCTGGCAGCCATGTTTGGATTCCCCTGGGTTGTACTGCAGTTTGTGTTCATTTACCACCCTCTACATGACACTCACGGCATACACACAGAGGTGTGTGTAATGATGCTCGTTGTCGTGTTTGGCCTGATATATGGATGGGAGACAGGTCTGCTGATAGAAGCATTTCGGGGTATAAAAAACGTAAGTGCTATAGATTCAGGCTTCTTATCAACATTGCTGTTAGCCAGGTATCAGAACAAGTTCCTTGTGTTCTTAGTGGTCGAAAAGTGATCACATGGTGACCCTATATTTTGGCTTATGGTCAGCAGAAATCCATATATTTTCAGGTGTCTAAAACTTACTCTCATTAGCATTTCTTATTTATTTGTTTTTGTCAGTGTTGCGAAATATAATGCACATTTATCGATACTGGAATATTTTACTGGATTATAAAAGTGTACCAGGATTTGTAAAGTACATCGATCTTGACATTGTTCATTAATCCCCCGCGGCGAAGCAGGAGGGGGGTTATAGGAATGGCCTTCGTCTGTCTGTCTGTCTGTCTGTAACGTTTTCATGTCCACTCCATATCTCCTATACCGCTTGAAGGATTTTCGTGAAACTTGCCTCAAATGTAAACCTAGTTGAGACGATGTCGGAACACAGGTGGCAGCCATGTAGGTTCAAGGTCAAGTTCACACTTGAGGGTCATGTGTTTGAACCTTCAATTTCCATTTCAATTTTCTGTCCGCTCCATATTCCTATACAGCTTGAAGGATTTTCGTGGAAACTTAACTCAAATGTAAACCTAGTTGAGAGGATGTGCATAACACAGGTGGCAGCAATGTTGGCTCAAGGTCAAGGTCACACTAGAAGGTTATGTGTTTGAACCTTCAATTTCCATTTCAATTTTCTGTCCGCTCCATATCTCCTATACCGCTTGAAGGATTTTCCTGAAACTTAACTCAAATGTAAACCTTTTTTTTTTTGAGTTTTATACTCTTTTATTCTCCCGTAATAGGTAGCAACAGGGCGGGGAACCATCCTGCTGACCACCTTACAAATTTATTTTATTACAAGAATAAACTCATTTTTTGGTTTAACAACTAGATATTTTGACATAAAAAATTGAATAATATTGAAAAAATCATATAATTTGTATAACTGTTTAACATATTGAAATAAAAAAAAGAAAAACATGATCATGGATAGATAAATTTTTTGAAAAAAAAAGAAACAGAATTGATAAACAAATATTTTTTACAAGTAATTGTCATTTGAGGAAAAAATCTAATTTATTTTCAAAGAATTGTTTTGTATGCAAATAAATTTCTTAAATATCATCATTCTCTTGTATCCATTTTAAGAAGTCTCAAAAAAAGGTTCTTTTTTTTTTAATTTAAATCTATGAATGATGAAAAATTAGTCTAATTGCATGAAAAAAAAAATGAATAAAGACAAGACAGAATAGAAAAAAAAGGCTTTTACAGAATAAAAAACTCACATTTATCACTGAAAAAAGTACAAAACACATGTATGAAATACTTGTGCACAATTAAGGTACAATAATATAAATAAGTTACATTAATCTAGTTTTTATATTTAAACTTTCTAACATACATCCACCTAGATCTTTCATCTTCTGTTTTATTGTAATTTTTGTATGTGTTATATGAACATTTTATATATTTCTCTAAAATTTTCAAAGGATGGTGTAATATTTTTCATTTTGGACATATAAATAAACTTTTTATACTCAAGAAGTAGAATATCTAATTTGTAGTTTCTGTTTTCAGATCCCAATAAGATTGTCTTTGCCTCTAAGCAATGTTGTAATTTAAGCTCATTAAGTGATCTTTTAATACTTGAATTTATTGGTTTTACTTTCGAACATTCACAAAAAAAGATGCATTAATGTTTTCCGTTTCATTACAAAAGTACATAAAGGATTATGAAGAATTTTCATTTTAAATAATAAAGATCTTGTACCAAATATCCTGTGAATAATTCTTGTTTGAAACCACTGAGCATATGTGTCTCTTGTAATTTTTGAAAACAAAATCATGTGAATATTCCCAGTCAATTTTCGATTCTCCATATATATTTCTCCATTTTATCCTACTAGCTGGGACAGCATCATTTTCTGATAAAATGTTGTAGACATATTTATTCATATCTGGATTGATTAAAATTTTCTCAAAATAAAATTAATACAAGGATTTATAATGCAGTTGTTTGAATGATGATTGATGCTTATATTCATTTGTTTAGCATTCTTTTTCACAGCATCAATTATACTATACAAATGTAAAAAATTTATTTTGCTACCAACTAAATTTTCCAAATAGGAAAGCGGTACAAATTTCCTTCTCTATCCATTATGTCTTTCACAAGGTAAATACCTTTATTGTATAGATAAGAAAAGAATAAAGGTTTTTTTGTAACTTGAAAATGGTTGTTATAAAATAAAGGCATATGAAGAAAATCCTCATAAGACTTGACTTTAAGTTTTTCTATATATTTTATGTAAGCATTTAAAACGTCTCTCCAGGAGTCATTTTTAATATACTTCATAGTATATTCGCAATACATCTTTCACAACAAAAAACTTTTCTTATATCAAATATATTTGTAATGAAGTTATAACATTTTGTATTAGAATTACAGACATAATTTTTTAACCATTTTATTTTCAGAGTATTTAAATAACAATCAATATCAATCATATTAAGCCCTCCGTCACGGTATTTTATAGTAAGAACAGCCCTCTTAATTTTTGGTGAACCTTCCCAAATAAACTCATAAAACATATTTGTTACTCCCTGAAGAAAGGAATCTGGTTGGGTTTGGTAAGCTAGAAATAAATGTGTAATAATGGCAGTAAAAGCACTTTAATAACAGTTATTTTTCCAATAGGTGTCAGTTTTCTTTTTTTCCAATTTCTTATTCTATTACTTATTTTTTCCATTTTCAGTTTGAAATTCATATTGCACATATTTTTAAGATCTATATCAAATATCAAACCTAACACCTTAAATTGTTTTTCACCCATGACATTTTTCCATTCAGTTTTAATTGACCTAATACTATATTTCATTGAGCCAATCCAAACTAATTTTGTCTTATCATAATTGATTTTTAGTCCTGAAATTTGTAACTTTTCCAAAACTTCTAGAACTGTATTTAAAGATTTTTCTGAACCATCTAGAAAAAGAGAGGTATCATCTGCAAATTGTGATATCTTATATTCTGTTTTTCCCTATCAAAATACCCTTTATATTATAGAATTTCTAATTTTCACAGCTAATATTTCAGCACAAAGTATAAAAATATATGAAGAAATGGGATCCCCCTGTTGACAGCCCCTACACACTGGGAAAAATCAGAAAGAAAATCCATTTAATTGTACAGCAACTTTAGTATTAAGTAAAAACATCTTTATCCATCTTAATACACTTTCTCCAAAGTTAAAGAATTCTAATGTCTTTAAAATAAAGATAAAAGATATTGAATCAAATGCTTTTTCAAAATCAATTAGCATTAATAATCCAGGAATATTATGTTCCTCTGTATATTGCATAACATCAAACAGAAGTCTAGTATTTTCCCAATATAACGCCCCTTAATAAATCCAGACTGACCTTTAGAATTAAATTGTCCAAAACTTTCTTTAATCGATTTGCAATTGTGCCAGAAGCTATTTTGTATAAAACATTTAATAAGGTTTAGGTCTCCAATTTTTCAAAAATTGTTTTGGCTTACCTTCTTTAGGAATACATGTAATTATCCCCATCTTCACATTGTTTGAAAACGAGTTAACATGGTACGCATGATTAATTGCCCTGACAACAAAGTGTCCAATTTTACCCCAGAACATTTTATAAAAATTAACAGAAAACCATCTGAGCAGGACTTTTATCATTTTTTATTTGTTTCAAAGTTGCTGAAACTTCATTAAAGCTCAAAAAACCCTTAATTTGTTTGCTTGTTCTTTTGTCAGTTTATTTATGCTGCAGTTTTCTAATTCCCTTTCTTAAGTGAAGTTTTTTCTGTGTTGTGTTCAGCATAAGTGATTGGTAAAATTTATTTGTTTCTTTTAAATTTCCTGTTGATTAAAAATTTGACTTCCATCTTCTTTTTCAATAAATAATATGGATTTTTTACTAATATTACATTTTTTAAGTTTAAGAAATATTTTGTATTTTTTTCTCCACTTTCGATCCTCTGAGCTTAGCTCAATGTAAACCTTGTTGAGACGATGTGAGAACACAGGTGGCAGCCATGTAGGCACAAGGTCAAGGTCCACACTAGAAGGTTTATGTGTTTGAACCTTCAATTTCGTGTTCTCTCCATATCTCTATACCCCTTTTTAGTTTTTTCATGAATCTTGCTTCAAATATACCTATATCTAATTGAGATGATGTGCAGAAATAGATTGCAGTCAGTTGTGTCAAGGTCAAGGTCACACTTCAGGGTCATATGTTTTGAACCTTTATTTCCTTACAATTTATGTCTGCTCCATATTCCCATCACCCCTTGAAGGATTTTAATGAAACTTGCTCAAATGTAAACCTAGTTGAGACGATGTGCAGAACACAGGTGGCAGCCTGTTGGCTCAAGGTCAGGTCACATCTGAAGGTCAAGTGTTTTGAACCTTCAATTTCAATTTTAATTTTGTGTCGCTCCATAACTCCTATGCTCCTCGAAGGATTTTTAAGAAACTTGCCTCATTTATAAACCAAATTGAGACGATGTGCAGAACACAGGTGACAGTCATGTTGGCTCAAGTTCAAGGTCACATTTGATGGTTCGTGTTCATTCCTGGTAGTTTTGTTTCCATGCTATATTTTCTGAACAAAGGAAAGTTTTTCATAAGTCAACTACATCAAAAGTTGGCAGAAGCAGGGCAATTCATTAGAGGAAAACATGTCTCCTCTGTCAGCGGCGGGGGATATAGCTGTCTTTGGACTGTCTTGTTTAGAAATACATTCACAGAAGAATATCAATATGAAAAAGACTGCTACAAACACAACTACTACTACATATATCACTATTACTTCTACTACTACTACTACTATACTACCTCAACCTAGGTCCTATATGAACTTTCACAACATCCAGCATCACTCTATGAATAGAGAAAATTTGATTGACAGGGCCCTTCAACTAAACCCAACCTCACTCTACTGAATAAGAAAATTTGATTGACAGTGCCCCTTAACAACTAACACCCAACCTCCTCCACTGAATAGAGAAAATTTGATTGACAGGGCCCCTTAACAACTAACACCCAACCTCACTCTATGAATAGTGCACATTTGATTGACTTGGCCCCTTTTATAACTAACATCCCAACTCACCCTACTGATTAGTGCACATTTGATTGACTTAGCCCCTTTATAAATAACATCCAACTTCACCCTACTGAATAGTGGACATTTGATTGACTTAGCCCTTTATAATAAATCCAACCTCCCCTATGAATAGTGCACATTTGATTGACTTAGCCCCTTTATAAATAACATCCAAACTTCACCCTACTGAATAGTGGACATTTGATTGACTTAGCCCTTTATAAATAACATCCCAACCTCACCCTATGAATAGTGCACATTTGATTGACTTAGCCCTTTATAAATAACATCCCAATTCACCCTATGAATAGTGGACATTTGATTTGACTTGCCCTTTATAAATAACATCCCAACCTCACCCTACTGAATAGTGGAATTTG
>CM037778.1:39156272-39206272 GCA_021229015.1 Solen grandis
AAGAAAAAACATAACAAACCCAATAGGTCTTTCTGCTTGAGGCAGAAAGCCCTAATTATTGATATCTCCAAATAGTTTGTTGATATCAACAATTGAATTATTGATATCAACAATTCAATTTTTTATATCAACAACTGATTTATTGATATCATTAATTCATTTGAAGATCTCTCCAAATCATTTGTTGACATCTTCAACTGATTTGTTGATATTAATAATTCATTTGAAGATATCTCTAAATATTTGAAGATCTCTTCAAATATTTGAGTATGTAGATTTGGCGTTCCATAGACCTGAAATCTTTCTTTGTGCAAAATGACAATCATGATGTGAATTTCAAATTATATTTATAATTATGTAGCATACTTACTTAATGATCTTATTCAGGATACAAAAGCAAAGAGAGAATTATGATATGACTAGTCACGTTGAAACAACGTTAATTTCTACACATATATACAGTCTATTCACGATGGAACGAAATGCGATGGTGTAATGCGAAGTAATTGCCAGGTCCCGGCAATATTTGCTCTTTATTCAATGTAAAAAAGATGCGATGGAACGAATAGGATGGAACGAAAGATGCACTGGAGGGAAGTATGTATGTGGTCCGATTTGCTAATTAACAACTGATTAATGACGCGTTTGAACGAAGTGTTGGTCAGTTTTCACACCTAACCGAGTGACGCCTGTCGCTTACACGCGTCCACCATTATATTGTCTGTAATCAGCCTATTAGCACGCCATCCGTGACGTTGATTGTTGCAAACTGACACGAAGCTTACAAGCGAGTTTGTTTGTTTGTTACAAAGATTAATGAGTGTTTTTTTTTTTATCAATGTCATCGTATAAAAATAAAAAATATAGAGAATCAAATAATGAAACAACATCACACTAAACATATTACGACACTAAATCTTTACGACAGTACATGGTTTTCGGCAATACATACTAAAACACGACAAAAACAAACGAGTGAGCACATACATGAAGGGATTCTCAATTGTCAATATGAAAGATGCGATGGAACGAAATACGCAATGGAACGAAATAAATGCGTTTCCCGGGGCTACTTCGTACCATCGCGAATGGACTGTACATTCTAGTGACTAAAGGCTACCTGCGCTTCTGATGCAACCAAATACAATGTCACATACATATTAGTTAATAACAAATAACAACTCGTAGAGACCTATTTCGGCATTCAAATTCATCTTTAAAGAGTTTGGGTCACACTCCGGGGTCCGAACCATAAAACAGTTACGGACGGACACTCATTAAGCATCTTATAAACAAAAGTAGAGACAAATCATCATTAATTAATTGATTATTAATTAATAACCCAAATTACACATATACACCTACCATGTAGCACACACCATTTTTGGTGCACCTCTGTCCAAAACAATCCCCTTAAAGTCAGTATCTTTGTCAACATGTCATGATTTCGTTGTGTAACTTTAAGTCAGCTTTTAAATTGGGCTGAATAAATTATTTTGCGTAAATTTGGGAACAACTTAAGTCTTTTGTAAAACGTGTTGGCAGCTACTGGAATATAGATCTTCATTACGCCTTTGTTGGTCATTATAGAATCATGTGCTAAAAGTGGTTTGCATACATGAATCTTTATAAAAGTACAAATGCACTCAATAAATATGGATGTTTACAGTGGCGGGCGGGCCAAGCTAGACGGCTTCTATGGCCCCGGTCACGAGAGCGACCTAATTCTCCTAGACGATGTGGACTGTCTCGGGAGCGAGGCCTCCCTGGCCGAGTGTAGCCACGCCGGGTGGGGCACACACAACTGCGGACACGGGGAAGATGCGGGTGTTTCGTGCACAACGTCGGGGAGCGGTGGAACCCACGAGCCTGATGGGAATAATCAGCTCAGCTCTGTACCTTGTGGTCAGTTGGCAGTGTGTTTTGTTACTTTATATAGGAAGTCATTGTGTGACCTTATTATTGCGTATGTTACTTTGAGTGCTTAAAATTAACAAGAGAAAGATGTTTTCGCATAATTTTTAAGAACAGAGCCTCAAATGAGGCTTACTTATCCTCATAAATATCTAATTACAAGGTACTATATACCAATATAAATATACATACCGTGCAGTAAACTAACAGCCTAAGGGATGTTTCTTAAGATTGTTGACTTCAGTTACAACTTGAACAAATTTTGATACACCAAAGTTATAGTGATATAAAGAAAATCCACGAACTTCTGAAACTCCTTTCGTATTATTATAGGCTAAATAGGCCTATTGAACGAGAAAGTTACCATATAAGATTTTGTCTCGTAAATAGGCATTCTGGTCTGAAATCTTCACAAAGAGGCTAATTAAGTGTAGGTGCTTTCGGATTTATAACCTACTTTAAGGCAGAATATAGCAACAGGTTGTGCATTAAAGCCGATGCAAGCGTATATCTGTATTATATGTTTAGCATATACCAACTTCTAATTACGATGAGGGGTTTTGGTGATTACTCCTAAATATCAGTAATTATTCAAACCATTTATGGAAGTTATCCTGCTTCAACTACTCCCCATCACACACCGCCACCACACACACATACACACACACTCAAAGATTTAAGAACAATTAAAATACTTCCAAACAGGGCGTAGACCGTTGGAAGGGTCGTCCAGAAAAAAGCGAGAGGAACCCGAGGAGAAGGAGCTAGCACCACCACCAAAGTTCGAACGGATAATCGGAGGTTTCACAGCGTCACGTGGGTTCTACCCCTGGCAGGTTGGTGTCCAGCGGCTTGTGGGGGGTGGGATCTATAGCCACTGGTGTGGGGGAACCATCCTTGGTGATTTCTGGATCCTCAGTGCGGCCCATTGCTTCGAGTGAGTTAATACTTAAATAAAATTGCCTTTTTAAGGGAGGCTTGCTTGCCCAGTTTACTATTAGCCGGTCTAACCTAAGCATCTTTTGTGTATCCACCAACTGAATTTGTTCAAGTCTTGACCCCTGTATAATAACCAAGTGTGTACCTTGGAATGGATTAGAAGACTGAAGTTTTAATTTTAGCTTTCATTAATTGTTTGCACACGCTTGCAAGTGTTGCTTAACAGTGTATGTTATATATGAACACATGGAATCAATAGTAGTATACGGATTTTTTGTGTTAACGAACTAAGAAAAAATATTTTAGCAATGTTATAAAACAAACAAAAAAACGGACATTGATCACATATGGCAAAATTTGAAAAAGACATGCGGATTTAACAACTCAAGAGAAATGTGTTTGCCTCCAAGCTTGGTAGTCAATGATGAAGTAGTAATTGGTGAATCTAATATAATAAACGCCTTTAATTTCCACAACAGCATTTCCCATTTCATTAAAAAAAATAACAAAACTAGTTTTGAATATTTAGAAAAAATAATTGAACCAAAACTTAAACACGCATCATTTAGATTGGAGTGCATCTCAAGTCTAGAAGTCCGAAACATAATATTAGGCACAAAGAAAGCAACTGGTCTTGATGGCATTGGGCCGCGAATTCTCAAACTGTGTATAGATACAATTTCCACACCGATTGCTATCATAATCAATAACAGTATAGCATCAGGAATTTTCCCAAGCAAACTTAAAGAAGCACGTGTAACGCCTATTTTCAAAGGAGGTTCCAGAAGTAATTCATCGAATTATCGACCAACCTAAATCTTAAATACAATTTCAGAAATATTTGAGAATCATGTATCTGAAAAATTACATAGCTATTTAAATAAACACAACATACTTCATAAAATGCAGTCTGAATTCCGAAAGCTACATTCTTGTCAAACAGTATTAACATACCTAACTGACTAAAGTCTAGACAACAGGGATATGGTCGGCTGTGCATGCCTTGACATAAGCAAAGCCTTTGATCTGGTTGATTTTGAAATACTGTTACACTAATTGATATAATAAAAATTACTGACAGTTCAAGTCGCTAAAAGTCGGTGTTCCCCAGGGGTCAATATTAGGTCCTATATTATTCATTCTGTACATAAATGGCCTGCTTCATGTGGTTAAGGATTCCAAGATAGAATATACACATGACTCTACTTTATATACTACAGGCCGTAAAATTAGAGTGATAGAATGCACACATCAGGAAGACGTTGATCGTTTACAGAAATGGTGCACACAAAATAATATGGCTTTGAACCCTTATAAATCCAAGGCAATGTTGACTGGAAACAAAAGAAAAAACATGCGAAACAAATGCATTGAATATCTGCTTCAATAACTGCTCAGTAAGAAATGTTGCAAACCAAAAATGTGTTAATCTTAGCTGGTTCGAACATGTTAAATTGATTTGTAATAAGCTTCATTCAAATTTACATCATATTGGGAGATTTTCCAATTCTCTGACATTCGGAACAATGAAAATGTTTTACTATGCATATAGCTTTCCGGTAACAGACTACTGTTCCAGCATATGGGGTATATGCAACAAAACTGATATGGCTAGAGGTACCAAATTGAAAAGACGAGCGTACACAATTATTATAAAGCTTTCAGCTAGGTCACACTCACATAACGTTTATAAGGAACTGGATATTTTACCGTTCTCGTACAGAGTGAAATTTCATGTAGGGGTATTAGTCTACAAAGCATTTATTAACCTATCGCTCGATTATATTACTGAACTACTAGTCTACAAAGCATTGAATAGCCTCTCCCTCGATTATATTACTGAACTACTAGTCTACAAAGCATTGAATAGCCTATCGCTCGATTATATTACTGAACTACTAGTCTACAAAGCATTGAATAGCCTATCGCTCGATTATATGACTGAACTACTAGTCTACAAAGCATTGAATAGCCTATCTATCGCTCAATTATATGACTGAACTACTAGTCTACAAAGCATTGAATAGCCTATCGCTCAATTATATGACTGAACTACTAGTCTACAAAGCATTGAATAGCCTCTTGCTCGATTATATTACTGAACGACTAGTCTACAAAGCATTGAATAGCCTCTCGCTCGATTATATTACTGAACTACTAGTCTACAAAGCATTGAATAGCCTATCGCTCGATTATATTACTGAACTACTAGTCTACAAAGCATTGAATAGCCTCTTGCTCGATTATATTACTGAACTACTAGTCTACAAAGCCTTGAATAGCCTATCGCTCGATTATATTACTGAACTACTAGTCTACAAAGCATTGAATAGCCTATCGCTCAATTATATGACTGAACTACTAGTCTACAAAGCATTGAATAGCCTATCGCTCGATTATATTACTGAACTACTAGTCTACAAAGCATTGAATAGCCTATCGCCCGATTATATTACTGAATTACTAGTCTACAAAGCATTGAATAGCCTATCGCCCGATTATATTACTGAACTACTAGTCTACAAAGCATTGAATAGCCTATCGCCCGATTATATTACTGAACTACTAGTCTACAAAGCATTGAATAACCTATCGCTCAATTATATATCTGAACTACTTACGACCGTGTGCAATAAGAATTATTCGTTGATATCTCATATAAACAAGAAATTAACGTATGATAATCTTGAAGAAAAATTTTGGACCTACGGGCGCTTCAGTATGGAATGGTTTGCCTAATTGTATTAAATCGGCAACAAATGTGCAGTGTCGCAGCGACGGTAAACCCCAATACAACAACAACAACAACAAATGTGCAGTCATTTAAAAGGTTGCTTCATCATCAATATATCATCAAATGCCTTTAATTATCAATGCTGGTTTCAGGTGACAGAAATTAATTAATATAATTCATACATTTGTACCTAAGTTTGTCAAAGCATATTTAATGCAATATGGGCTTTATAGTCTGTTAACGAATGACGAGTAATGATATATTATGTATATATGCGTAAACGTTCAAATGATATGTACAAGTCGTTTGCTATTAATGTATCAAATAGCACGCTTTGACTCTTATGTTAATATTTGATTTGAACTATTTTCAATGTGTAAGCAGACAAACCCTCCTCCATCCCCACCATCGTTTTTTGCACCATTCCCATTATTACTATCTTCATCTGCATTAATATGCAAAGTGATTTCTATTAAGAACTAAATACTTGTTTTTATTTGTTTCATGTTGTTTTTGTTGTTATTGTTTTTATCACTATTGTATAGAACATTATATTTTATTTCAGAAGGCTTCGTGTAAAGAAGATATACTTACAATTTTTGTAAACTTACTGAGCTACTTTCTATAAATAAAGATTGTTTTTATCACTTTTTATTATTATTATTATTAATTACTGCATCTGCTTAATTAAATTTCCGAACTTAGAAATCCAAGATATATTTGGCTTAAAATAATAAATGGTTTCCGGTAAAGTTTTAGCAGAGTACCACAACAAGCAGTCAAATTTTGATTGGTTGTTTGTTCCTTTCCACAATTCATGACGTATACACAAACGGATGATCTCGGGTATCTGCCAAATGCAACATGCCCGAAATGATGCGAGAAAGATAAGGGAATCACAAATCCAAGTGACTATCTTTACATGTGTGAGAAATTTCATTTGATTAATAACCGTTACTATATCTTAAATCGAAACCTGGATTCTTATCATCATTTTTATTAACTATTCTCTTGGTATATTTTCAGTGATCTCAATAAGGGCCATATACTAGTCCGTGCTGGTGACCATGACAACAAGGTGCCGGATGATTTTGAGCAGGAGTTCGAAGTGGACCGCCTCATAAATCACCCTCAGTATAACGGTATATCTAAACATTCTCCTTGAACTTGTTGAAATTATTCTGTATCCATAAGAAATGTGTCCTCGATATTATATGTATTCGTGTGTCAGTACGTCATACACAGTAATATAGCACTACCACAATCAGTAGACCGACAGTATTTCACTCGTTTTTGGATACTTGTCTACACAAAAATCTATCAAATAAAAATTGCCAACTAGTCTAAATCTTACAGAAACACCTAACAAATTGTTCAATACTCGCAAAGTGTCTTTTTTTAATAAATCAGACTAAAAATGATGCCTTGCATCATAGAGAAATGATTGATTTATAATATGGTTACATTTTCCTCTGTGATTTTTTTCATACCCTTTGAAAGTTTGCAATACTTAATGATCTGTTGTGTGCCTAAATAATATTTTCCACATGCTTTTACAGGAGTTTCCCTTTTCTGTTGAATATGTCTTTGGTCTACATAAGACAAGCATATAGTGCTAGCTAATTGCCTATTACAAAGTATGGCAAGCAGCTTTTAAAGAAAAAAAAAGACTTTTGTTGACTATGAACACGCTTCCGGTATGTGTTATTCAGACAATTCAATGGACCTGGGATTTACATTGTCTAATGTGTCTTTATGAATGGGCTAACCAGTCCTGAAACTGCTTTTATGAGAAGAGGTAAACACGAGGAAAATTCAAAAAGCAAATTAACACCAACGGCGGAAATAAAAACAACACTTTGATGCGAGCAGCACTTAAATACAACGAACCATTTTTACATACATGTACGATGTTGAGCCAAAGTAACGATTTTGATGTTGTTTGCATATTTCAATGTGTTGTCAGTATTTATCAAGATGAAATGTTTGCTTACAGACGTGAACTATGACTACGATATAGCACTGCTGAAAATCAAACCTAAAAACGGCGCTGGAATCAAGTTCTCGGATCACGTGCAGCCCGCATGCCTGCCGGAAACCACTACTGCCTACATGACCGGGGAGAAGTGCCACATATCCGGATGGGGAAAAACTGAGCACGGTGAGTACTGATAAACCAAATGTTCTGATGTTTACCACTGTACTCAGTTCATAAATTATATTTAGACCAAAATAATTTGCAAACTACAGATTTACCGTATAAATTAACTTACCAAGCATTGAAAAGTCTGAATAAACAAACTTATCAAAGTCAGTGACAAAAGTGTACATTTCGCGCCGTCGCAGTGTCGTGAAGACACAGCATGACATAAAAAAAGTCTCCATGATAAGTAAAATTGTGCCTAATAACTATCTTTTTAGATCGAACGGGGTCGATTATTAAGTTTCTGTTAGGTTATTTGTTTCCTCTAACCAAACCAAATCTTTTTTATACCGACCCTTATCTCCTTTTCCAGCATTCGGGTTTTCACAGTTGCTAAACGGTCAGATCCTCTCAAATGAGAAAAAAATAGAAACATGAAATGTCTTTAAAAAAAAAGATAAGCGAGTTAAAAAAAAATAATAAAAAATACTAAACATGTATCAAGGATTCGAACCCATTTCTTCGATTGTAGTAGACCAATGCCTAACCAAATGCGCAACAGATGCTAATTGATTTGAAAATTCTGTAGCTTACTTATTCATTATGACTAAGGGCAGAGTCCATTTTTTTAAAATAACACACGCAAACTTCTTACCGAAATCAGGGTTTCTGAATACTGTTTACATAGAAACCCTTTATATATATAGAAGAATCCTTGGCGAAGTCGACTCTCAAATTCTTACTTTTTTAACTGGGATGTTTTTATGTTCAAATAGAAAAAAATGTTATCTGCCTTTTGACAATAAGGTAGAAAGATATGCACCTTGCAACTCCCATTTTTAGATGGAATATCCTAAAATAAGATAAGCCAACAAATGAAACAGGTGCTTTTCCACTGCTTTCGGTTTTAGACAGCTGTTAACCAGTATTTCATTGATTCGGGAATGGTCAAAATCCATTTTATGCAGCGTATTTGGAAAAAGAGTTCTGCTGACCTACAGGGAGATGTTAGCGGACACAAACAACTTATTATGTTGCCTTTTCCTTTAGGGATATTCAATGATCATGCGTGGCCTGATGTTTTCTTCTAGGTTACCAGAACCTTTTGAAGTCGGCCCGAGTACCACTGATAAGCGACCGGCAGTGTGAGGCCCTTTACAAAGACATCACCAGAAACATGGTGTGTGCCGGTTACCTTGCCGGTGGCATCGACTCATGCGCTGGAGACAGCGGAGGTCCCCTTGTGTGTGAGATAAACGGCAGATACACCGTGATGGGTGCCACATCCTGGGGTGCGGGATGTGCCGAAGCAAACGCCCCAGGGGTCTATGCCCGTGTAACAGAGCTGTTACCATGGATACAAGGAAATATTGCGCGTTTTTCGCAGGAAGCGTGAGAAAACACTAGTGATTGGTAGACCTTTTGATTCATGTACAGCGGTGTCATATGTAAACATGCGCACAAGAAAGACGTAACTACATGGACATGAAACCGGTGCCAAAATACATAGATTTATTTTCTTACAATACCTATGAGTGCATGTGTCGGGTCATATAAGCAGCTTTCTATAAAAATGTACCTGCTCTTAGCTTTTTCAAGAGCTAAAACCTTTTCGAAAATACATGTAAGGATACAGAGCCGGATACCCACGACTGCTTAATACATCTGTCAGCCGTGGGATACTTGGCTAGCATTTTATCGTTATGATGATAGTTATAAGAGGTACGTCCACCAATCAAAATGCTGCTTTCACAAATGAGGACTCTTCAGATGGAGATCTAAAATCTGTAAGTCAATAACACACTTCTCACAGTGATTGTGTGATGCTGCACTACTGTAAGTATGAAAGTTTCTGTTGGTAAAAAAAATCCCCAATACCTAGTGGGGCTGCGAATGGTGGCGCGGTTTTTCAAATAATAAATAACGAGCAAATGTTAACTAATAATCCCACGGGCGATGAATGAAATAACGGAATGAGTGCTCGTGGGTTTCCGACGTTGGTTATGATACAGCAACTGTAGTTTATTGATAATAATAAGGTGGACATATGTTTTATCCAATTTGAAAATCATTTGTCTCTCTATATGCTTTTTTCTAATGTAAACCTCTTTAAAATTTCTTTTAAAAGTTAGAAATTTATCCTAAACCTTCAACTTCTGTTGAGCTGAAACCTCGTATGAATAAATTATCTTTATTTATTTTGATGTTATGTTGTTAACGCGTGTGTGTCTGTGTGTGTGAACTTAACATTTTACATATTCTTAGCATACCTTACGTACAATCGATACCAACATCAAGACACAATCGACACTAACATCAATATTCAATCGACATCAATATACGATTGACACTAACATCAATATACAATCGAAATTAATATACAATCAACATCAACAGACAATCGACATCAACATCAACATACAATCGACGTCAACATCAACATAAAATCGAAGTCAACATCAACATACAATCGACATCAACATCAATATACAATCAACATCAATATACAGTCTACATCAACACCAATATACAATCGACATCAACATCAATATACAATCGACATCAACTTATATACAATCGACACCAACATACAATCGACACCAACATCAATATAAAATTGATACCAATGTCAACGTAACAATCGACACCAACATACAATCGACATCAACATCAATATACAATCGACATCAATATAAAATTGATACCAACGTCAACGTAACAATCGACACCAACATACAATCGACATCAACATCAATATACAATCGACACCAACATCAATATAAAATTGATACCAACATCAACGTAACAATCGACACTAACATCAACATACAATCGACATCAACATCAATATACAATCGACATCAACACCAATATACAATCGACATCAACACTTATATACAATCGACACCAACATACAATCGACATCAACATCAATAAACAGTCTACATCAACATCAATATACAATCAACATCAATATACAATCGACATCAACATCAATATACAATCGACATCACATCAAATCTAACCAACACCAATATACAATCGACATCAACATCAATATACAATCGACATCAACACTTATATACAATCGACACCAACATCAATAAACAGTCTACATCAACATCAATATACAATCGACATCAACATACAATCGACATCAACATCAATAAACAGTCTACATCAACATCAATATACAATCGACACCAACATCAATATACAATCGACATCAACATCAATATACAATCGACATCAACACTTATATACAATCGACACCAACATACAATCGACACCAACATCAATATAAAATTGATACCAACGTCAACGTAACAATCGACACCAACATACAATCGACATCAACATCAATATACAATCGACATCAATATAAAATTGATACCAACGTCAACGTAACAATCGACACCAACATACAATCGACATCAACATCAATATACAATCGACATCAATATAAAATTGATACCAACGTCAAGGTAACAATCGACACCAACATACAATCGACTTCAACATCAATATACAATCGACACTAACATCAATATAAAATTGATACCAACATCAACGTAACAATCGACACTAACATCATTATAAAATCGACACCAACATACAATCGACACCATATCAATATAAAATTGATACCAACGTCAACGTAACAATCAACATCAACATACAATCGTCATCAACATCAATATTCAATCGACATCAATATTAATATACAATCGATACCAACATCAAGACACAATCGACACTAACATCAATATTCAATCGAAATCAATATACGATTGACACCAACATCAATATACAATCGAAATAATTCATCCATCGAAATCAATATACGATTGACACCAACATCAATATACAATCGAAATTTAATATACAATCAACATCACCATCAATCGACATCAACACCAATATACAATCGACATCAACATTAATATACAATCGACATCAACACCAATATACAATCGACACCAACATACAATCGACATAAACATCAATATAAAATTGATACCACGTCAACGTAACAATCGACACCAACATACAATCGACATCAACATCAATATAAAATTGATACCGACGTCAACGTAACAATCGACACCAACATACAATCGACATCAACATCAATATAAAATTGATACCAACGTCAACGTAACAATCGACACCAACATACAATCGACATCAACATCAATATACAATCGACACCAACATCAATATAAAATTGATACCAACATCAACATAAAATCGACACCAACATACAATCGACACAAACATCAATATAAAATTGATACCAACGTCAACGTAACAATCGACATCAACATCAATATACAATCGACATCAACATCAATATACAATCGACACCAACATCAATATAAAATTGATACAACATCAACGTAACAATCGACACCAACATACAATCGACATCAACATCAATATAAAATTGATACCAACGTCAACGTAACAATCGACACCAACATACAATCGACATCAACATCAATATACAATCGACATCAACATCAATATACAATCGACACCAACATCAATATAAAATTGATACCAACATCAACGTAACAATCGACACCAACATCATTATAAAATCGACACCAACATCAACGTACAATCGGCACCAATACTTTCTCTCTCTCTCTCTCTCTCTCTCTCTCTCTCTCTCTCTCTTGGGGGCTGAATTTCTCATAAATCTATCATTTAACAATATTGTTAAATGTTATTGATAAAATGATTTAACATTGTAAAATACTTATGATTTGTATATAAATACAATATTTGCACTTTAAAACAGATATATAGTTAAATATGGTTAGAACGGATGTACAACATTTCTGGCATTGAGTATACATTATATAAAAGAAGAAATATTGATTAGAAACATACATTAGTTATGCCATGCAAACAGTGTGTCTCATCGATTTTTTTATCACTCTACAAGTGCTCTTTTGGGAAAAAGATATGCAAGGTATTACCAAAAATCACCATCCCGCTTCCAGCTGAAATATCTAATTCTACCATGTTCCAGTTTATCAACCTCCATTGAGGTGTTTGAATTGAAAATTTGATTTCGTTTTTTTCTTGTTTTGTTTGTTTGTTTTGTGTGTGTGTGTGTGTGTGTGTGTGTGTGTGTGTGTTTTGATGCATTATTCTATTTTCATAATTAGTATTTTATTTAAAAGAAAATTTGAGGAGTTAAGGAGACAATAACTGAAAATAACTTTCACATTTTGTCTATTTAGCCGGAAAACAATAATGAACTGCTTCTACAGTATATTGCTATAATATTCTAATTTGAGTTAGTCAAACGCAAACACCGAATAAAAAATGCTTGTTAATTAGGAACTTTATCTATCCGTATTTTTAATTTGATATTAATTTTGTTACTCTGTAGGTGTCAGTAGTTCTGGATTGTAATGTAATGTGCTGAGCTCCGACAGTTGTTTTATATATACAATACAATGACTTCATATATTACAGAGATAACTTATTCCCCAGCAACCTTGCCTTAAATGATTAATAAACAGAAACGTAAAAATACACAACCCTGGCTTCTTCCCAGTTTAAAATTATATAAATAAAGCAAACGGATTATATTGATAAAAACGTAACCTATAACATAAATTTAGGCTTAACAAATCTTTGGTTATATTTAATATTTAAACCTGACAAAAACCCTCTCAGAAGACAATACTAGTACCAGCCTGTATACCAGGTCCACACGTGACCCGAGCTATTGGGAATTGGCAGCAAGTCTTGTTCTCCTTCGAATTAAGCTAGCTTTGCCGAGAACACGAGCCAGCATTTTGTGCGATAACCGGTAACCAAATTCCCGAATAAATAACCTCTTAAACCTTTTGGCTCCCTCAAAAACAAAACATGGATCAACCCAATATGTGACTTTTCGGATTGTAGGATCTAAAGGAGACAAACAGATGTGTACACCCAGTTATCAAAATTCATTTTACGCTTAGCTCTTTACAAGGTTTAGTACCATTCTAGCTTTTATAGGTACCAAAATTGAACTATTTCCAATGCAATTTCCTCCATTTACAAACTTTTGGCTGTTTACTTTGGTACTGAAGCAGTTTTGTTTATTATAAAGACTAAAAAGTATTCATTAAGAATTCAAAATTAAAAGACCACACCTAGCCTTAACGGGCTATAATGGTTGATCGTACTTAAAAACAAAACAAAAAAAACAAAAAGAAAAAAAAAACAAGCAACTGGTGTTGCACACAACACATGAGTCCCCTACCGGTGAGGTGCATAAGTTTTTCCGTTACCATAGCAACCAGAATTTTGGTCCGAGAAAAAAAAAAGTGACGTGCAGAATCTCCATACTGCCATCTATTCATATACCAAGTTTCATAATATTTTAAGGTTATCGCGGGATACAGATTTCCGGACATCCGAACAAACAGAAGGACACACAGACAGAGGACAAACCTATAGTCCCCTCCGGTGTAAACACCGGTAGGGGACTAAAAAGAAACACACACTTAAGGCCCGGTGACAGGATAGTGTGAACGTATGCGATACTGCGGTTTGATACCACACAGAAGGCAGCACTATACGGTTATACATGTTTCCAATCGATTTTTTAATATGTTTTCCTATGACGTCATACCCGATCAGATTTTTACAACATTCAATAAAATAGTGCAGCTTGATGCTTTCGTTGGCCAGTCGTTACCTGACAAGATTTTCACATCTTGGTCTTCAAAACATATATACAACACGTTCAAAGGGCCGTGGCATGCAGATACGGTAATTTGATTGATTTGTAACGGGTATTGAGCGACCGTAGTCTTAATGTTGTAAAACCTTGCTCACCGGTCTCTATTTATCTTTTTTTTAAATTCCTATCATAACCTAAGGCAAATTTGAATGAAAAATTGATAAAGGAATTTGTTAGTGTGAATTATTATGAACTTGACCCCAGGTAGACTATGTCAACTACCGTGACTGCTGACCAGAATGTTGAACATCAGGGGTCAGTACTTGTCACACTCGGACACTCCGGTCATTTGTACAGTGTTATTTTCTGTACAAATATAGTATAATATAAATGAGATAAGAGTGATACAGGTTACTTATACTTCAATGTTTCAAACGATATTGTCACCCCATTAGTATGGTATTGTCATATGACAAGTTTTCACTATTTTTGGCTGCTAGTATGAAATCTATTAATAACAATAAATGTTATTTTTTTAATTTGTGTTTAACCCCCACCGTGGCCATGTGTTTTACAATCAGTGAAGCTGTTAATAAACCATTTCACCAGAGGATCGGCAATAACCGGTATGATTCGCTGATTAAATTGACCAATCAGTGAAGCTGTTAATAAACATTTCACCAGATGATCGGCAATAACCGGTATGATTCGCTGATTAAATTGACCAATCAGTGACTAGGGAAACATTTCAAGTGTATGTTAATTTCCGTTTGAACAAATGTGTGAAATGTAGATTAGGTGTTCAAGAAGTGATCGTGATTTACGTCTCAATTGGTCTATTGGATGTTTGATAGATGAAAATGTCAGGTTAACTGCTGAACAAATGTATGGCACGCACATGTTCGGACACGTGAACATAAATCTTGCGTGGGCTGTGTAGAAAGATGAGTTAATGAGCAACATTAGATTTGTGTCTTATGTTACAGGTTTCAGAAAGTCTCGAGACTGACTCGAGACTGACATCCAAGACCGCCCTGACTACAGAGCATGGTTGTGTCGTCATCCGTCAGAGTCTCAACAGCATATGGCTGTCTTGAAAGTACTTGCATAAGTTAAGAAATAGTCTTAATCCCCACCTGTGTTTTGTTGAGTTTTTAATAATAGATATGGGGGTCAAGTGCTGATTATTAAATAACTATGATATCTGATCACGATTCACACATGAATGAGAAACCTTTGGTTCAAAACACAACGAAACACTTATGGGTTTTTTTTATCCTTACCCTTTATCGTCATTTTTCACCAGTCGTGGACTAGAAATCTCTCAGCCCCTCACCGCTGTGGGTTCGAATCCCGGTAGGGACTTCGGATTTTTCATGTGAGGAAGCCTTCCAGCTGGTTTGCGGTAGGTCGGTGGTTCAACCCGGGTACCTCTGTGTACTCGGGGTCTTCCTCCACCTGTAATTAGATGGACGTCGCTATATGATTGAAATACTATCGCAGTGAGATAAACCCCCAATACAACAACAACATTTTTTACCAATATTTTTTCATGAAACGTGGAGCCCAAAAGTCAATGCTGAAAACCACATTTGAATCGGACTTCAACTTTTTGAAAAAAAGTAAAGCGTCTCCTAGCGGCAAAATGAGAAACAAAATTGATTAATTTTTTTCCATTAAGTACCTAGGAATGCAGCAAATAGTTAAATTAAGTATACAATATGCATGGATCGGACATTCTGTTTCTTAAATGTCAAAATTTGAAGCTTAAAAACGACTTACAACTGTTCAAAAAAGGATCAAACTTGGGACTGCCGTAAAATGACCAAATCAAGCCCGATCTTAAAAAACTAAACTCACTGGAAAGAGCTCTTCAAGAACTAAATCTTTTGTCAATATACTCTCGATATTTTTTTTTTTTTAGTTTTGGAGCTATTTTGGGCCAAATAAAAAACCAATAATCGTAATATAACATTGACCTTTGCATTTTCTTTTTATTATTTAAATTGTGATGCCCCTGAAACATAACATTTCATAACGTGTGAAAAAATCATGAAGAATGCACAAAACTAAAGTCATGAGCGACAAAAACCCTAAAAAAAACATGGTTTTGAAATTTTGATATTTCCAAAATATTAGTGAAGTTTGACCGCATCCTGTAGACAAACCATACATACTCTAAATTGGTCAACCCATATATTTTGTGCGTATATGCCTTAATATTCATATGCATCAAACAGAATTCTTCTATCTAATCTCAAACAAAAATGGGCAGGTTTTTCGTAGACTTCTCATTTCCACACTTTTTTGCAAGGTTAGAACATTCAACCTATTCTAGCGCAAATATTTTCCCGTACCGATACTTTGCAATCATTCCGGGCCGGCAAGAGCCGGTCCGGTTACTGATACGGTTTTGCCAGGCTAAGCTGTACAATGAGTTTCTTCGTGCCTGTCATTACTTTTAATTTTGTACAAAGGTTAGAAAAATGTAAAAAATATACGTTTTTGAATTTAAAAAAATCAATGATGATGAACAGATATAACCATTCTGTAGATATTTTTTTATTTATGTTAATTTTTTCTGCAGAGTGGTCACGCTCGTAGCGGTTTATATTGCGGTACAACGCAAAATCAAGTATACACGTACTTTTCGTACTTACACTTCTTCTGCTAACAACTTTTGACTATGGGACCATGGGTTGTAAAACAGATTACATCACGTTATTATTTAAACTTTTTGTATAATAAGTTACCTGCTAGGAATGTAGACCTTCGATTTAGTCCTATTGTAATTATGCTGAAATCACTTCCACGAAGTACGAAGCCAGTACGAAAACCAATAGGTATTTAATTTAATACATATTTTATTCAAGAATACATAGGATTGAACAACAGGCTAAATGCCCATGTGAGTCCAGTCCTTTTACAGGTCATGCACATGCATATGACATAAATAGCATATATGACCCCAAATTTATAAAATTAATTAGGGAACCCCATACCAGCCAAATTGAATTAATGACCAAGTCTAGGATATTTTAGACAAATACACATTATAAAAAATATAATAATATATTGCATTACAGGGAGAAATATGACAAAATTTGTGCCTAAAAATATATAAAGTGTTATTTATAGGGACCATCTAAAATCAAAGCGCTAACAGCGCTGAGAGAACAGGGTTTTTAATATGATGATATTTCATTTCTTTTGTTTATCAAAGTAAATTCAATAAACGATAACCAAGTTTTCAAGCGACACCAATAAACCCAATGTTATAAATCCGCTTTAACTTTGCTTGAACACGGTCGTTAAAAAAAGATGAACACATTATTTGTTTCAATGGATTTCTAACAAAAAGCACATCGCTACTCTTACTTTCACCATTTCTCTTGCCCAAAGTTTACAAGATTATATGAATATGTGGAAGGAAACCTAAAATAACAAACTTCATTATTTATTTTATGTTGTTTTTTTTCATTTCAATTTATATACACATTTTCTTGTTATAGATAATTTAATGATATTCAATATAACAAAAATATATGTATCTTATATTGCAAAAATAATTTTAAAAAAAGTTTGTAAACATTGTTCTCCGGCTGTGACTCGAACCCACACCCTTTTTCAACGCCGTTTGCATGGCGATCTAGCCTGACTATTTTACCCACTGCACTAATGAGCCATACAGAAGAAATTTAATCTATATATTGTTGCCTGTTGCTGGAAATTCCAGCCAGTCATTGTTTCAAAATATCTCAGAATGAGGTGCGATTTTTTTTTTCGCTCGCGTACTTTCTTTTTTCATTACAGTTTATTTAAAACGTTATTTCCAGCATCGATTATTTTAATTCAGTTTCGCCTTCCATAACGCAGTCGAACTGAAATAAGTAAGAAAATTATCACCATTTAGTGATCAGACAGAAAACAAAATTTAGAACTATTTTTCTGCGTAGAAAAAAAAAGAGGGAATTCTATAAAATATAGATGCCTAAATATAGCCCCAAACTGTTGTCCGAGTCAACATGTGTGCCACCATAGAGCAGCGTTGCAGGCACCCCTTTTCAAACATCTCAAAATGCAATCTTTTTACATGCTGGTTCCCAATGAATTTCTGCGTTAAGTAAAGAAGCAAGTACCAGTAGAGCAGCGAAATGAATATTACATCATTTTCCTGCAATAAAGGATAATCACGCCAACAACAATAGTTCTTCGGCCCGATTCATTGACTCTTGCGTCAAAATTTTTCTTGTCATATTATGTTGTGCTGTCAACAAGGAACAGAATGCTGAAAACCGTTATAAACAAACGACTGATTCTAAGCAAAGCGCCCCCTAGCGGCAAAATGTAACATCATTCAAGGAATGTAAAAATGTATTCACTTACATGCAAATTTGCTATTGCAATTTTTTTCTTCGTAGAATAACATTTCAAAGTAGAAACATAAAAGAAGAAAACATTATTTTTTTTAAAAATTCTTTTAAGGGAGATCTAAGCAATATTATTAATTATGTATCTTTTAAAAACCATAGCTTCTTTTATATATTTGGTTTAGTTTATTTATATACAATTATTTATTCTTTGATTGTAAAAAATTAAACGGTATTTATACACAAACACTTTTGTATATAGGTATTTTTCTAATATCTGAAAAACTAGTGCAAACGCACTCGTCCTCTGCAACAAACAGTACAATATTCACCTGGAATTTGATACCATTATATCTACCTTTTTGGATGTGTAAAGGAATAACTGATGAGCGAAGATCCAACCGATCACAATAATTTCAACAATAGACACTTACCCAAAGAAGAAACTACTTCAAAAAATCTAGCCGGTTGGTTTTCAGAAGAAGATTGTGAAAGTTTTCACTTTATACATATATAGAGCTTTGAAAATTCAAATTTATGAGCGATTTAATTAAATAGAACACCTTACTTTTTTCTATTTTACCATATACGAAATAGATCGATCAAATGTTTTACAATTTTTAGGTCGATTTCTTAGTCGGAGAAAATCTATTAAGACATTTCTCCAGACAACAGAAGCCAACACTCGATTTGGTCTTCAATTATCTGTAGAACTGTCTTAATAGATTTTATCTTGCATAAGAGATTTTATTATTATGTATTATTATTATTATTGATCACTTCCGAAAATTGGTCAATTCGAGCTTGATCAGAGCCGTACAAAACATCTTATGCGACTGGGTGAAAAAGTCTTTCTGCTCTATTATCCCTCTATTCTAAAAATAAGTATATTATCTGATCCTTTTATATGGTAGATGAGATATGTAAGGAAATACATGTATAGGATAAGTAAAATGTTACAAAATTTAAGAAATATTTTGAAATGTTTCGTTTACAAAATTTGTATACAAACGGAATACCGATCAGTGCGAGTTTTATTCTAGTACCATATATTTTGATTATATTCAATACAATATGTTAGAATGACTCATGATCAGTGCGAGTTTTTTTTCTAGTACCATATATTTTGATTATATTCAATACAATATGTTAGAATGACTCATGATCAGTGGGAGTTTTTTTTCTAGTACCATATATTTTGATTATATTCAATACAATATGTTAAATGTTAGAATGACTCATGATCAGCCTTTTGATTATATTCAATACAATATGTTAGAATGACTCATGATCAGTGCGAGTTTTATTCTAGTACCATATATTTTGATTATATTCAATACAATATGTTAGAATGACTCATGATCAAACAGCAGACTAAATATGACAATGGCGGTACAAGAAGTTTAATCATGATTTTTATTTCTCAGACTTTTCTCTATAAATAATATAAATAAATTTTAAAATATAGCAATGATATGTGTCGGTCAGTCCGTATAAAGAATTCTGGGTAGTGTTACTTTGACACTGGTTTAATGGTGTCCGTACGTCTCCTCAGGAACTCGACAACTCCATATAATGCCGTCCAAAAACCAGAAGTACCAAGCAGATGACAATCTTGGCGGACGTGCAGACGCTTCCGCTATAGCCGAACGCTATGATGAATCCGGCGGACTCGCACAGTCGATAGCTCGCGAACGCAGCCTCCGGTTTGTTACTGAATAGGAACCCGTGCAGAGCTGAGAGAGGAAAAATAATCTTTGTCATTATAACCTTGATTTTGAAAATTGGATAAAAAAAAAACACTCATATAATGATAAATCGGGTACTTTACATCGATAATACAACTGGTAAAAACTTGAAAACGATCAAATTATACAGGAACCATAGCCGACCTTTTGAAATATCGATAGGGCACAGACTTTCAATTCCTAGTGTTCGACTTATTTATAATACCCATATGGGCACTAAACTGTATCTACAAAACACGTGCGCTATTCTGAAAAGCTTTGTTTAATAATTATCTAACATAAGACAAATAGTCCAAATGCATGAAGAAGTTTACATTATCGAAAAAAAAAGTTTCTTAACCTTCAAGAACATTTAAACAACAGGATCGAAACTTCGGAAAATAAAACTTCTTATGAAATTAGTACGATGAAATTCAGCTGAAATTACAGGTTGAATGATGTCTAGATAAACATATATCCCTGAGATCGCACAATATTCTATAAAATAAAAAAAAAATACATTGTAATAAAAAAACATCTGAGAGACACTTCTCACCGTTGATAAGGGTCTGTATTATCGCGTCCCCTAGGCCCCACCCTGCGGCAATAATGTAGAAGATGGCGTGGCTTTCTCCACCCGGACGCCATACCAGCAAGACAACCTGTAGACCGCCGTGCACTAGCAGGACTGGTGAGGAAATGTGGAACCACTGTGTTTATTTTGTCATGTTAAATAGTTCACTGGAATTGCATTTTACATCTGTCATATTTCATCAATCTTCACGTTCTAAATTGCTTCACAAATAGATAAGAAAAACCACCGGTAGTCTTATCAAATATAATAATTTGTTTTGATTGACTCATGTTGTTCTTTTATCGATAAGACTTTTCACAACAGAACTGACTGATGAGGGAGAGAAAAGAGAAAGAGGGAGAAGAAATAAATAAGAAGAAGAAGAAAATGATAATGGATGATGATGATGATGATGATGATGATGATGAAAGAGAAGAAAATTAAGAAAATAAAGAAGAAATTAAAGAAGGAAGGTAACGTACCCAAGACAAACCAGGGGATGAAGCCAGTGTACCGGACCAGTCTACCGATAAGCAGAGAACAGGAAGCGTCCACCACCCCATACACGATCATCACGTACCCGACATTCCACACCCCAATAGCACAGCTGATGTACGACTGAGGAATAAACGTTCAATTCGTAAGTAGCAACCTTCGTTATTGTTGTGTTGCTGCTATATTCGAAAGTCGACGTACCGAATTCCTTGTAATTTTAATTATTTGTTAGGTTCTAACTATTGATTTTATTTTATTATTTTAAACATTGCAGATTGAAATACGGCTAAATGGAAACGATTTGACTTAGGTGTTCTGTCCTAAATTTATGTCGTTGTCTCAACATTTAGATTTATCGATACTAATTTAAAAGAATTAATGTGCAACGATGCTTATTACGAGAACCGGTGGTTCCTATGACTCAAACATTTTCAAAATGTTATTTTGGTAGTTAAATTCTCTAACACCCACCAGGACAAACATTATGTCATGTAAATTCAACGTATTCAATTAAATTAAATTAAATAATCAAAGTGCTGACCAACAGAATTTAGACCCAAATTCCCTAGTGGACGAGGGCATTTTTATATATGAAGATATGAAGCAATGGACATAACACGAAAATATTAGTTCGTTTCCATTTATGGCAACTCATGAATATTTTTAAGAGGCCCCTGTTCCGTATTTTCCAAATGTTTGCCGATGGAATTTTATCTTATTGTATTACCCTTGTAAAGTCCCCAGCAACAAATGCTTGTTCCACTCCGCTATACACAGTCAGGGGTACGAGAAGCTTCTGATAGCGGGACGTGTAGAAATGATTCAAAATGGCCGTCAATAAACTCCGCGTGCTCTTCACTTCCGCTTCCGGATTCTGTACCAATCTGTCTAGAAACAGTGCGATGATGACCAGAGCCAAGCAGGCGCATCCAAGGTAAATCCCACATACTGTATAGATCTGGGAAATGTAAGTATTAGAGTTTAAAAATACAAGTATCAATATACACTTTTCACAAAAAAATTTACTGGCTGGGAAAATTATGAATTATAGTTAAGAAATTATCTTCGTTTAACCATTTGCTGCATCCTGGATGAATTTATACAAAATGTATCTTCTTTTAATGCAACGATGGAAAGGATGTTACTGCTTTAAAATTCGTGTAGACTTTATTTATTTTGGCAGATGTCATTATCCGTCTTCATGTATACTAACATGTATCTACAATAATTGGTTGCCTCGGTTTATGGTTTATTCTTTTTCTGTTTATATTTTATAACCCCCCACCACCAACACACAAAGAAAGCCTTCCAAAAAAACAAAAAAAAAAACACAATATCTTTTAAAATACTATATTCATAACTTTACGTCACACCGCGTTATATAAAGAAAACAAATCGAAAACATTATCACGCATAATAAAAAAGACAAAAAGAAATAAGAAAGCACATGTTTCTCTATCCAGACACCTGGCTCCAACTATACAGTGCGAAACATTGTGAGTGCTCTCTCAGAATGAATATTGATAAATTATTTCAAAACAAAAATACGAGGAACTTTCCGAAATTTTGATATATTAAGCCCCATTGGCATAATTCACTCTTAATTCATTCGTTGTATCCATTTTGTGTTTTGTAGACCGACACTGCGGTCTATATAATGGTATATGGACCAAAGACCTATAATAACATAATGTTAAATAGGTATTTATATGGACCGGGTGACGTCACGTTAGTTTTGTTTCTATGAAAACATATGTCAAGTGTATTTTAGTATGTGTCATAATAATTTTAATAAAAACTAAGTCTACAACCATTAAAGTAATACACAAGTAAAAATCAAGCGTAAGTCTATAAAAGTAGGAGAGGGGTAAGAAAATCTACTGAGACACCCCTCGTATGTGACTATTTCAGTGATGATATTTTCAATGCAACTGTAAATGGCAGATTAAATATTTATTTTATTTTCATAATTCACAAAAAAAGCGCTTTCTTCAAAAAATATTGTACGAAAAAAACCCAACTCATTTTCCTCAATAAAAGCACCCTGCTGATACTCTACCTTGGTCATATTGGGTCGCTCTAGGAAAGTGTTATTTTCATAATCTCTCGGACAGTAGTTGGCACCACATTTGGACAGTACGTCCTCTGTCACATTTAGGTTGGAAGGAACATTCTGACTGAATACGGTGGATGATATCAAGTTCCCCCAAATCTGACCTAGAAAATACAAAACAATCTAAGAAGACCCTGTGTATAAAGGATTTTTCCAGGCAATGCTGTGGCCAACTATTGCTGTCCACTATTGCGATCCTGATTTGATCAAGGGCAAAATTGTTGTCCATAAATAAGAAACTTATGGTCATCCACCACCCGGACATATGGGAAAAGCCAGGGTGTTCTTTTGCTGAAAGTGGCAGATCATATTGGGTCGCGAAACGCAATGTAGGGGAAGCATGGTTATTTGCAGGGTCTCCCACGGTCACTTGCAGTGTCTCCCAAAAGAATACTGTTATCTAAATGAGACAAAAGACTTTAATTTGGTGGCAGGACTGGTGTGTGATTTCTGCTTCATAATATAGTGATAATCGTAAAAAATTGCAGAAAACGTGAATTTACTAAATAATGACTCGTAGATTTCTTTCAAGTTCGCACGCAGTAGTTATCGGTTGCGCACAACAAAGTTATTGCGTATGCAGACGATGGCTACTGCGAGCGAACGTGGTGGGTTTCACTTGCGCACGCACTTTTAGAAATATCTTCCATGCCCTCTATGTAACCTAGGTACCGTAAATTACATGCGGTCCTATGCGTCTTATGGTGACCTGATGATATCTGAGTGAAGGGAACATACACAGGAGAATTGTAAAAGGACTTAGAGTCACTTTCAAACAAACTAAATGTAAAACTCACTGGTCTGGAAGGCCATGAAAAAGAAGCCGAAGAAGGCGCTGATTGCCCCGTCCCTGGAGGTGCTGGTGAGTACGGAGTGCCACACCCCTATCTGGGTCAGGTACGTACACTTGGCTGCCCACAGAGTAGACGCACCCACACCTGCAGCAGAAATCATTCATGGTTATTTTGAGGATTGGTACAGTCATTTTTTACTAAAAAGAAACGGAAATCTGATTGCTCTGAACAGTTGTCAGTTATAAATAGAAATGATGTTTTTTTATTAATTTTCCCAGAGCCAAAGTATAAGAAAAGCGATGTATAGCATTAGTAAATGGGGCAAAAAATGCGTATCAGTGCGCAACTAAATGTTGACAATACTTATTTACCACCAAGTTTAACTATTATATTAATCTAAGAAAAGTGAGAAAAAAAATAGACCTTTCCGGTGCATACCATATTAAATATTTGAATGTACCTGTATATTGAAATAATAATCGGAGATAAAGGCATGATGTATATATTTTTTTCATTCTGTGTGTATGTGTTCCGAGAAATAAATGTGTGATATTTTGTTGTGGCCGCAAGCCATATATTCAATCAGATTTGTGACTCCCTTATCTTTCTCGTACCATTTCAGACATGTTGCATTTGGAAGACATCCAAATTATCCGTTTGTGTACACATCATATGGGGGTTTACCAAAGTTAACATGAATTGTGAGAAGCAACCAAAGAAAATTTATACACTACCAATAATGATGGAGGCGGGAATAAGTGTGCCCCACACCGCGTGCAGGTTTGCAGCCATGTACACGATGTAACATGCCATACTGGCGGCCAATGTCCACTTGCATCCCAGTCGGTTGATGACCAGTGGCGGCAGGAACAAGCCGGACACCATGCCTGTGATGTAAAGCACGGACAGACTGGTGGTTCCCAGCCCGGCTTCTTTGTTTAAGCTGCTCTGAAGGTTCTGTAAAGACTGGAAAGCGGTAAACAGAAACAGGAAGGCAATACTTAACACCACCAGGTTCTTGATGATCCGCAGCCGAGACATTGGGGAGCACGTGGTTCCGGTTGGATCACGTGATTCCGTGATATCCGGTTTGGTAGAAGTCTCGACAAGCCCGATGATTTCATTATCTTTGGATTCGTTTTCATCAAATTTACCTGTGTAATATATATAAAAATGATAAGATTTGTTCTATTTTATTTGTACACACTGCTACATAGAAATATCTATATACGAATGTTGTATCTCTCGCCTGATTACTTTCATCTTTTTCATACACACTCTTAAAAAAGCCTTGAATTGATTGATTTGACATTGGAGTTTGCATTTCATGGAGGGGCAACCAAATCAAAATTCTTTTCCGCCTTTTACTTAATCTGCTGTCGTTAAATACAATCTAAATTCAAAATTTAATCATTTCCCAGCTATTGATGTTGTTATTATGCTTGTAAGTAGTGGATATTGTCTTGACTCGCAATCCGTTAGATCTATTATGCATTCCGTTCCCTGCAATACGCAAACTTTTTTTTTTTCGTTGTTAGGGCAACATAGTCCCTGTAACTTTATTTCAATCCTCCATAAATATGAAGAGTACATTCTGCAGTTGCAATAAAAAGCAAGCTCTGTTTGTAAACGTTTTTCCCGGCCCTATCTGGGGAGCAATGTTTACAAGACTAGCGTATAATATTCCAAAGAGATACTTGTCAAGAAAATGTTTGTATCAATTCTAAGAGAAATTTGTCACATACACATGTATTAAAAACATTTATTTTATATACATATCGGTAAAAGTGTGTTTGAAATAACACCTTAAACGCCATAAATTACCAAGAATGGAACCATCATTTTACCGGGAAAAAAATGATAAGCCCATTGCATTTCTTACATCTCTCTCTCTCTCTCTCTCTCTCTCTCTCTCTCTCTCTCAATGTTGTGTGTGTGTGTGTGTGTGTGTGTGTGTGTGTAATCACGTCCATGCAATCAGTATAAACCCAGATTAACCTGCAAGTTCACAAATGTCTATACAATCAGCATCAACCCAAAAAAAAAATTAATGTCTTCTGCAACCAGTATAAACTAAGATCAGCCTGCAGGCAAACTGATATATATATATATATATATATATATATATATATATATATATATATATATATAAGCAACCAGTCTAGAATTCCACCAACAATACCTAGCGCTACGTAATACTTTAATTCTTAAACTAGGTAGATAAGCATTCCACCATTAATATTTTATGAAATCAAATATCCAAGTACACGACTAAGTAGAAATGAATATTACTAACAATAAATGATTAGAAATAAAACATTTGGGTATTTTTATTAGAAAAACAAGAGTAAAGAAATTCGCCCTTAAATATTTAAGTTTTACTTAGCACTACGAATTGTCGGTGGTAACCCAGATCAACTCGGTGGAAACCCAGATCGATTAGCACAGCTTGCACGTAAACAGACCTATATGCTTCCAGTATAAACCCAGGTCAGTCTAAAGTTAACTGACATTTGATGAAGGCAGAATGTCACATGTAAGCATGGTCTAGTAAGAAGGCAGGATGTAATTTTCACCTTAATTCCGTTCCATAGTAAACTCAATGCCTGTACGTTCATGTCTCTTTTCAGTGTCACTAAAATTGCAATAACTGCAGTGCCAATCATTTCCAGTGTATCTTTAACCTGAAGGTTTTGTTATATGTGATATAGTGCATTTTTTGATTTGCCAAAATCTTCATTACTTGTTTTTGATTCACTATACTTAAAGGAAATGTACGAGCTCAGTTTAGCGATTTGAGTTTCGCAGTAAGATTGTGTTTATTTGAATCGGTTAAGCGAACTGGCAAAACAGAAACCGCACATTACACATGTAAGAGTATGCACTTCGTAAATGCATTATCAAGACTGAAGTAAAGCATTATGGTAGACTGCTAATTCAAATTCCTACATAAAACACAGGTCTTATTGCATTGTGTAGTTTGATTAAGAAACACAGGAATGCAGCCGTATTTAACAGCAGCAGCAGGTTGCCATGCGTACTTTCATCGCATTGTTATAAAAGTTTGTGTACATAAAAGTATCTACATGCAAATACATCACTTTCATCTGATTTCTTTCATGATATTGAATCTAACAAAAAATATAGGAGACAATGTTCTTACATGACCTAAATATATGAATTATACACAAAAAATGCACACAACTGCATTGAAAGATTCCTAAAACTATGGTCCAGGTCTTACTATCATAAGAAGTCGGGCACCAGACTAAGATTTTCGTGACCTTCCGTGGCGCATTTGTTGTTGTTGGTGTTGATGTTAATAATAATTAATAAAACCGAACAAAGAATTCATAAAATTATATTTGTAAGATTTGAGTTTAATATAAAACCTTAGCTGTGATACAGTATCACGTGTTTACTAACGGTTAGTGTGTATTAATGGCCAAGAATTCAATTAATGACCCTTGACCCATAGTATAACACTACTGCTACGAAGGAATAGAAATTGAATGAATCTGCGTGCCTCTGAATAACTATGTCTGCATCTAGGCTGCATAACACATTTTTACATACATTAATTAAAGTACTGCAAGAAAATGCATTGTCACAATCTATAAAGCTCACTTCGAAGGCAGAAATATATTCGAATACGACCCCGGTTAACTCTTTTCTCTGAATAAAGCTCTCGTACGAATTCGGGGTTGGTATGTTTAGTAACTTTAACATTGGCCACAATTAGAAAACTACACGATGTTTTGACTTAAAAAACTTTATATATGTGTAACCAGGGGTCGTATAAGAATACGAGCTAGGGTTCCTTCTTCATAAGTTTATTCTCACATGACAGTTTGTGACGATTCTCTTCTTAAGTCATAATATTGATAACAGCATTAAACATGCAAGTTTACACTTAAGACACTTGATGTTTACTGGATGGAAACCAGACAGAGAATGATTTACTAATGTAAGGAACTTTAGAAGGAAAACTTTGATGGGTGTGACAGGTAAGAATAGCTCATGCCAGATATGAAAAAGATGGAGAAAATCATGCATAGAGTGAAAAAATGACATGAGACATATTCAATAGCTGACAGGACAATAACACCACAATAATATAAACAGACTTATACAAACAAACTATTCAATGATACCCTGTCTACATGTGAAATGGAATGTGACTTGGAAAAATGCAGTGACTAAGATCCATAACTCTACCTTGTCCCATTTTTTATTTATCTCCCTTTTTATTTTTTTTTTTATTAATATGTTGTTGTTGTTGTTGTGTTGTTGCTGCTGTTGTTGTTGTTGTTGTTGTTGTTGTTGTTGTTGTTGTTGTTGTTGTTGTTCAATTTTTGCCGGGAACATAGCTCATGAACTATACAAGGTATTGACTTGAAACTTGAAATATAAATAGATGATGAGCTTGGAAAGCTCAGATAGCCAAGAACCTTAACCTGGACCAAATTTGTATTGTCTCCCTTTTTTAAATTTTACTATGAGTTAACTTATTTACTACATACCTGAAAAATATACAAGGCATTGACTTGAAACTTTATACATAAGTAGATGGCAACTAGGAAAGGTGCAGTGACCAAGATCATAACTCTACAAGGCATCAACTATTCAAGTATTCAATGTATTGATTTTGAAACTTAAGATAAAAATAGACAGTGAGTAACAGAAGTGTAATACTAACGAAACAGAACTCCTTCTAGTTCTTTTTTATATTATCTTCCTATATTCTTAATGATTGTTTTTCGTCTTGAGCATTTCTCCATTACTATATGGAATAGAGTCTATATAATTGAATACTACACTCATGAATGGCTTTCAATCGTTTTTTTTTTTTTTTTTTTTTTTTTTTTGTTATTGTTGTTGTTTCGTTGTTGTTGTTGTTGTTGTTTTCCGATAAAACTCTCCAGTCATTGATATAAGAAAAAATATATGAATTCATTGTACATAATAAACAAACACGCGGAGACGAGCCATATAGTAATGAGACTATTTTTCCTGGCTATCTATCTGTCTGTCCGTACATGTCCAACAGATATAAGCGTGCTACGTGGTTACATCTTGACAGTATGTGGCTTTTTCAGTTCACACAGTGATTTTGGGGTTAAAGTACGTATATAGTGGGGTTAAAATAATCAAGGAAAGATCAAAGAGATAACCTCACAAAATCTGTTTTTTGAGAACGTCAATCTGTCTGTCTCTGTTGTCCTTCCGTCCGTATGAGAATATTACTATATTAGAATGCCACAATATGTTCAATCGTTTTACGTTCATTCGTTTACATGAATAGAAAGCTCCTACTGTTCTTTGGTCCAATGGATCAAATATCAAAGCATCTCAAGTAAACCTCTGTACAGTTTTTGTATTTACAGAGAAGCCAAAGCGTATCTCTATGTCCCGCCGATTGTTTGCATTTCTGGCCTTGTTAGACACTTTTTGTACTTAAGCAATAACACTAAATAGTGCACCCTGTCATTTTAAGGAGTCCCATTGTCGAAATATCATTTTTGCACGAATGTATGGAAAGCTATAACTCTTTTTTAATTCATCGATCCAACGTGACATTGCAGGTTACCTTTACATATTTTAATGTTAACCAATTCACTGTCTAAAATAAGAAAAATCTGATTCTTCGCTATCTGTATCACTTAAGCGCTTCAGACGCTTGCTAATCAAGCAGACGAGAAACTTTTTATTGACCATCATGCTACGTTCGATTGACATACTTCATTACAGGTTTTCTCATCTAAAAACATCTGATATTTGTATGATACATTACATCAGTAGTGGAAATCTCGAAACATTTTTAATCTATATGGCTATTTTAATTAACAGGTGTTCGTTTATGTTTAATACACATTTATAGCGAATTGCCAATAACACACAGGTGCTTGACGCGTACTAGACATTTTACTGACACGTGTGAGTGTGTGTGTGCAGAAAAGTTGGCATTGTGAGAAGAACTTATTTTTTATGACAGTCATTTTGTCTTTTTACAATGCTAATATGACTTGGCAACAGCTCCAAGTGAGCATTTCATTCCTTATGCATAAAATTAGGGCTGTAATCGATACCTGCAATATTGATGTATCGACATTATTTTGTATGCGATTTCGTATCGATACTCAAATTAATGCATCGATACACTTGTCTTAGTTTAAGATGAAGACGAAACATATCTTTCCTACAAGTTAACATAAAGGCTAAACGTCATATATCCCTTATATTTTTATATCATAATCACGATCCTAAGTGACTGATGTGCTTAATGCAAACCACAACTGTAGCCAACTGTTTCTTATCTTTCTAATTAAAAGAAAGATGCTTTGCTTGGAATAAAGCAAGATAATAAACATAGTGATATATGTTATTCACTTATAGTCATAGTGAAATATTATATTTCTTACTCAATAGCAAAACAATCTGAGCCCAACATTGGAACATTCTATGAATATTTGGTAAAAAGAAAAAACACTGAAGAACAAAGTGCCATATTACAAGTACACATTATTCTACACAAAATCAAAATTGTGCTTTAATAGTGCACCATAACCAAAGATATTTTTGCAAAATTATTAAAGATTATTCACTTATTCTTCATTTAATAAAATTATGCAAAAATATACATGTTCATACATTAAAAAAGGACGCAAAGGAGCATGCCAAACGTTTGAATTGTATGTATGTGAATGAGTGAAAGAAGGATAGATAAATGTAAGATACATGTAATTGTATGAGAAAGTGGGAGAGCGAACATGGGTGAAAAGGTATAAATGCACACATTTAACATTGTTTTTAAATATCAATGATTTTATGTGAAATGGAAATTGCATTTCAATAATTTGTGAAAATATAAGATAAAAGAAAAAAACTTTGTCCACCTCTAGTAAATTTATGTTTTTCCAAAATCTCAACAATGTCCAATGTTGTTTGTTTGTAAATTATTTACTGCTTGCTTTAAATGATACTTGCTAATGAAGGAAAAATATATTAATTTATAATTTAAAATCCTTGACCCCCTCAGGGTTCGAACCCAAAACCTTCGGATTCGCAGTAGTGTACTGGTCCACTGGCGCCTTAAAGACACGATAGCTGCACAAGTGGTAGTACAGCTATCTTTATGAAGTTATAAATCTCATGAGAGTAGCAATACCTAAATGTATGTTTTATGCAGTACAATATGTGTATAACAACATGGAAGATAATTCAATAGAGAGAGGGGTAATAAAGATTAATGCACTCACCAGCCATCATAAACACTACACACAATATACTCCTCCCTAGATAACTGTTACAAGGCCTTTCAAAATGATCATATTTCCTGTTACCCTAGGAACGTGTTTGTAACCGAGAGTTCTATTGAAGCTGATCACCGACCCGTAAATGTATGATTGTATGACAGTCTGTCTTTGCCGCTATCTGTCGGAGTGAACTCAGTATAAGTTGTGTCCCCTGACCGGCCTGAGATGGAGGTATTCCATCCATCGTTAAAAGACTTCAGTGCAGATGAAATCATCCATTAACTTGAGTTATAACCCTAATCTGTTCAAAGTCTATACAGTCTTGCATTTACGATAAAATTTCCACGATCACTTGACGGACCATGATCCCAAATTCTTAATAGGTATATTTTGCATTGTTACTTGCTTATTTTGCTAGTCTTAATTCATAGGAGCTAAGGAAATGATTTAAATCTTTATTAAGTTTTTTGTCTTAAATTATTAACAATGAAAAATATTTTCTGGAAAGCAATGGTTATGGTTTGACTCAGAAATGGCTCAGTGGTAACGCGCTGGACTGCTAATCCAGGGGTGGAACCTTGGAAAATTTCTGGGACACTTTCCAGTGTTCTCCGCCTAACTAGAAGCCTAGCGCTGGTTCATCAAGACAGTGGTTAAGGGGCTTCGCGTGTATCGGTGCTATACACTGGCACGTTCAAGAATGAGGGGGTCTATTCGGAACGAGCTAGAGTTGCGCACCCGGATCCCTTGTATCCACATCTGTCTCTGTGTGTAGGTGCACCTGTCTAGAGGTGCTAAGCCCTGGCAGAAAATAACCAAGAGAACCAAAGTCAGAGTCCTAATGTTGCGTAAAGCATGTACTGAAACAGTAAAGGAAAAAGTCAAGATTCTTGTAATTTGGAAGAGTTTTATTGATTGTCCACATCATGTGAAGGCCGAACGTATTTAAATGAACGAAATAATTTATTTGTCATATACTTCTGTACTCCACTGGCTTACGTCACCCAAACATGTATTTTCCAGCTTATCTAACGTTACAGAGTTATCGTTCGCTGTGTCCAATGACAATTGCTTTAATAATTGTTGTTGTTCATACATACATTGAAGGTTATATGAATTAGCTGTATTCTTTGTAGAAAAAAAGCAAGCAACATCATCAGAAAAAACAACACGTGGGTGGCTTTTTTAAACTTTATTTTCGATTCATTATGTAACGATGGTACAGGTGCACGTATATCTTGCCCGCTAGAGGACATTGAATTTGGATATCCGATATCAGTTAACAACGCAACATAAAAAATGAAACAAGAAATATCTTCAAAAAAGATACTCGGCCGTGGTAACCAGCTTGATGATTAGTGTCTGAATGGTTTAACGAGTAATAGATTTTGTTGTTGGTTTAATAACTGTGTAATTCCTGTGTCAGTGCAGCTCTTTGAAATACCACGGGTCCAAATAATTTGTACAATCTTGGTAGACACTTACAGCCTTAAAACATCTGCGCATTAGGCTTCGTTTCGCGGGCCACAAACCGAAACCGGATGTTACGTTTTTGTTGAATATAGGATCTGTCAGGGTTGAACAATCAATTCCGAAATCTATGTGTTTCCTATTTTTTAGCGTTCTACTCTCCCAGTTTACCATAAAAAGGTGCAGTGTCTTACTATTCGGGACAAATCGTTCGCAGGGGGAGAAAACTTCAACTTTTAAAACAAACATAAATCAAAAGAACTCGTTTCCGCAACTCCTTTCTTTTCTTTTGACTAATTTTACAATGACCAATGGGAATTTAGCAAAGTATTATAATAACCACTGAAAAGCCTAATTTTATTCCGCTCCATTACTGAGTCAGGGTGAAAATAAACGGTCTAACGGCCGAAAAATGTGACAGTGCGATTGTCATGTGTTCACCTATTCTCCAAAACGAAACTGAACTTAATCATCTTAGGAGTTCGTTATGCGTGCCACAAAATGCTGTTGCATTTTTCACATAGCCATGGGGTGGGAGGGCTTTAATCTTTGCTATGTCTCGATGGACCGGCGTTCATATATATCAGTGTGGGTATATGTTTGGTCAATCTAGAATGAATAAGAAATGAAGTAAGGCAAAGTCTTTACATTCTTTAATTCGCTGTACATATTAAAACAAACCGTTTTGTAACCTGGCTCAAGTGTCAGAGGTACTGAATAATCAGGATATTTTTTTCCATTTTCATTGATTTTCTATCAACAAAACTTCCTCATCTTATTTCATATCATGTCAATGTTGAAAATAGCTGAAATGTTGTTAAGACCTAAGTTGTATTTTCAACTTAAATTCTCACAACGCTACAAACCCAGATCAAATCAAACCAACAGTGTTAAAGAACGTACCCGTGAAATAGTTTCTATTTTCACAATCTAATAAATATCTTAGTAGTGGTTAAATTCTTCCTGATAGGTCGGGTCATATTTTCAAAAAACAAGAGGGCCAAGATGGCCCTAGATCGCTCACCTGAGAAAAGTATCATTCATTGCCTGTACAAAACAGATTGCTTTAGAATTAAGATGATGAGGTGAAACAATGTTCAGGAATTTTCTGACCCCATCCACAAAAGATATCATCATGACAAACATTCTGCCAAAGTTTGAGGATGATTGGACCAAAAATATTGCCCTCAGAGTATAAACAAGATTTTTCTAAGATTTGACCTACTGACCTACATTTCTGTCCAGCCCCAAACATTTTCAAACTGGTTCGAGATATCATCATGACAAACAATCTGACCAAGTTTGAGGAAGATTGCATCAAAATTGTGGCCTTTAGTGTGTAAACAAGATTTTTCTAAGATTTGCCCCTTTGTCCGCCCCATTTCAAAGGTTCAGATATCATCAGACAAACATCTGACCAAGTTTGAGGAAGATTGATCAAAATTGTGGCCTTAGTGTGTAAACAAGATTTTTCAAAGATTTGACCTACTGCCAAGTTTGAGAAGATTGGATCAAAATTGTGGCCTCTAATGTGTAAACAATATTTTTCAAAGATTTGACCTACTGACCTACTTTTTGATCCAACCTGACCCATTTCGAAAGGGTTCAAGATATCATCAAGACAAACATTCTGACCAAGTTTGAGGAAGATTGGATCAAAATTGTGGCCTCTAATGTGTAAACAAGATTTTTCTAAGATTTGACCTACTGACCTACTTTTTGATCCAACCTGACCCATTTTCGAAAGGGTTCAAGATATCATCAAGACAAACATTCTGACCAAGTTTGAGGAAGATTAGATCAAAATTGTGGCCTCTAGTGTGTAAACATCAAAATTGTTGACGGACGACGGACAATCAAGTATCCCAAAAGCTCATCCTGAGCTATGCTCAGGTGAGCTAAAAAGGGGGGGGGGGCGTTTTAGACAGTTTTGTTAACAAGCAACGCGTGGAAATATTCCCATCAATGAGCGAGCCGCTCAGTGCGACATGCTATTTTTGGTACCGGTTGTCACGCCTCTGTCGAAAGTAGAACGATATCAAAAATTACGGGGACACAAACGTGTGGAAAAAAACTTGCATGAGTACATACCAGTTGACATAGATGCCAGGTTGATGATGCTACCATAGACCTCAGTAAGGCTGTTGATGTAGTACACAATAGTATTTATGAAATAGAACAGTAACCAAACTTACATTTATTTACACACAAAAAATGTTCCAGTAAGGGGACTCGAACCTAGGACCTCAATCGAGTGTGGTGTCCAGTCAAGTTGCTGTTTTATCCATTCTACTCAGGGCCGAGTCCATTTTAAGTTTTCTAAAATTAACGCAGTGAAACATCATTTATTGATGGTTCACAAATGTTTACTTTTTGTAAAATGGGATGTTTTCATGTTTAAATAGGAAGAAATAAATTGACAATCGAGTAGAAAGATATGAACCCCCACAGGGTCTCTTCTGTTTGCGCAAGCAAAATTGTAGCTCAGATTCTACACATAAAAATCCATTTTTTCATATACCATTTAAAGGTCAGTCAATTAATAATCATCATTAATTTAGACATTAATATTCATAAGTTAAAGGTTTACAGTTGTTAACCAAGATTGTATTGGTTAAGGAATTAGGTATACAGCTTACGCCTAAAAAAATAGTTATAGCGTGATCAATCCCTTTCTGTTTTCAGCCAGGATACATACATATCTGGAATCAGGTCTATGTGCCATTAGTCACGCGAAATCGAAGCTGATGAGCAAGAGTCCCTAAATGTTTACGCACTGTGTTTACTTGACCAGATCGAAAGGTTTTGGATTTGGACTTAAAGATGCTAAACTTATGCACTTGTGTTTGATTACTTATTAACAGTTCATTCATATATAGTCCTACATTCATTTTGACAATCTCCAAAGCAGGAGATCTTGCACAGATTTCTGTAACAGTGAATGTGAAAATAGTTGAGTGTCAGATAAATCCCAGTTTTGGTACACACATTGATCACCTGGTAATTCAGCTGTTATATTGGCGCACTGATAAACAGAACAGACAGTGTCTTCTCGTTTTAATCAAACATAAAATGAAACAGTCTGCATTGCTAAGAAAAAATCCATTATATGTACATCACGAAGTTACATTAAAATCTAAGTATTCACATCTCTGATGTACATGAATCATTTAAAGTCATTGATTTATACATGAATACCGATATTCAGATGATATTCGGTATGGCTGTCAATACTGGACTTTTCTCCGTGCTGTTTGATTTCAATTAACCACATGTTCCTTTCATTTTCAGCTCGTCTGTTCTTAAAAAAAAATAGAGGTATTGTCATCACGTTGGTGTCCGTCGTTGGTTAGTCTTCGTGAAAAAAAAAATCTTTGGCCATACCGGTAAACCTTGCATAAAACTTAAGGGTTTCCAAAAAGGGCCATAACCCTTAGGTCCATTTTACCAAATTTATCTCCCTATAAAGAAAATAAAGTGACAAACAGGCGATCGAGCGTTGGCATTCGCATGCGGTGCTTTTTTCTTTTGTTTTTTTAATGATGTATTATAAAATATTGGGAAATTGCGGACGGACTTGGGGCTAGACACTTGCAGGGTGAAATGGCGTAACTCGATCTACCTTTTGGGTCTGTAATGTCATTGATTTGATTTTTTATCGCTCATATTTCATTCATTTACAAATAAACTAGAATAGATACAAAGTATGATAGATATGCGTGTAAATTAAAATCACCCGTCTTATTTGGGTGGTGAAAATTCTATTCAAGGCTTGACATATATTAATATCAAATTTAAACATATTAATGTACCATTATAATCATCCTTTTTTCATGTACGACTAAAATATGTTCATGTTAATTAATGTTGTAAAGCTTATCCATATATCTACTTAACAGTGTGTAAATAGGTCTCAGGCCCGGATACACCGGGGGAGGGTGTCCGAGGAAGCCTTGCTCCGTCCCCTCCCCCTCCAGCTGCCCTGGTCATACTTTTTTTTTTCTAGACTATGAAATCAGTTGTTTACATAATGTCAACAAGTCAAGTCAACAAGTTTATTGGTAAATAAGGCCTCCGGCCCATAATACAAAGTACAGTACAGAAGACGATGTTGTATATAAGTAGTTGTCTTACGATAATTTGTTTTAGGTTTCATTTAAAGCATTCATAAGATGATAAAATAAATTGATACTTTCTTAACAATATTGGGTTCTGAGAGGATAATAAAGTATAAAAATCTTGAACATATGTTCCATGTCTGTACCAGTTAAATAAGTAAACTTGCCTAATATCATTATATCTACTACAATGGAAAAAGGCGTGATATTCACAATCAGTAACAAATACGTTGTTAAACCGTTGACAAAAATTACAATTACGATTTTCAACCAATATATTAGTGTGCCTTCCTATCTCAATTTTTAATTTATGATTTGACATACGAAATCGTGACGTAGCAATTTTATATTTTAAATCAATATCTAATAACAGATATTTTTCAACATTAAGTAAACTTTTGAAGTTGCTATAATGCTCACATCTACTAGAATTATCAACAGCTGTATGCCATTCTAGTGTATAATAATTAACAACTCTTTGTCGAAACATTCTAATGAAATTGTTTATATTTCCAACATCTTGACTAATCCATATAAAACCAAATCCAAACTTATACAAAAGTAATCTGATCTTGGTAGCCCAACAAATTCTACCAACATCATCAAGAGATTTAAGCATATTGTAACAATGTTTAGGGTATCTATGTATAGGCATAGTAATCAAAGTACACCAATATCGAATACAATTAATATAATATGTTGTACATAAAGGTAACCTGCCACATTCTCCAAGAACCATGCATGTATTTGTATTGTTACGTACATGGAGGATATTTTTGCAAAATTTGTTTTGTACAGATTCTATTGTACCAATATATTCATAGCCCCAAACTTGAGATGCGTAACACAGTATAGGTTTGATCATAGAATCAAAAATTTTAAATGAGTCAGCAATTGAAAAATATCCGAAAGGTCTTTGAAAAGTTTTAATGGAAAACATTGCTCTCTGAGCCTGTGAGATCAATTTGGAGTGAGCGGACGACCATGATAAACTTGAGCTAAGTAATATGTCCATATACTTATATTCAGAGGTAATTTTGATTTCTTTACCCCTATATGACCAATGTTCGTATATACGAAGGGGACCCCCATTGCGAAAAACTGTTATTTCAGTCTTATCCATATTAATTTCCATTCCCGTGTCATGACAGAATTTGTCAATAGTATTGATTTGCTGTTGAAGTTTTGAGGCAGTTTCTGCACAACCAGCAACATCATCTGCAAACATTAAAGAAAGGATGTCGGGAATATCATTGGTGATAAAAATCCCTGATCCACAATTTTCACGTAACATGATAGATAACTCATCTATAAAAAGATCAAAGATTGTCGAACTTGACTTATCACCTTGGCGTGTTCCAATATTACAAGAGAAAAATTCGGTTATACTATTTTGAATCTTGACACATGACCTTAGATCAGAATATAAAGATTTGAGAATATTTAAAAAGGTACTTTTATCAAATGCTTTACGAAAGTCAACATAAATACAATAAAAGCGTCCACCCTTTTTTGAAAGATATTTTTGAACCATTGCTTGTAAGCAAAAAATATTGTCAACAGCTGAGTAGCCTCTACGGAACCCTGATTGAGACTCGTCAATTTTGTTATTATTTTCAGCCCAATCATATAATCGCTTATTTATTATGCCGGAGAATATCTTGTACAATTTGGGAATATTGCTGGTCAGATTTATGTTCGGAGTGATAACACTAGACCCAAGATGAAGGTATATTACAAGTAGCAAATATATGATTGAATAATGTTAACAGTATTGGTGATATATCATTCATTGTGGATTTAAAAAACTCTGCAGGTATGCCATCTATGCCACTACATTTTCCAACAGAAAGACTTGCAATTGATCTGGTAACTTCGTCGAGAGTAAATGGTTCGTTAAGAACACTAGCTGAAGGATCAGCAAAATTACATAAGCTATTATTATTTTCATCAATATTACAAGAATGCTCGTCATATAGAAGACTTGAAAAATATTGGTACCACTCATGAGGTGAAATGCTATCATCTAAAGTCTTTACAGATTTACCCTTCTTTAGAATCTTCCAGAAACTACAGGGATCATTACTATTGTCAATTAATAACTTTCTATTGTTTTTTTGGTATTCCAAGTTCATTGCTCGACAGTAGTTCTTAAAATAATTGCGTTTGTCCTTAAACGTTCTAAGATCCACCTGAGAATTTGTCATTCTGAATTTTCTTAATGCACAGAATTTAATATATTTAAGATAGGCACACATAGAATTCCACCATGGAGGCTGAGTAGTTACTCGTCTAGTGGTATTTCTAGCTAACATATATCGACCTGCTGTATGGTACATTGAAGTGATATTTTCAATGCCAGTATTAATATCTTGAAATATCATTTCATGTAATGAGTCATACATAGAATGTAATAAGTTTTTAAAATTGTCAATAAAAGTCAATTGATAGGATTGATTCCATATATACTTTTTAATTGGTAGAAGATCGCAATTTACGTTACTAGAATCAATGGAGATAGGTGTCTTCTTCAATGAAAATACACATGACAGTGGGAAATGATCTGATTCATCCCTATCTAGGATACAAAAATTCTTAATAACTGGAAAAAGATTTGAAGAAGCTATCATGTAGTCTACCAGACTTGCGCCGTCATTTGAAAAACAGGTCAGATTACCCTCACTATCACCTGTAAATCTTCCATTTAAAATATGAATATCAAATGTGCAACACAAATTTACTAAAAACTTGCCAAAATTATTTGCGCGAATATTATCTTTGCTTCTACGCGGTAAGTTAAAATAACTGCCATCATATTCAACATTACCAAAAACGTGTTATAAATTATCATCAGGAATATAGTCTAAAAAATCTTTGCATCTACTATTCAAATTACCAGCAACAAATAGAATTTGCTCCATGTTTCATTAACTGCAATTATATCGTAATGCTTGTGCTGTCTATAGGAAATCCCCATCGTGGGCCCCCATATAAATCAAAGCGCTGAAGGCACTGAAGTTGTGTGTGTCTCAAATGAAAGAGTGTTTGAAGAGCTGCAAGTCGATCACCAATAATTAAATTCACTTTGATAAACAAAAGAAATGCGGTATTCCTGTTCTCTCAGCGCTATCAGAGCTTTGATTTGTATTCATGCAGTACCTTATCTACAACAGACTCTATTTATAGATTGGGGTAATGTTGCAAATTTTCTGCACAGGCCAGAGGCTCCGAACTCATTTCGGATAATAGATATACAGGTTTCGGTCATTTTTTAGTGTTAGAAATAACCCTTGGATATATCTGAGGTCGATAGATTGATGTGATTATTAGTATGTTACAATGATTTGTTTTGGACTTCACATGGGTTATTGAAACAGCCTAAAATGACCGAACGCTGCACATTTACAATCAAATTTATTTGTGAGCCACCTTTTCATCGAAACAAACTAAATTCGTGCGCTTGGTAAAGTGATCACGTGATAGAAACAGTTACATCATTCGATTGCAGTAACATCAGCATAGAAAAATAAGTCCTATATGTTTTCATGTCACAGGCGATTTTTGTAGCCGGTAAGTATCTATTTTTGACACAGCATTGATGTTTCAGCACTTTTGCTTAATTCTAGTATACTTATGTCGTAGAGATATATACAATTGTTCGATCATGTTTACACTATTGAGAGGTTATTCGGTTTAAAATCTAGGAGAAACTGGGTTGAAAACGTAGTACTTTAGTTAGTGTGACTGACGTCACACACAACTAAAAACACCCGCATCACCACTTTTGTCTTATGGTCACCAGCTGATAATACGTAGTTAATCCGAATCGGCAGTCATCTATGACCGTGTGATAAGCATGTGTTTAGGGTACTGCGTATGCAAATTGAACGACACTTTCGCTGATTAATAGACATTTGCCGTGTGATACCTAAGGTACCACCAGACTTACATGTCGTCTGCCGAGCGATCTATTAATTAAAGAAAAATAGGCAATTACTTGAACTGTGTATCAGTTAAAACTATTCTAAACAGATGCAGTTTAAGGTAAAAGAAATAAAATATATATCTCAAGGCTTAGGGCTCGTTCCCTCTTGACAATTTTTGTACTACCGATGGAAATTGATGATCCTCTGGAGGCGTCGAGAACAGGTTTCCCGATGTCCCGGGGAAGTTTCACAAGCGTCGCGAGCCATGCATTGGGAGATTGGGAGAACTGCAAAAGATTTCCATGCTTGCCTTTATTTTTTTCCGATGTGTTCCCGGCGTTTTAGTGGGAAAGCAGGCGGGGGAACATCCACAGAGTTTCCCAGAGCCACGGGAATGGTCCGGGGAAGCATTCACGGACTTTCCGCGATTTTTTTTCCTACGAGAAATCCTTAAACTTGTCTCGCCGAAGTGTGTGTGTGTGGGGGGGGGGGGGGGGGGGGGCGTGCATTCGGGACATTCGAATGTTCGGTAACCCTTTTCTGTGACACATCCCCGACCTATTAGTTGAATCACAGAATACTCACCAAAATTTGAAAAGTGCACTCTGAAATTTGTTGTTGTTTATGGTCAGTTTAAGACTGAGACGGTGAAAAAGGCCAAGGCATTCTCATAAATCCCAATTTTGGCTCTTAAAACCGCCATCAAATACTTATAATCTCCTTGTTCTTCCCCAAGGCACATAGGATGGTAATCATCGGAGAAGGTCCCCCGGAGCTTTCCCGAAATTGGGAGACATTCCTGATAATTCAAGGCCATTGATCGGGGGAGATTCCTAGGAGTTTTGTGACCATAGCCGAAACATCAGTGAACGTTCAACGGACAAATACAGAAGCCTAATCAGTGCCATTTCTCATGGGAATGCTCCGTCTTTTATGGCTCAAACATCGGGAGCCATCGGGAGAAAAATTGTGTATTTCCACATCGCCGATGATTTTTCCCCAGTGGAAGCTTGACATTAGATCCATGGCCTTCAAGTTTCAAAAATATTTATCGGATTTTAAAATAAAAATTTAAAAAAAAATACACTTTTATCCCCAAATACCCTTCAAAATGCATCTCAATCATACTAAAGGCATCCCCCGTTCCCTCCCTAGAATTCACATCACATTCAGATTTGCCCCCCCCCCCCAGCGGTAAAAAAATGGATCCCGGCCAGGGTCTGAATAAACTAGAAAAGACATAACAACTGTAGAGCTATTTCTGGATTTTATACGAAAATTGTAAAAGAAGAAATTTGCTGTACTTTATAGATATTTACAAATATCACGTGTAAGCGTTCTTAACGCTGCACCGTTTACGTGACCCGGCTCATCGGCCATTTTGGCAGCCTAGCTGCAGTTTTCACCTTCAAAAAATACAAAAAGTACTGAAGCAGCTATGGCAAGTCCGATGTCTAGAACGCTATGCCGCACCGTCAAAGTAATTATTTATCCTGTTAATTAAGGCACTTTCCACTCAGAAAGTTTGTCATCGTAGTCAAAATCCGAAACTCTAGAATTTGAAAAGTGTTGTGAATAGTGGGTGGGGTAATGTGTTCAGAAGTTGCACTTAATCAAGTTACTTTAGAAATCGGACCACATCTTTTTGTGTCTTTTAGAAATTGACGACAGTGTAAATTTAATTATTTTTATTAGATTACAGTATTATGTTCATATATAACTTTAAGTCCACTCAAGTTGTTTAAAAAGCACTGTAAAGCTGAGGTGAAAATGATTGCTGTTATATAAATGCAATTTTATTCCAATTGTTATTAAATAGAAAAAAAGAAATGATATTTCATTCATATATTATTGATGGAAAAAAAAAACATTCTCTGGCCAGGGTTTATTTTGCTATTTTTGTGAGATGACCTTCAAAATGGGATTTTTTCACAAAATATCCTCAAGTTCTCCCAGTAAGGTGGTTTCTGGTGGTATCGCAGTAATGTCATTTTGTTATGGGAAGACTTTGCCGATAACCACCTAGTGACACCATATTGTAAACACGAAGTTATGATTTTTATTGAAATAAACAAAAAGTAACATGTCCCCGTAAATGGTAAGAAAAAAGTAAATTTCTTGCAGTATACTGACTTTCAACCATTACGCTTATGCTTAGTATCATCCCATGTCCGCTAAAAACTGTTTTATAGCATAAAAAATGAATTGACAGACTCAACAAATGCTGGATCTTCGTCTGGGACATTGTTGCATGAATAATGATTGTTTTGATCACATAAGGACACCTGTAGGTGGAGGTAGCATACATTTTTTAAGAAATACCACAATGCCAGATAATAATGGGATTTTATATGTAGGATGAATATAGTTGCCAATAAATAACATGTTTTTATACATTATTATTTTTTTATAGTTATTATTTTAAGGAGAACTTTGAACAAAATGAGAGAAATGATATTTTCATCTTTTTTGTAATGCAACAGAACGTACATATGTATGCATACAAAACAATTCCTGTTCAAATATGTCCAATACAATTAGAGTTTAGATTCAACTGAAGTAATTTAATTGTTTAAAGATATAAGAAATATTAAAAAGAAAAAAAATCTGTTATTGTTTCAATTTTTGTTTTAAAAAATGAAAGTAAATCTGCGAAAACTGGTGACATTTTGAAACAACCGATTTCTGATAACTTTTGATGTTACAGGGCTAAAGACAAGTTTCCATCTACTCTACAGAATACTGTAAACCTGTCTTTTTTGGTTTTATTCTCAATATAAATGTATTACTTTCATTTTTTTACAAAACAAAATCGGCAAATTTGACACCAGAAAGATCAGCAATCTGGCTGTAAATTAGCAAGCATTTGATGCAAGATTTAAAATAAAAAATATGAAGTACATATTCAAAAATGTAAATGGGAATTTGTAAATAAGGTCTATTATGTTTTTTTTCTTTTTTCGCCCTTTGTTCTCTAATGGAAATGTTGTGATGCCAAGCCAAATTAGATATGTCTGTATGGTTAGTGACTTTTACATATTTTTCAGTGATTTTTCCTGAATTTTCTGTCTGAAATTCTAAGTTATTTAAACGGATATAAATAGATATTTGTCTATTTAACATTATTAGGTTATGGTAACTTGTAAAACAGTCACTTTTTGAGATATTGAGACAGGCGACATTTAGCAGGCTGGTACTCAACCTTTCTGTTTCACTCGGCAAATGTATAATGTCAATTAGTGAACGTGGGCAGAACAAATGTTACTTAATTTGCATATGCAGTATCTTTATTAAACATGTGACCCTGCATGGACTAATAAGCACCACATGACGTCTGGTATATACGCTGTCGGTGATGGCAGAAATAAAGAAGTCATGTCTTGGTGCACACAGCCATGTTCTGGACATACATTAAGGCCCTGATGGGAAACTTTAACCAAAAGTTATAGGGCGAAGTTTTTTCGCTCTACGGATTTTTTTAGGTGAAGTTTATTGACTATAGCTGACATCTTCGCCCCAGTCACCCTCTAGCTTAATCCCTGTATTGACATACAGAAATAAATAGATGATAATATTTAATTGATGATTTATTTCTGTTCCAATTGTTAGTACTGTGGTATGAGGGAACACCGTCCTATTTGTATTCTTGAGCTCTGTACATTTATGTGATACTTAACCCTTTCCCTCATAGAGGAAACCATGAAAAGACCTATGCAAACAGCATAAAACCAGATCAGCCTGCGAGTAACTCACAGGCTGATCAGATTTTATGCTGTTCGCTGCTCCTCAGTGGTCTGGAAATGAGGATTTTGTAATTAAATTTGGTAAGGTTTAACTGTGGTTTTCTGCAGATCAGGCTTTATGTGGTACCTATTGAGTGCATCAAAGTGAGTCTATGTGAGGGAAAGGGTTAAGCTTCCTCTAGTTTGACAGAGTAACTACTGACATTGAAAAATTTATAGTTCCTTGTTTTCAAACTGAACACTGTAATTCATTGTAATTTGTTTTCAATAACCATTGATAATTTATTATATTTGGAGCGTATATATTGGTGCATTAAGGAATATGGGGGCCTCCGTGGCCGAGAGGGTAAAGTCGTTGACTTTAACGCTCACTCAGCCCCTCATCGCGTGGGTTCGAATCCCCAAATATATGGGGGTCATTTACACAATTTTAGTGTCAAAATGGGTAATTTTGCACCTAGGGAAAACCCTGTAAATGTTGTAAAATGTAATGGTTTACTAATATGCCTGACATTTTTAGAGAACATGCATTACTTAAAAGCCTGTTATCAGTACTATATTTATTATGATTATGTTGGAATTGATTGCATAGTTTGACCACTCTTTTTGCACACTGTTTTAAAAGTATCTAATACTTACATGTTCTTGACATGCAGCAACATAAAAAATCCTTTAATACAAACCATATCCAACATTCCAGGGTCGGTTGTACAGCGCCCAAGCAGCAATGAAAGCTGATGGACAGGCTCCAGTCAAGTCTGATGTCCCAAAAGTAAGCATGGTCGATTTCTAGTATTTTACACCACAGCTGATCTTGAAAGAAGTGAAGATAGGTATTTGCTAAGGCGTTAAAAAAAGGTTTTTTCTGGTTCTGACTGACCCATCATTTTACCACCAAACCCATTTTTTTTTCAAGGCTGAGACAAAAAAAAAGTAACAATAGTTAATTTGGGAGATCCTTGACACTCTTTATATATACTTGTAAGCTGCCAGATGATTTCATAATAGACATTAATCAGTCCATCACACATTACTTGCACAATCATCTCTACATTCATCCGAAAATGATAGTTTCTCGCCACAGATAAACGCAAGTCGGTAGAGAGCATGTAAAATGTAAACAGATATTGTAAGCAAATTATCTGAGTATTCCGCGTTTATTCATAATTAGGAAGTTAAGAACATGTGGTGATTGGATAAAATGACACGAGTAACTGACTCCGCCATTTTTATTGATTTTTAATCTGCAACCAGCATGTGCTTTCTAAGTAATATGCTGTGTGCATGTACCGGCAAATGAGTTCTCATTTGTGCTGAATGGACTGATGTTTAGTACAAACTAGAATTTTTTTTTCTCTAAGCTGTCTGAAATTGCAAAATACAGTAAAAGGTAAATTGGCATGTATCAATTTACACAAAAAGTGACATTAGATCTAAGCTTTCAAAAAAAAAAAAAAAGGCTGACGGACTGCCCCATCCCAACCTGTAACCAGACACAAGACTCTCTTTTTTAACACCCAAGGAATCTGTGTGGTGCAAACACAAAGAGTCCTGTAACATTTTGTCCAACAACAGGGTCATCTAAGGTCAATGAATTCATTGTTTCTATAGATAAAGTTATTCACAAGGCTAAAATGGATTGATTGATTGATTGATACATTTAGTACATTAAGACTATTTTTTTGTGGTTATACATGTATATACCACAGTTTTGATACTTATGAGAACAAAAACTTATGACAGTCAACAAAAGCAAGAGCTGGTCATTTAATGATTCATTTTTTTTTTTTTGCATTTTCGCTCCATTTAACTTGTTAAATGTCACAGTAAGAGATGACTGATCAAAGAAAAAAAACACTTAGAGCCTCACACTAAAACATAAACATATATGTTATTATTTGTGTTTTATGTTGATATTCATGGTAATCTTTAAATAATTACCATTTTGTGAACTTCCAGACTTGGTCAAATCTTCTTCTATGAGTGCATGTACCCCCAGAAACACCCTGCACACCACTACTATGTGTTTTTTTCTTTGTCTTACTCTTAGTAGGCCATACTGTTTCTGGTGGCTGAGTGGTAAGAGCGTCTGCCTTGGGTGAGGGAGGTAGTGGGTTCGATCCCATGCCACGACATAACAAAGTCATGAAAATGGTACTGTTATAGCTCCCTTTCTTAGCGCTCGGCATATAAGGGTAGTTGCAGGACTGGTTGGCACGGTGTCAGGATAATGGGACTGGGTGTGGTATCATACCACATGTCTATGGTGTGATACCCATGGTGTGTAAACCCAGCAAACAAATAAAACAACCTCTTAGTAGGCCAGTGATGGTGAATATATTGTTTGAGACTTAATGTAAACTAGATGGTTTAATTTCCTCCTTGATTTTTCAGATTGAGACTGTCAACGGCATCAAAGTAGCTACATTAGAGAACAATTCCCCCTTAAGTCGTGTGGTAGTAATGGCACAGGCAGGTTCTAGGTTTGAGAACCCAAGTAACCTTGGAATAACACACTGTATTAGACATGCATCAGAACTGGTGAGTTTTTCTGCTGGAGATGGACAATTACATTTTTAATCTAGAAAATAAGAGATATTATCAATTATTGGAATGTGGTAGTTCATTTGATTTATAATGCCTTGATATGATTAATTACTTTTTCATTGCAGCAAGCCACATTCCAATAATCTTAAGTTAAATGTTAACCAGTTAATGTATAATAAAATACAGATATCTTTTGCTTGCATTTTAGGAAATTCCACAACAAAGGTTGTATATTGACTTGATCAAGTGCTGTTTTTATGTGTAGCTAGACAGAACAGTTGGATTTCATTTATAAAGAATTTCATTGCGTATTGGTTATATATTTACGTAGAACTCCATTTAACATAATTTTTTTTGTAAAATTTCATACTCCCTTATTTTAAAAGATGACTGTTCTGGTGGGGTTTGAATTCTGAAAGCTTTAGTTAGAATCCAGCTTGGATGAAATTTTCTAGGTTACACTATAAATATCAAAATTAAATACAAATTGTTATTGAACAGTATTTCAGACCTTGACATGCCTTGTTAATGTATTTGTGTGTGATTATTATTTCAGTCAAATGAACAGAAGTCCTCATTCCGCCTCATCAAAGATCTTCAGTTTCAGGCAGGATGTTTCTCGTAAGTTATCCTTTACCCTGTGTATTAAGTATTGCCATTCTTTACTAGATAGGATCTTTTTAAGGGTACTTGTCTTTAAATACTGTGAAATATAACTGCAAAGGCGGTTGGGGTTTTTGTGTGTGTGTGTTTATTTTTTTGTTGTTGTTTTTTGTTTGTTTTGGGGTGTTTTTTTACAACCTGTGGCTTTCTTATTGGGAAAATTAGCATTATAAATCAAAATTGGGAAATACATTAAATGTTTAAAATTGACAAAACAATTACACATTTATTGATGGTATATGTCATAAAAAAGTTTCAAATCAACATTGAAATTATTAGAATAACACAGAATGCATGAAAATTCCATGAATTATTTCTATTGAGAAAAGAAAGGCTATTTCATTGGGAAAATATATAGTTATTTTGGGGGGAAAATGTCAGATTTTGGCTAAATTTGCCCACAAAAGTCACTGAAAGGTAATTTTGTTTGTATAAGAAGTTAGGACTTAGTTTAAACATACAAAACCAATACACCATAGAATGCTTGTTCTTAATGATAATTTTTACTTTATATGAATAAGAATTTAAAAATAGTTTAGAGGAAAATGTATGCCTTTCTAAAGTGTAGTATAATTATCGTTCATAGTGCCAGCACCACACGTGACTATGCCATTTACAGTATGGACTGCATCAGAGCTAATGCGTAAGTACAACTAACATAATCTGAATGGTTAAGGGATGGTTAATGTATTTGGTAAAAATCATTAAGAAAAAAAATCTAATTTGGTGAAGATAACTTGTCCCTGTCAATAGACCATTTCACTCCGAAATGAGACGTAAGCCTTAGTCAATCAATGAGCACTCCACGAACACCTAATCTACCTGTTGGTGTATAATTCCATACATTGTTAAGTGGGAAATAAACATATGTTTGAGATTTCCCAGTCACTGATTGGTCAGTTTAAATCGGCTAGTTATACCCAATATTACCAAACTCCTGATGAAATGGTCTAATGTGAGTTTTTAGCTCACCTGAGCACAACATGCTCAAGGTAAGCTTTTGTGATCAATCTGCGTCCGTCGTAAGTCGTGTGTTGTCAACAACTTGCTTTAAACGATATCTCCTGTGAAACCGCATGACAGAATTTAAATAAACTTGGCAGGAATGATCCTTTGATGAACCTTCACAAGAGTTGCTAAAATAAACATGATCCATGGAGAACTCTGGTTGCCATGGAAACGGAAAGACCCTCTACCATGATTGCTAAAATTATTCTAATCCATAAAAAAAAAATGGCTGCCAGGGGCGGGGCTAAATTGCCTTATAATTATATAGTGAAATCGTTAAATGACATATCTGAAACGACTGGACAGAATTTTATAAACTTGGCAGGGATGATCCTTGGGTGAACCCTTACAAAAGTTGCTAAAATAAACTTGATTCAAGTAGAACTCTAGTTGCCATGGCAACGGAAAGAAATAAATTATGAAAACTTTAAAAAAGCATCTCCTTCAAAACTACTGACCAGATTTCAAAATGTTTAAGAACAGATGTTCCTTGGGTTACCCTATACTCAGGCAAGTGATTCAGGCCCTCTAGTTAATTTCAAAGTACAGCTAGTTTACATTTTCTTTCTGACATTTAATTAATTTTAAGGAAAAAATGAGCAAATCTTCCTGGATAATCCCTGATCTGATTGTAAGATAATATACCAGCACAGCATTCCTTTATCTCAACTGTTTGTTGATAGATGTGTGAGATGGGCTTAAAGTTTCACCTGTACCTCATAAAGACTCATTATTATGCATTGGCAAACATATCAGACCCTGAAGCAATCTC
>CM037778.1:39206372-39218894 GCA_021229015.1 Solen grandis
GCCAGTGAAACCTTAAACTCAACAAACAAACAAAAATTTTTATGTCTATTCCCCATGGTCTTCATAACCTGTTTTGAGCTGCTCCTAGTGACATGACTAATATTGTCGAAGCAGCTTTGAATTAGTAAAATATACAGAGAGTCTCAATCTTTTGATGTTCTTGAAAATCCAATTATATAGCTGATAATGTTTTAGTTATTATTATTATGAAATGAATGTCAAAGTCAACATTAATTATATGATAATTCTGTGCATCCATTCTATACACATTACCAGTACATCAAGTGCATTCGAGTGGTTGAGCGTAATTGTATATTAGGTTCTTGTTTGTCATTTTATGTATGTAACTGTTGTTTAAACCAGATACGTAAAAATTTTTCCGGGGGGGGGGGGGAAAAAAAAAGGGGTTTTTGTTGAAGTTTTTTTTTTTTTTTGCAAGAATAGTTTTTTAGCATATCTTCGTAATTTAAGTTAAATTAATAAAAATTATTTATTTATTACTTCAAAGTTTAATTTATGTTTGTGATATAAAGAAAGTTTTTTAGCTCACCTGAGCTATTGTGATTGCCTCTTGTCTGGCGTCCTTCCGTCCGTGTGTCCAGCGTCAACAATTTTCTTTAAACGACATCTCCTACACCACTGGGCAAAATTTGATGAAATTGCCTGTGATGTTCCTTACATGAAGCTCTATCAAAGTTGTTCAAATGGTTCTGGTCTGTTGCATATCTGGGTCACAGGAGCTAAAAATAGATTTTTAAAGTGAGATCTTAAAAAGATCTTTTCTGAACCCACAAGGCCTACAGCTTAGATATTTGGTGTGTGGCATTGTCTTATGAACCTTTACCAAGTTGTTCAGATCATGACCCTGGGGTCAAAATAGGCCCCGCCCAAACCAACCTGGAGTTTAGATATTTAGTGTGTAACAGGGCTTAGTAGACCTCAACCAAGCTTGCTGAAATCATGGCCCTGGGGTCATAATTGGCCTGGCCCCAGGGGTCACTTGGTGTTACGTAGACTTTTATAGGAAAAACTAGAAAAACCTTCTTGTCAGAAACCACAAGGTCTGGAGTTTACTTATTTGGTGTGTAACATGGCTCAGTAGACCTCAACCAAGTTTGTTCAAATCATAGCCCTGGGGTCAACATTGACCCTGCCTTAGGGGTCACTTGCTTTTACATAGACTTGTATAGGAAAACCCTCAAAAGATCTCAGAAACCACAAAGCTTGGAGTTAAGATGTTTACTACAGTGTAGTAGACCTCAACCAAATCTGTTCAAATCATGGCCCTGGTGTCAAAATTGACCCCAACCCAGGGGTTACTTGATTTTATATACTTATTAGAGCTTTGACCTTCAAAATTTGGATGTCAGGTACAGTTTTTGTGTGGAATAAGAATATCTTGCTGTACTTTTGCATGATTATGTTTTCAGTGTGACTTCTAATACAATGATTGGCAATGAATGCAATATTTCTCAGGTTAGCGATTCAGGGCCACCTTGGCCCTCTTGTTCTGTACACTTTGTTATTATATATAATTAGTTCTGATACTTCCATCTCAGTTACTATTGTTGGGAGCGAAACTTTCTCCATGTATATCAGGGTACCATAGAGTATGATCTCTAAGGAAAAACATGTAAGTTTTGAGGGTGGGGGTGAACGCATCAGAGGGGTTTGTTTAAACAAGGAACTTTTTTTAAAACCTTCAACACATCAACACAAAAATCTACATTATACCATTATAAATTATTATATTTATATAAAAATATCTAACTATAAATTCACCATAATAATGATGACATTTTTATGACAGGTCTTCCCATCATAATAACAATAAATTCTATCAAAGCCCATGCATATAACTTAACAATACACATGTATAGAAGCTTTTAAAATATCAAACAATGGTAATCTTAGGGACAAATTTACATGTTATGACAAGTGACAGAAGTTCTTTTATTACCTCCCCTTGATTATTTTGTTGCCATGAGTTATCTCCCCTATAAAAAAAAAAAAAAAAAAAAGAAGGAAAAGAAAGAAGGAAAAAAAAAAAAAGTGATTTTCTCCATTTTCCTATGGCAAATGTAAGATTTTATTTCATGGAAATTGATACAAAATCATAAAATGCATCTTTCTGCCATGAGTTATTCTCATAAATTAAATTTAGTCTTTCATATTCATAGAAAAAACTTATTTTCCATAGGCTTCAATGTTAACTTACATGCGGATTATCTCCCTCAAATAAGATAAAACTTGAAAAAACGTATGGTGAATTATTTTTTATTTTTGAATGTCTTCAAAGTGACAAAGTTTCATTGAAATATAACCTTCAGTGGCAAGATATGGAATATGGCTGTTAGGATGGGAAGACCTTAAGTTGCTTCCTGGAGTTCACTCATAAAGTTTTTGTAATTGAGGTCAATTTAGAGTGTATTCATTATTTGTGGTTTGGATGTGTTTTATATGCAATGATAGTGTGTATGATATTAAGATGTACCTTTATATTTAATGAATACCTGCATGTATCATGATTCAGTATGCCAGGTGTATCGTGGTGAGATAAGGCTTAAGCCCTTTAATAGAATTCTCTTCTCTGATCTTTAATAATATATTTATTTGACACCATGTATATTTACGAGACATGATGTTATACAGCTGTTCTACATACTGGTACATTATTTGTTACAGGGAGTCCCCCGTCCAAGGTCTATGGGACAATGAGGACTATAGCGGCCAGATCTGCCGAGCGTTTCTGATATTACATGTTATGTTATTAAAAGAAAAATGAAGAAATACTAATTGGATTTATTTTTACGTCAGTTATCTTGATGCCATGTATCTTGTGAACATTTTTACTTATGTACCAATAATTGATTTTACAAAAGGGTATTGATTGTTGTATATTGAAGAATAAATATGAAAACAAACACAACTGGGAAGGTGACTAATTTAACAACTATACAGTTTGAATACATGCTTCTTGATGCTTCAGTTACTTTAGTAGTCGAGTGTGTATAATCAGTAGAGGTGCGCAGTTTTACTGGTAAACCGCGGTCCAAAACAGCTTGTAGTACAAACCAGTACAAGGATGAATAATACTTTGGTGGTTTCTGTATAAAAGAAATGAACAAGTAAAAATTTTCAATAATTATGTTGTTATTAATATTTTATCAACAACATCAAAAGCCTGCATAGATATAAGTAAATCAGTTTATATTTAAATATTAGAAAAACAATTTTATTTGAAAATATTCATTTGTTACCAATAATGACCTTATCCCAGCGCAAATCCCAGAATATTTTGTACGGTATACCACAGTATTTACTTAAAACTACGGTATACCATGGCACAGTTGCAACCCATGGTTCCCAGCTCTATCAATCAGTTGCGATAGGTCGGTGGTTCTACGTGGATGCCTCCGTGCATTCGGGGTCTTCCTCCACCTGTAATTAGCTGGACGTCGCTATATGACTGAAATACTGTCGAAGCGACGGTAAACTCAAATAGTCTAGACATTTTCATTAAAATATTTCTATGTATCTAAGGAATTGTATACCTAAATGAATTTTGGCCCAATATTAAAAATCAAATATGTGGTGCGAGTGCCAGTGTATTATTGCGGTTTACACTGATCTTGTCTCTTATTCTGAGTGCGAAAACCCGGCAGGGTCATTCGGATTTTCATGTGAGGAAGCCTTCCAGCTGGCTTGCGGTAGGTCGCTGGTTCTACCCGGATGCCTCCGTGCATTTGGGGTCTTCCTCCACCTGTAATTAGCTGGACGTCGCTATATGACTGAAATACTGTCGAAGCGACGGTAAACTCAAATAGTCAAGTCAGAGTGCGATCCATATGATTATTTAGTACATTATACACACATGTGTTTTATCATTAACAAACTGAGCATCCATGTCCAACTGCCAAATCCACCTGAGATCACCTGACTGTCAATGTATAATTCCACTGTACTTATTTAACCATTGACCGCTGCATTTTACAAATTTTCAAATTGACCTTTCATGATGAAGACCGCTCTTGTTTTTACTTAAGTTGTGTAGAAAATCCCAAAACTAGATTACATGTATGAACTGAAAACTTAAGTACAGAAATTGAATTCTTCGTGGCTAAGAAGTCAAGCTTGGTCACTATGCTTCCTCTCTTTAATACGGCTTTCTGTATTCTTACAATAATGTAGCGACGTTAAACCTTATCACAGTATCATACATTAAGGCAAAGTCCCTGTAATGGTTCTGCTACATTTCGGACTTCGTGGTCTTTCACGGAGATAACCAATGTTTCCTATTGTTTTATTAGGGTACCTTGGGTTAAGTGATCCAAGACATAGCGGAACCATTACCGGGCACGGTGACAAGATCTCTTCAGTTCATGTTAAGTGATATTGAACAATACTGTAATAACAATTAATGATAAAATAATAATTTTCGAAAGAGGCAGACACGACACACGGAATACGATTTTTAGAAGCGAAAGCTTCTAAAAGTCGGACAGTGGATTTTCTACTTACAATCACATTACCGCCACTTATCAATACATTCGCGTTGAAAAATAGTACCTCTGGTTGTAGAAGTCAACATTGTAGTTTTGATAAAAATTAATTATATTGCAGGATTTTGAAAGCATTGGGTATAATCACAATTTCTGTGCAAATAAAACTGTAAAAGGAGCAAGTTTATAATTCATTGTTCATCCACAGTTTCATTCATTAAAGTACCTATAAATAACCTTATTTGCACCACAAATTTACGGCTGCGGAATTTACTCAGTTGGTAAGAGCCTCGTTCATCAGTATTTTGTAATTGCAAGGGGTCCTGAGTTCTAGTCCAGCTGAGACCGTTTTTGTTTTTTTTGTTGTTTTTTGTAATACTTATTTTTTCATATTCATGGGTTATATATTTATATTTTTTTAATTCTAGTTTTTATGCTTCTATTATTTTGCGTTTGTCAACCTTTTGATTTAAATCATAGACCACAGGACCCTGATATTAGTAAAAAAAAAATCGACCTCTATATATAAACTATGAGAGAGAGGTCGATTTTACTAATATAAGGGTCCTGCGCATAGACAGGTTTGGTTGTAAGGTCAAAACAGTAGAAATGAGAGGGGGGCAGTATGTTTAATGTAAGCCGTCAAGTGAAACATTTTAATCTTTTTTTTTGTCAGGGTCTCAAATGACTGAAGTGTCTCTAGTCACATCTGTATGTAACTCAGAATGTACTTTAGGGGTTGAGTTTATACTTTATACAATGCTCAAACTTTATTTACCAAGAACAATAACACTACCTTGCTTCATCTCTATTACTTGTATGGTGAAATTATGTTTTTCTAAAACATATTTAAAAAAAAATATTGAAGGCATGGATAGCATTTTTTACACATGGGAAGGATGTGAAGTGACAAAGAACAATAACTTTATTTGTCCATTTTCTTGCTTTTCTTTAAATTATTTCTGTTGCAGCAAATTCATGAAGTATTAAAGGTATTGAGAGGATCAATACTAAGAACCACTATTCCTTATCCATTTTTGTTTGACAGAGACCAATAAATAAAATAATCTATCATACTACCTATTTTAATAATATTTATTTTCCCTTTTTTACATGCATACCACAAAAAAGGATTGACTTTATAATTCACACATTTTAACTTTCGCTTCTGACAGTGCTCTCAGTGCTTTGATGATCTATACAATACTAAATTAGAAAATGTCAGATCTTTCATATATTTAGGTATTTATTTAAAACGGAAACTGGAATCAAACCCAACAGTACGTCTCCCAACACGCGTCCGCATAAGTTACATGTACATAATTTGTTTACTATTTTAACCAAGTCGAGCTACCAATATCTAAGAAAATCCTTTTCATGACACGATACTAAAACTGGATTCACATACAATGAAAATAACTGGGCATCAGCTATGTACAGGATCTGACATGGATTGTTATTTCATCTCAAATTTTACTTAACTCATTCATGAAAATGTTATTAAGCGTGCATCTGGCGAGCTTAATAACATTTTCGTGAACGAGTTAAGTAAAATTTGATACGAAATGCTGTCAAAATACCTAAATTTAGAATAGCTCTTTCACGATTTAGAGCATCATTCCACAACATCGCAGTAGAACACGGAGGACAATTATATTTGCTTACCAAGAAATAATAGGTACTGCCAAAACTGCCACTTGAATCAAATTGAAAGCGAGTATCATTTTTTACTAATAAAATACCCACATTTTAGAATAAAATATTAAAAAAGATATTACTATACATGGCCAACTCAACAGAAATGTATTGATATTATATCAAATACTTCATCAAAAGTACTCAATATGCTTAGTAAATTTAAATATTATGCAAACTTATCAAGAACGAACATTTAATTTAATGATTGAAGTGATTAAGCTATTACAATATTGTATGTACTGGTATACGCAATTCTGTTGTCTCTTTTACTTACAGTATTTAAAATGTTGACCATGTCATATACTAAAGTGATTATAAAGATTATATTATTAGAAATGTAATATATCTAGAAAATTTAAAGCCGAATTCTCTAGAGATTTTGAGGATTTTTTTCATAATTATTATTAAAATTATTAAAATGATGCTTCCAGGAGGTAGGGTTAACATTTACATTGCCAGATTATCAAATGAACTTTTCTGACTGACAGGCCAAACGGCAATGACCTTTTCCTTTATCTTGACATTCGGGGCACCTCGCCCATTTCTTCGTAAATTTAACGGGATTGACCTGGTATTAACGGGTAGATACAATTGTTATCTTGACTTGTTCTCAAATGAGCAAGAAGGGTTATCTTTGCCCTCTTGTTTTTTAAAGGTTGGGGGGGGGGGGGGTGAAAATATGTTGTATAATATGTATTCAAAAAACGTATATATGTACTCTTCTCACTAAACTTTTATTATGATTTTTTCATTAATATGTTAGTCTTTTTTAATTTATTCTATCATATTTAATTTCAAAGTGTAAGACAAAACTGATTTAGCGGTGTTTTATGTCAATCAGCACGCGGTACAGCGAATCCATAAAACGAGAATATTTGACTACAAACATGTGTTGACTATTTTCTCTGATATGCCTTTTTTCGAGAATATCGGTGTAAACAACGTCTGTCTACAACTGAATCAGAATGCCGTTATATTTGGGGAATAATAAGGTGACAACGATCTGCTGCAGTTTCTATATTGATTTGTTATTCAATTTCTTTCGTACATCTCATATACATAGACGCACCTGTTGACAGACTGTTATAATAATTATGGTTTTATATTTATTATAATGAGAATTCCTTTTCTTAATTTAGAATTTAATTTCACTGGATCTGCTGGAAAGAGCCAGTAAAAATTTAGTTTTATTATTGCCAAAGAAATAAATTAACATAGTCTAGTATTTGTATGCCGTATTTGGAAGCGTACAATGAATAGTATAATATTTCGACTGATGTGACAAGCTGCTGCAGCTGATCCGCGCGCATTTATGGAGGCTTCGGATGCTGGCAAGATGCTGTCAGCCAATCAGAACTTGCGAGCATTTTGCCAGCTTCAAGGGAAACAACTCTGCATATACAACACTAATGCAGTTTAACATATTATAACAGATAAAACGCTCTTAATTTGACATCCAGATCAAGTATACATTCAGCAATATCAATTAAGTCTGAAATGTGAACTAATTGTTAACAACAATAAATCTTCAATGAGAGACGCCTAACAAATTACACACTCATATATGCTCACGAGACAAAAAGTAGTTCCGGGAAGCATACACAATGTATCTGAAAACTTAGCATTACATGCCTTAATATTTACAAATTATCACTATTTGTTTTACTCCTAATAGACATTAACATCTTTCAATGAAAATATAACTTACACCATATCACTACTCATTTCGCAGAAAAGTAAACATGGCCGCCATTGTCAAAATGCAGACATCAATGTAGACATTAAAATCGTACTTAATAACACATGGATGAAAGTGAATTTATAAAATGGATGTTATTAAATGATATTTTTAAGGCACAATGAAAGGATTAGTAGCGTTAATATACGACATAATGGCTTTTTAATTTAAAGGTAAGTATAATTTGTTTGGTAAAATCGAAAACTGAACTGACTTAACCAATGTTTTACAACGGAGCCCCTTAAGTGACTTTAAACTTGTTTAAATTAATCTTGCGATACATTTGTGTTATGTCGTAATTACGAATTATAGTCTCGTTACAACGAAATATTCCGCTTTTTCGAAATTACAATTCGCAATTACTTTTTTCGTTTTCTGTTTTTTTGTTGTTGTTTTTTGTTGTTTTTTGTTTTTAATTAATTTATTTATTTACGAAACGCATTTAATCTATTACACAAGAATGCTAGTGGTTTCCGCCGTATGTTAAGCCATTTGCACCATTTCCTTTTCTGCGGGCCCAGACTCTCCTCATTTCTACAAAGCAGTCCTTGACAGCGTTGCAATTCTTCAGAGATTTGTAGCCATGTTGATGTACCGGCGTGTACAAATGCATGTATCACAATTTCCAAGAAATATTTTATGACCGGTTAAATAAGGCTCAGTGACACTGCTATGAAATCCGACAGATGGGCGAAAACAAATCTTGGAAGTGGGAAATAATCATCACGTTATCAGATAATTTTTCATAGTGGTGGTGAATTGTAACAAAGGCTCTTGTTTCTTTGATTTCCTAAAACAAAGTACAACATATTCACTCAATTAAAATATAAATTATAGCCTCCTCGCTAAAAAACAAAATCACAAAAATCTTGATACATTATGTTATCCACATTATAAAGAAAAAGAAAACAGATCAAACAACAACTGTGTTATTTATTTATTGAATAATCATTATGTTTATCCACATTATAAAGAAAAAGGAAACAAATCAAACAACAACTGTGTTATTTATTTATTGAATAATCAACGAAAGCTGTTTTCATGATTCTCAGTTATAGCTGATTTTTGAACCCGGGCGAATTAGATATACGTGTTTAAAATTGAAATTACTATTACTCAATTGTTTGGTAATCTATACATATCTTAAAAAGGGATCTGTTGTTTTATCAGCCGATTAGTAACGGAAAATTGTCGATTGAGTACAGATAACCTATCATGAATTCTTCCACCACTAGCTATGAACGATTAAATGTGTATTTTGCAGCTACAATTCTCGCTTTCAATATTTCTTTACAAAACCATCTACATATTTCGGATCCAATTAACGTACCACAAGACCCGCCACCTCTTTATTTCGTGCCCATGCTTTAATTTACACATTTTTACGACTATATAATGACATCAAAAGAATATTTAACCGCTCGGAAATCAATGTCTACACTGGTAGGGTGAACCATTTGTGGCTCGAGGACTTTATTGCTATAGCTGCTCGTGTTAGAAAGGTCAGAAGGTTAGCCCCTACACCGCCCGGGTCAGTTATCCCGCGGAGCCTTCGGGCACCAGGCGGTTAGCCCCGCCCACCTTATAGTACAGTCTCATTTTACGGGTTATTAAACAGATAAATAATATGCCTTTATGAATAAAGGATGCATATTGTTTATAAATATTATAAATATATACATGATATAAATATACTAATTGATAAAACAGTTAAGCACTCAAATAGAAGAACATCGTTGTCAACCAATCTATTCATATACATGTGTGTCCATTATAGTCCAGCATGAGTAACATACTCTCTCTGAGTAAATCAATTGTTAATTGATATTTTAATGAATAAAATTTGATTTCTTGCATGCAAACCGATAAAATACTTCATTTTGAGAAAGAGCCAATCTCCTCACATTTTTCTCCCGTCTACGTGTACACTTCCAAAGGACTCTCTCTCTCTCTCTCTCTCTCTCTCTCTCTCTCTCTCTCATTGCAACATTCATTGTACAAAATATATAAGAATTTTCTCATTTCATTTTGCATTTTAAATTTGATCAATTTTTTTTTTATTATATGCGAATAAATGGAATATGCCATTAATGCAATTTTTCTGCGTGAAATCTAATGTTTAGCCAATACATGTACCCAGATGCGAAAGGAGATGTGTTCTCAGGTTTTCATTGGTTTTAAAAAAACATTCAAAACAGAAAAGACGAAAAGACTCCTTAGTATAGACCAAAAATACTTTTATGGATTTATTGTTAACGGAAATATGTTGTCGTTGTTGTTGTTGTTGATACTTGCTCGTTCTTAAAATTGTCTATCTACCACCATCAGTTAATACCTTAACTTGTTCCATTTTAGATCCTATTTGCAGTCGCACCTTCAATACGTGTTATCTTTGTCAAAGGTAAATGGTTTCTCACATTTGTAGTATTGGTTACGTAAGTGTCTGTCTGAGGATCAGTTTACAGTCGGTGGGTAGCTTGAAATAGCCACTGCCATGCATGCAGAGGATCTAAATCAAGCGTCTGGCCGATCGTAATTACACCGCATGCAGTCTACACTGCAATGTATCTTATACATACTCATGTTACAGTATCCTTTTAATCATAAATTTAAAAGAAAAATACAGAAGTTTTTTTTGGAAGAATAGACGATGCTTATGAAAGAATGAGAAAATGACATGTCCATATGGTTAGTTTATTCATTAATACATGAGGTTGCCGCAATTCTTTTTCTTTATGGCAATACGTTAAGTATTTAAACATGGACTTCTCACTGAAGCATGCGGAATATAACTAGACGCAAAGGCAGTAATGATTATGTTACTAAGGAGATTCATCTCAATCTCAAAATTTAAGGACTGAATTCGAAAGAGTTATCCATTTTAAAGGATCCATTGTAAACTTAAATTTTATGAGTACACTGAATTAAACGTTAAAACATGTTTAAAGACGATATGTTTGTTGTTATTGTTTTTTTAATCTTACAAAGATGGCCAACAAAAGAAGAAGAAACCGAGTGTATATAGGATATATGAAAGAATAGAATTAAAGATGGCGCGAAAAAGTGGACCCTCGCAAGGTGGATAGATGTCAGCATAATTAAACGGACAAATATTCAGTTCCTCCATAAACAAACTAATCGTTCCAGTCAATAAAACCAAGATCAAATATTGTCAGAAATATATCGAGTGCTGAGGCCATCTCCAATGATTCGTCCTCTCCTATTTCGTAACAATTATTGTCTGGATGACACCTGATTCCTGTGGAAACGGATCATTTCCCTTATCGTAATATATAGGCATTCTACAGGTTGTCAAAGAAGAGCACATCCTTCGTATATATGAGACACCTATACCCGTCTTTGATGACAACTCTGTTTATCTTGCCCGTATGGTCAGGCAGTAGACAAAGAAGCACGCGGTAATTATCAAGTCATCAAGTGGACCCATTTAAAAAATAAACCGATAAGTTCGTAACCCCTAACGGCCCTTTTGTGAAGACTTTCTGAATTTTGTTTTTAAAAACAGACAGTAAATTAACAGTAAATTACAGGTAGTGGATATAATAGCCTAACCGCCCCGCCCCGGTACTAGAGTTACCAGGATGGCAGCCGTGACGTAAGCACCAAGGGACACACCTGCCCTCTACCGGACACTCGTAAAGTATGGGGTAAACCGTCTAATTTCAACGGAACTTCCTTCTTTTCTGTTTCAGATTTGCTATCAAACAAATTGTACTTTTACAAAATAGAACTACAGATACCGGTAGTTCTGGAATATTTCATTTTTATTTTATACAGTTCACATCTAAAATGCTTTATTTATGTGCAGTTTATTTTGACATATCTGCTCAAAAATGATGGTAAAGTTATAACCTTAAAATGAAGTACCGTTTAAAAAAAAAGAAGAAGAATATGTTTGTTTTAAAACGTTTGCCTGTGTTTACATGTGTATGGTTTTTTTCTTGCATATAGTTAACGTCTATTTAGTTAAAGACAATCTTTGTCTTTTTACGATATCAAACCCAGCCATATTATCCTGACATCGTAACAACCAGTCCTAGAACTACCCTTATAATGGTGTATGCTGATCAAGGGAGATATGCTAGCTCTATTTTGGCATGATAATCTCCATTAGAGATCGAACTTACTACCTCCAGGTTACGGGGCCGACGCTCTAACCACTTGACCATCGTACCGTATGTATGTATGTATGTATGTATGTATGTTGCAAGTTTGATTTTCGCTTTTTTGTTAATAAATATGAATACATGGCTTATTACTTATATCTACATGTATATGGAATGAAATCAATAAAGCAGAGTAAGGCATCGCTCTATATTTGATGAGATCAAACCTTTCAGCGAAATAATGAATAATTGTTGTAACAAAAACAATATCCTCCGCATAACATGTTTTCTTGAACTTTTGCCTATATGAAAATATGTCCCCTATATTTAAGACGCAGTTCTCTCGCCATAATCCTTCACTGACATGCACAATATAGAGGACAATAATGTAGCTGCCACAAATACACGTAATAAGAATACGGGAGCCGCGTGTATATTCGTTTTTGCTTTCCATAAA
>CM037778.1:39218994-39268994 GCA_021229015.1 Solen grandis
CAAGTCCATTAATTTGATATATTTCATTTTCTTACCAAAGTATGTAAAGTATGTAACCTTTTGTCTGACATCAATAATCATGGCAATTAAATATGGGCTCTATCTATGGGTAGTTTCTACAGGGATGAAAATCAGTATTTATTATCATTTATTATCATTTATATTGTTGAGCAAAATATTTTTCTATCAATCTGCCAGGTCTTTAGTATGATTTTGTGCATAACACAGGAATGGTTCATGATTAATTAAAAAAGTCTACTGATATGTAACCTCAGTACTTCTCTCCCCCCCCCCATTATAACTCAAACTTGATATATTGATTTGCTATATAGGAAGAAAATGTAAGAATAAAGAATAAAGCCAGAAGCTTACTCAGTCTTGCCATTGATCTGATCCAGTATAAACTGCACATTCAGGTGATGGAAGGTGTCCACTTTTTTCCATCAGTTGGAATGGGGTCTGGGAAAAGATCTATAGGACACTTTTCTCCAACAAAGTGCTGAAAATTGCATGTGACTTTTAGTATATTTAAATATACTTATATTACTTTTACAGTTATATTATTAAAATATAGAATATATATTAGATCTAGATCTACTCATTATTTTGTTGTGCTTATCTGATACTACAATAAACGACAGTCAGTGTAAGAACACATGCGATACTTATGATAAAGTGGAATGTCATTCATTTCATTTGGAAATAGACCGAAAAGTTAAGAAAATTTAACTGAAAATGTACGAACAATACATTCATAAGAAATATTTTTTTCATTCATCTATCCATCTCTGCATATTGCCAAACTCTCTCGTGAGTGTTTAAGGCAGCAATTAATTTTTGTTTCGGTTGATTGCTAAACAACTCACCTCCGAGCAGAATAACCTCAAAAGTACACTGGTTGTGTCTTGCCATTTTCCTCTCGGAATGCCTTTATCCATCGCAGATATTTTTATATTCTTGCTTTGGGTTCGGGAATATCATAGATTTAATGCTTTTCATGGGATCTGGGTATCTGTTGCACATAGCCCTCGCATTACTCCATACCAATCATAAAATTTAGAGAATCTAGATCTTTGACGTTTGGTTGCTGTGTAGTAGCTTGTGAGCACAAGATGGTGGATAGCAACAAGTAGAACGCACTCAATGTTTACCGGTAATCTGATTGGTTTAAAATTCTCACCTCGGAACCGTCCATTACCTGGATTCTATACATGATAAGCATGTGCTGATCCCATTCCGGTCCTTAACATATCCTCCCACCCATTGACCAAGGCCTTATTTGTAACAATGACGTTCTTCAGGGAGCATCTGTCAGTTCTACTGACTTTCTTGTTGTTTTTTTATCAAAATTACCATTTGTAGTTTGGTAGTTTTAATAGAGATTCCAATGGTAGTTTTGTGATTTTTTCCATGAAATTACCATTTTTAGGTTCGGCCATTTTGATAGAGACTCCAGCGGCCAGGCAACCACAATCTCAGGCCCCTGTCTTTTCATCATGACTTTAGTGATTGCCTCACTTTGAGAAAAAAATATTCGGGAATATACTGCTCTTTCAGCTTAATTAATTGGTCTCACAGACTTCATTATGAGCATATGTTTACAGATACATTAAAAGCAATAATTAAAAGGATCCTCTTGGTCTTTATATTTTGTAGCGGCATATATTGTGGCAGCACTGGCACTCTTGTTTGCTTTTGACTGCACATCCAGCATGTCATTCTGACTGCTCTTATTTCTTCAAATCTAAAATTAGTTGGAATGCGATTCTATTAATGTTCAAGATAAAATCATAACTGTAATGACATGTTGTGCTAATAATTACTGTAAAGATAAAAATTCTTTTCAGAATATTAATAGAAAATATTTTTCAAGTAGATAGTGTATTTTCATGTTTTATTTTATAAATGTAACAGGGTTTTTTCTCACTATTTTGGGATCATGACCCAACCCAGATTGGCTTTTTTTTGTGTTGTTTATGACAAAATTGGGAAAAACTCACACCATATTATATACATGTGTATCAAATAAAACAAAAAAAATCAAATATTTGGTTCCTTCAACCCTTGTATCATTTGAACTCCCTACTTTCAACCCCAAACACATTGTAAAAATGACGAGTTTTTTTGTTTTTTTTTTTGGTTCCTTAAATTGAAATTGGGTATATAAACTCTTTCGATTGGGAACACAACCAAAGTCATCAAAAGGGCCAAAAACCCAAGGTTCCCTTTTATCAAAAATGAATTGTTTTAGTACTTTGTTTGTAATGGATTAGCTCCTGGTGTAGGGAAAACTAATTTGTCCCATTTTATGTAGACAATTGTGTCTTGCAGACATAAAAATTTTGTTGTATTAAAAACTATAGTCTCATTCTTTACATGTCACAAAGTGATGCATTGTCAGAAAACCCACAATTACTCAGTATGCTTTATCTTCTTAATCGACCGTGGGATATTTGGTTAGCAAAACTTTGTACACTTTAATTATTAATTAGGCATTTCATTGGATCTGTGCCTGAGACAGCATGATGGCAACAGGGATCATTTGACCAATGAGACTGCGTGGGATTTTGAATGTTATCATCATCCTACCATGTAGAGGTGACCTCACATTCCTCATTTATTTTGTGGGAATAATGAGTCAGCTTTTGATTTTGTAACTTCAATGAAGAGCATCAAAATACTATGTGTGATTTAATTGGTCAGCAAACAGCAGATAAATATTCAGGAAAATGAAGTTTTGCCAGCTGGATATCCCATGGTATATACAGTAGTGTAAACAGAATATATACATTGGGTTTTCGACGATGAAAGTGATGAGGGCTTTACAAATTCTGTATTGTTTCAGCCTATTTGTGGAGAAGCTGCCCAAGCACCCAGACTATTCCCAGGCTCCCCAGAAGGATGTGACCAATATCAGACAGGTAGGTTGCCCTGAGTTTGCCCACTGTTCCCTCAGATTTGCTAAGCCCCATCACTTTTCAGCCTAGACTGTCCTTAACTTGACTGGTTGCAGTATTTCTTTGGTAACTGTTTGCCAATGTTATACATGTACATATTATATGTATCATTTTAAGCCATACTAGAGTAGATCCTGGTCAGATCAGACTTCAAGCAATTCTCAGTTTGTAATATGATGAGAATGATTGTATAGATTGGGAATTCTTTGATGTTTTAAAAACATTTTGAATGTCCCTCATGTATGATACAAATATACACAAAAATGAGGAAGTTATCACCATCACATACTGGTATTTGTAATTTCAGAAAGTGAAGCAGGTATTCCCTATCGCTGAGGAGATCAAAGCGAAGCTGACCTGCAAGTACAAAGAGATAGAAAAGAAGAGAGCAGAGGAGGAGGTATGTGTTGAATAGTGGCATAGTCGGTACTAGGAGGCTGGTTAAGTCCTAGCAGTGTTCAACCTTGAGCTACATTCAGACTGCCCTTCAGGTGCTTTCTGATAAATAGGAGGTACATTGAAGGGGTAGATCCATGACCTTTTGAACTTGCATTATCTGTCAATTTTCACCACTAACAATAATAGTCCACATTGCATGTGTGTGAGTAAATGACATCTCTGAAACTGCTAAATAGAAGTTGATGTATTTTGGCATAAACTTGTGATCCTTTCTTGTGGAGGTCTTTCACTGAAAATACTAATTTAACTTTGTCTATGCAGAACTTTATTTGCCATGACAACTGTTCCTTTATACTTATAGACTTAGAATTTGAATAATCCTGAACAGATTTAAATTGGTCAAAAAATTAATATAGCAAAACTACCACTTACATTTATTAGGTGAGTGTAACTCTAATATGATTAATTGATGTTATAGTGATGCACATGCAAAATGATTAATTTTGAAGATTTTATTGTTAAAAAGATTAAGTAAGTAGTTTAATTGTGTCACCTGCTGTAAGCAGAAGTGACACATAGGGATCACACCTCCGTTGCCTGTCTGCCCGTTTGTCTGTCACACTTTTTACATCATGCTTCTTTCAGCAGATGACACACGTGTTCCAAGAAACTCTTCTTGTAGTGTTTATTAAACCCTGTGCAATAAAGTTGTGGAGGATTTATTGGAATCTAATTACACATATTGAAGCAGTGTCTATTAATTTATGGGGGATTTTCCCCCAAACCATCCAAAACCAGGGGGGATATTTTGAAGTCAAGGATGATTACACTGAAACACGTTTTGTGTTCCAAACCCTTTTAATATATGACATAATGTACATATCAAATATGCAGTTTTATTTTTTTTTTTATCTTTGAGAGACAGGGAGTGTTACTGTTTATGTTGGATTCTGCCTGTTTTTGTTCAGTAACTCGCAGGCTGATCAGGTTTTATGCTGTTCGCTGCTCCTCAGTGGTCTGGAAATGAGGACTTTATAATTAAATTTGGTAAGGTTTAATTGTGGTTTTCTGCAGATCAGGCTTTATGTGGTACCTATTGAGTGCATCAAAATGAGTCTATATGAGGGAAAGGGTTAAGCACTAACATCAGGACTTACAGCACTAAGATCTGGACGACTTATAGCACTAAGATTTTCGGATTTTCATGTGAGGAAGCCTTCAAGCTGGCTTCTGGTAGGGAGGTGGTTCCACCCAGAGACCTCCAGATGCATTCAGGGTCTTCCTCCACCTGTAATTAGCTGGATGTCGCTATATAACTGAAATATTGTTGAAGCAATGAAAAAACTCAAACAGTCAAGTCAAGCACTAACATTAAGACTTACAGCACTAAGATCTGGACAACTTACAGCACTAAGATTCAGACTTACAGCACTAACATCAAGACTTACAGCACTAAGATCTGGACGACTTACAGTACTAAGATCTGGACAACTTACAGCACTTAGATTCAGACTTACAGCACTAAGATCTGAAAGACTTACAGTACTAAGATCTGGACGACTTACACCACAAAGATTCAGACTTACAGCACTAAAATCTGAAAGACTTACAGTACTAAGATCTGAGACTTACAGTCTAAAGATTGGAGACTTACAGCACTAAGATCTAAGACTTACAGCTACTAAAATCTGGACAAGACTTCACACGCACAAAATCTGAAAGACTTACAGCACTAAGATCTGAAAGACTTACAGTACTAAGATCTGGACGACTTACACCACTAAGATTCAGACTTACAGCACTAAAATCTGAAAGACTTACAGTACTAAGATCTGAAAGACTTACAGTGCTAAGATCTGGATGACTTACACCACTAAGATTCAGACTTACAGCACTAAGATCTGAAAGACTTACAGTACTAAAATCTGGACGACTTACAGCACTAAGATTCAGACTTACAGCACTAAGATCTGGAAGACTTACATCACTTACATCAAGACTTAGTGCAATTTTAGGTGCATCTTCACATAATTATAATGATTTCCAATACAACACAGTATCCTGACTTGGACCCTGATTATAGTAATAGCATTATAATGGATCTGCACTGTTTGTTGGGTTTAACATCCCAACATTAGTATTTAAGTCAATTGGAAACTATGTCTACTGCAGACAGATATAATGCGGTCACACACCGTTTACAAAGAAAAATTCAAAAGAAAAAAAGTCTTCACTCCTAACCATCTTAAAAATTCTGGGTCAGAGCACAGCAAACATGGATATTCATTTAACCTGATGATATCCTGTATTCATTCCTCAGAATACTATGATAATTAGTATCATATTTCATAGCAAATGAAAGTGTTTTGTTTCCACATTTAGAATCAGAATAAGAAAACAAAAAATAGATTGATTTTTTTTTTGACCATATATTATATTTCCAAGTTTTATAGCTAGAGATCTGTTTATATTTCAGAGGCAAAAAGCAGAAGAGCTGGCAAAATGCAGCAAAAACTGCAGCTAGAGGAAGAGGAGAGGCGGAAAGCAGAAGAAGAGCAGCAGCGAAAACTCCGGGAAGAGTCAGAAGTGTTGTGGCTGCAGCAACAAGAGGAGAAATTTCTTGAGTTGCAGGAGCGTGAGAAGGAGAAACAGAGGGACAAACAAGATCCAAATATACTAGTAGATCTGCCTGGCTTGCCTGGCACAGAGAACAACCGACCTGGGTCTGGACTGAATAATGAGAGGGGACGGGTCCCCTCGGGAAACCTTAGCTTTGTTCCAAATGATTTGAGGCAGGGCCAAAGACCCAAGATGGAGAAGAATCTTTCCATAGACAACAGTGTGCCGACAATTCCAGATAGGGACTTGAAGAGAAACCTAACTATCAGTGATTCCATTAAAGGGTAAGTGTTTTTTACATGATCCTTGAGTTGCAAGGTTGCTGTCCTAGACATTTTTTGTCAAGTGTTCATTTTGAACCCAAAAAATTTTGGGGGTAAAGAAATCCTTACAGTTGGTTAATTGGCATGCTGGAAGAGATTATATTTATGACAAGTCAGACAAGCATTTTAGATGTTTATATTGATAATATTGAAAAAGGAATTGGGTATAAGAAAGGAAAATACAGGTTAAAGAAAAAGTCATTTATAGAGTTTTGGCATCATCTACCTGTCTACAATGCAGTTCTACTGTCCCTGATGGCCCAAGTGGTTAGAGCGTTTGGAGCAGGTTGTTGTGGGTTCAATCCCTGGCCACGTCATACCAAACTCAGTGTCAGGATAAAGTGACAGAGTGTGGTAATATGCTACATGTCTATGGCATGATACTGCAGTGTGACAGCATTATATCTGTCTGCAGTAGACATAGTTTCCAATTGACTTAAATACTATTGTTTGGATGTTAAACCCAACAAACAAACTACAGATCCATTATAATGCTATTACTATAATCAGGGTCCAAGTCAGGATACTTTGTTGTATTGGAAATCATTATAATTATGTGAAGATGCACCTAAAATGGACTAAACAAAATACAAATAAGATTTAGGATCTGGTATTGGACCATGTTATACTGGCTTTCACATTATTATTAAATGTGTTTTGATGGGTCTACGGGAATAGGAAAGCAATAAATACATTTGGATACTGTTTGTTTTTGTTTTTTTTTGGCAGATAGGGAATATATAGGCCGTAAGGGATCTTTGGATTGATCACTAAAATTCTTTATTTAGTATTCATAAACATATCATTGATGCCTAACCCCAAGGGGCTTCAAAATAATTGAGGGTCTGCAGAACTTAAGCTATAAAAGAACATGGCATTACTTCTTTTAGATATACAGGAACTAACATCAGAATTGTTTTCATAGCAACAAATTATATTGTGTTTATATTTCTCATTCAATCAAGAAAAAACAAGAGGCTTTTGAGGTTAAAGCAGAAGATAAAGTGTTTCCAACATGACAGTAGTTTTTCTGTCTATTTTGGGAAAGGGACCCTAGCCCCCCAATTGGTAATAATTGTCAATTTATTTCACCTAATTTGGAATCTAGAAGAAGCAGAAAAACAACTAAGTATGTGTGACATATTGCTTAAGGAGGCAGTTTCTTACATAAACTCAATTAAATAACAAACAAACACTAAATTAAAAGAAGAAAAAAAAAAAAAAAGAGTCAGTTTGGGAAAAATATTACCAAATTTCAATTTGGAATAGATCCAATGTTGGTACCCTACAATTAGGCAGAAAAAAACCTATATGAGTTGAATTTTTACACTTCACTCACCCCCCACCCCATTACCATACGCCATTTTGCTCTCTGTCAGATCATTTCAAAACCAGATCAGATTCTAATTCCACCAACAATACTTAGCGCTAAGTAATACTTAAGTTCTTAAAAAAATAAAAACACATTTCACCATTTCTATTTCTATTTTGGTCTTCTTCTTTCAGGTACATGGCTACATTGACATAAATTTATCTTAAAATATTTGGATATTTATCGGAAAAAGAGAATGATGAAATTCACCCCTTTGTATTTAAGTATTACTTAGAACATAGTATGGTTGGTGGAAATGAAGCCAGCCTGAAACCAATTCTCAGGTTTTATAATCTAACCTTCTCATTTCAAAGATGTTGAAGATAAATGAACAGCATAAAACTTGACCAGTCAGTTTCTAGAAGTTTATCTGTGTTTATATGGGTTGGATCATTTTCCGGATAGTTTCTTTGTGGTATATTGCTGAACAAGTGGTAAGGGGGCAGTTTCGTACTGTTTTCAGGCCAGAGGTGGATCGCAGCACCAAGCCAACAGTGGACCACTTCATGAGCACGGGGGCTTCTGGGTCCAACAAGTATGGACTCAAGGATGTGTTTGTTCCCCGTGATATCATTGACAAGTTTCTAGGAATAGCTCAGCTGAACACGCTGAAAAATGTTGAAACATGTGGAATTCTCTCTGGTAAAATGGTAGGTACAGGAAACTGTGGTTGCAGATATGAATAAACGAGTAAGCTCCCATTTCAGAATGATTGATTTTAGATTAAATTGTCTTTCTTAAGTCTACTTCAAGTTGTATAATGGACAATTTTTAAGATTAAAATTGATACTTGTAGTTACATGTAATAAGTTATCTTAGATAATTTGAAAATGTAAATTTAAATGAATTACCAAATGCAATATTAGTTATAAAATCAAGAATTTAAATGTCAAACACCTGGGCTCTTCAAACCACACTATTTCTCAGCTACCTTGATAAAACTTTTAAAGACAGATAATTAAGCTTAGTTGTGCATATTGTTGGCAAATAATGATTCATTTGATTTTAAATGAGTTATGGCCCTTTATTATAATTCTCAAATATTTTTTGACCGCGCTACTTCTTGGCTATCTTTTGGTGGAATTTTGATTTAACTTCACAACATTAATAAGTACCAAGCTTAGCTGTGCATATTGTTGGCATGTCTTCATCAGGTGGATTTTCAATGAGTTATGGCCCTTTGTTACATTGTCCATACTATATCTTGGCAGCCAATGGTCTGATTTTCATTTAACTTCACAGCACTAATATGTATGAAGTGTAGTTGTTTATATCGTTAGCACATCATGAATGGCTTGATTTTATATGAGTTATGGCCCCTTGTTAAATAGATTTAAGATATTTTGTCAGTTTTCATTTAACTTTACAAAATAATAAATACCAAGCCTTCTTGCTCATATCATAAGCATGTCATGCTTGCTTCAATTATCATTGAGTTATGCCCCCCTTACCATTTTTAGCTCGACTATTCGTAGAATATGAGAGCTATTGTAGTCACCCTGGCGTCGGAGTTGGCGTTGCAGCTTTTGGTTAAAGTTTTGCGTGCAAGTTACTATCAACCTTATATCTCAATAACCATTTATGGTATTGACTTGAAAGTTTATAAATATGTTCAGGGGCATCAGACAACCAAGGTAGATAACTCTTGAGGAATTAAATTTTGGTTAAATTTTGCATCAAGCTCATGCTTATATCTCAGTATCAAGCATGCGATTGATTTGAAACATCTTTAATATGTTTAGGGGTATCATACTTTCATGGTAGATAACTTTGATAATTTTTACAAATTATGGCCCCTTTTTAACTTAAAATTTTGGTTAAAGTTTTGCATGCAAGTACTTCATGCTAATATCTCAGTATCCAGGCATGGGATTGATTTGAAACATCTTTAATACGTTTAGGGGTATCATACTTTCATGGTAGATAACTTTTGATGGAATATATTACAAGTTATGGCCCCTTTTTTAACTTAGAAATTTTGGTTAAAGATTTGCATGCAAGGTACTTCCATGCTAATATCTCAGTATCCAGGTATGGGATTGATTTGAGAAATCTTTAATAATTTAGGGGTATCATACTTTCATGGTAGATAATTTGATGGAATATTTACAATTATGCCCTTTTTACTTAGAAATCTTGGTTAAAGTTTTGCATGCAAGTTACTTTCATGCTTATATCTCAGTATCCAGGCATGGGATTGATTTGAAATATCTTTAATATGTTTAGGAGTATCTTACTATCAAGATAGATAAATTTTTATGGAATATATTACAAGTTATGGCCCCTTTTTTTACTTAGAAATTTTGGTTAAAGTTTTGCATTTGCATGTACTTTCATGCTTATATCTCAGAGTCCAGGCATGGAATTGATTTGAAACATCTTTAATATGTTTAGGGGTATCATACTATAAAGGAAGATAACACTTGATGGAATAAATTAAAAATTATGACCCCCTTTTAACTTAGAATTATGGTTAAATTTTTGCATTCAAGCTACTATCCAGCTTATATCTCAGAAATTGCTTGTGGAATTGACTAGAAAGTTAAGGAGTGTCTTCAAGGGCATCAGAAAACAGGAGGATAACTTTTGGACTGATGCAAATTATGGCCCTAATGGCCTTTTCTAACTTGGATTTTTGGTTTAAGTTTTGCATGCACAGTGTTATTGTGCTTATGTCTCAGTAACTAGGCATGGGATTGATTTTAGACATCATAAATATATTAAGGGGTATCAGACTATCAAGGTATATCATTTTTTACTATTACTATGAAGGGCAAGAATTTAAATAGATTTCATTTGATTTACCAACAAGCATTTTGAATAGTCGAGCGTGCTGTCCTCTGACAGCTCTTGTTTTAAATATATTTCTCAGCTTCTATTGGTCAGATTTTGATATAACTAACAGCATTTAAAGGTACATGTACTAACACTAGTTGTATATATCCTTAGCATGTGTGATCAGTTAATTTTTTTTATATTTATTGAATATTTTTTGTAGGCTGTACATGTATAAGTGTATCAGAGTTCTACCTGGTTTTGGTGTGTTTTTATTTTCATCCTTCAACTTAAGGGAGGTCATGGGTTCGATCCCTGGCTGTGACATATCAAAGTCATAAAAATGGTACTGGTATAGCTGCCTTGCTTGGTGTTCAGCATACAAGGATAGTACCAGAACTGGTTGCCCCGGTGATAGAATCGTGTGACCGGATGTGGTATCTTACCACATGTCTATGGCATGATACTGCAGTGTGGCAGCACTATATGATATATCTGCCTTAATATGACATCGTCTCTACAAATGATTGAAATACTGTCGGCAGATGTTAACCCAAAAAACAAACAAACCTTCAACTTTATCAAGACTGTCTGACAATAATAACAGTAACTGTGACAAAGTGGTGTCTGGGTTATTCATTATCTTCAATGATAGTTCTTGTTTGAATTAGGAATACAGTATGTATTCAGTGTGTTTTTATGCCCCCACAAAGTGGGGTGCATATAGCGTTGCACTTGTCCGTCCGTCCGTCAGTCCGTCAGTCCATCAGTCCGTCAGTCCGTCCGTACGTCCCGAAATCTTGTGAACGCAACTCCTCTTAAACCGGATGGCAGATTTTGCTTAAACTTCCAGGGATGAACAACCTTAATGTGTAGATGGTAGTAAAGAAAGGAATTTTCGCGGCGACCAAATTTAACAGAATTATGGCCCTTTGTTGATTTGTTCACTATATACCATATAGAAATTTTGTGAACGCAACTCCTCTTCAACCGGATGGCAGATTTTGCTTAAACTTCCAGGGATGAACAACCTTAATGTGTAGATGGCAGTAAAGAAAGGAATTTTCGCGGCGACCAAATTTAACAGAATTATGGCCCTTTGTTGATTTGTTCACTATATACCATATAGAAATTTTGTGAACGCAACTCCTCTTCAACCGGATGGCAGATTTTGCTTAAACTTCCAGGGATGAACAACCTTAATGTGTAGATGGAAGTAAAGGAAGGAATTTTCGCGGCGACCAAATTTAACAGAATTATGGCCCTTTGTTGATTTTTTCACTATATACCATATAGAAATTTTGTGAACGCAACTCCTCTTCAACCGGATGGCAGATTTTGCTTAAACTTCCAGGGATGAACAACCTTAATGTGTAGATGGAAGTAAAGGAAGGAATTTTTCGTGGCGACCAAATTTAACAGAATTATGGCCCTTTGTTGATTTTTTCACTATATACCATATAAATAATTGAACATATAAATTTTACATTTTTAATTTAATTTAACATGTACATAAGGTTACCCATAGATCATTTTAGGTATATGCACAGAAATGAAACAGTGGAATGAAGATGGAATATTGTAATTCCATCTGTAAAGAAACCAAATATGATGCCTCAAGAGTTAGGTAACTTTTTTATCATTAATACATAATTGAGGAAATTTCAACTGAAACGCTATAATAAGAACAGAATTTTGTAGACATTAAATGAAGCTGCTCTTGTTTACGAGCACATCTGCACAGTGGGGGCATCCGTGTCCTTTGGACACAGTTCTAGTTATTCATAGTGTTGTGAAAATAAATAAAAATTTTGTATAGTAAGGCCTGATAAATCTGTTATTTTTGTCTCATAAACCAGTAAATATATTTAGGCATTAAATATCAGAACATCATACAAATTTGCTGTTTTCACACTCTAACATTTTCATTTCTTAAGTAGTGTAGGGAATTTTTCTCAGATGAGTGACCTCAGGGCCATCTTGGCCCTTTTGTTTCAAAAACATGGCTCAAATATCGTACATAGAACTCAAATTTGAGCTGATTTTGAGATTGAACTTGAACTAATTATGTTTCCAGAACACAAGGCCAAGGTTGTTTGTGATATGTATGCAGTGCATATCCATTATAGCGCTGTTTTTCAGGTGCAAAATTTGATACCAATTAAAGTGCTAGATACTGGCAACGGTGCTTTGCACCATGTCTATTTGCATAATTTATTTTTATTTTATAAAGGAATAAAAAAACCCTGAACCAATAAAAAATAAATGATGAGACATTCAGTTTACAGATGTGTAGTTTATGGAGTCTCTGCTGTTTATATTTGTATGTGTATATTACTTTACTACTAGTTTCCTTAATTTTCATATAGAAAAATCAAAGATTGAAGTCATATTTCTTTTTAATTACTGCTTTAATTTAAGCTGTGGTGCCAACACAGCAGTGAAGTTTTCCCTTTGTCCTGCAGGAGCGTGGCGCATTCTTTGTAACACACGTGCTGATCCCAAAGCAGACAGGCACGTCTGATAGCTGTAACGCAGAGGGGGAAGAGGACCTGTTTGAGTACCAAGACAGTCAAGACCTGTTGTCCCTTGGATGGATACATGTATGTTCACAGTTCACATATGTGCACATCTGCTCATATGTTTGTCCAGTGTTTGCCATATGTAAATAATTTTTTTGCTGTTAATGATTTTTGGGAATTTTTTTTTTACATTATTCCAGTCATAGACATTATATTGCTTGTCAAGTTTGACTTTTTACTTGTGACCTCTGTTAACATATATTACAAGCATGAATGGTGAATATCTTTACCTTCAGCTATCGGTGGCAGACAAGCAGGAATTAATTATATAAACAAAAAAGTAGTTTGCAATAGTTTATAGTTGTTGAACAAACAATTTTGCTTGATGTAGAGATAGCTCAGTGGATAAGGTAAAAGAAAGAAATTATGTTTATCTTTTGCTTCAGATGTTTTTATCCTAAAAATGAGCATTTCTTGGGATCTTATCCAGTCAGATGTGTTATACGCTATAATTATTTTTTAGCTCTGGAATTCAGTTGCTCTGTTTGTCAGTTATGTTTGAAATAAATCACCTATTTGAAAAACATACATATACTTTCAAAATTAATGTAATCAAGAAAAATAAATTGGCAAAACAATGAAAGCAAGAAAATAGAAACTTCACATAACTTATCACTGAGTTATATTAAAACTGTCAAATAAGTATATTTTGACTGAATTGTTATGATTTTTTTTTAACTAATCACTATCCTTTTATGTTTCATAGCAATTAAATGCCAACAACAATTCTTATAATTAAAAAAAAAAGATAAATATAACAATAATCAAAAAAGAAAAATAATCAGTTTTAAGGAAAATAGGAAAAAATAACAATGGATAAAGGCTCCTTATTAATTGATGAAAGCAGTGTATGAGTTAACTCTGCAAAAGCAGGAAAGGGCCATGTAAGATATTAATCATTCCAAGTAGGTTATTATGACATATGTTGCAGACACACCCTACCCAGACGGCATTTTTGTCCAGCGTTGACCTCCACACCCACTATCCATACCAGCAACTGATGCCCGAGGCCATTGCCATCGTATGCTCGCCCAAATTTAATGAGTAAGTGTTCCTGGCTGTGTTCAGCACTATGTAGTACTCAGATGTCTAAATAGTCTCCTGTTATTAAAACTTACATATAAAAATGATGTCTCGTGTGTTGTACTTTTTAGCTCGACTATTCGTAGAATATGAGAGCTATTGTAGTCACCCTGGCGTCGGCGTTGGCGTTGCAGCTTTTGGTTAAAGTTTTGCGTGCAAGTTACTATCAACCTTATATCTCAATAACCATTTATGGTATTGACTTGAAAGTTTATAAATATGTTCAGGGGCATCAGACAACCAAGGTAGATAACTCTTGACTGAATTTAATATGAATTATGGCCCCTTTTTAACTTAGAAATTTTGGTTAAAGTTTTGCATGCAATAGAAAATTTGGTTAAAGTTTTGCGTGCAAGCTACTTTCTAGTTTGTATCTCAATAACCATTCATGGTATTGACTTGAAAGATTACAAATATGTTCAGGGGCATCAGACAACCAAGGTAGATAACTCTTGATGGAATATATTACAAATTATGGCCCCTTTTTAACTTAGAAATTTTGGTTAAAGTTTTGCATGCAAGATACTCTCATGCTTATATCTCAGTATCAAGCATGCGATTGATTTGAAACATCTTTAATATGTTTAGGGGTATCATACTTTCATGGTAGATAACTCTTGATAGAATTTGTTACAAATTATTGCCCCCTTTTAACTTGAAATTTTGGTTAAGGTTTTGCATGCAAGGTACTTTCATGCTAATATCTCAGTATCCAGGCATGGGATTGATTTGAAACATCTTTAATACGTTAAGGGGTATCATACTTTCATGGTAGATAACTTTTGATGGAATATATTACAAGTTATGGCCCCTTTTTTAACTTAGAAATTTTGGTTAAAGTTTTGCATGCAAGGTACTTTCATGCTAATATCTCAGAGTCCAGGCATGGAATTGATTTGAAATATCTTTAATATGTTTAGGGGTATCATACTATAAAGGAAGATAACACTTGATGGAATAAATTAAAAATTATGACCCCCTTTTAACTTAGAATTATGGTTAAATTTTTGCATTCAAGCTACTATCCAGCTTATATCTCAGAAATTGCTTGTGGAATTGACTAGAAAGTTAAGGAGTGTCTTCAAGGGCATCAGAAAATAGGAGGATAACTTTTTAATTATGTCCCTTTTCTAACATGGATTTTTGGTTTAAGTTTTGCATGCACAGTGTTATTGTGCTTATGTCTCAGTAACTAGGCATGGGATTGATTTTAGACATCATAAATATATTAAGGGGTATCAGACTATCAAGGTATATCATTTTTTACTATTACTATGAAGGGCAAGAATTTAAATAGATTTCATTTGATTTACCAACAAGCATTTTGAATAGTCGAGCGTGCTGTCCTCTGACAGCTCTTGTTTGTGATTATAGTCTCCAGTGTGTAATTCTGACATGTGTTGATAGTCTGCAGTGTGTAATTCTGACATGTGTTGATAGTCTGCAGTGTGTAATTCTGACATGTGTTGATGGTCTGCAGTGTGTAATTCTGATGTGTATTCTGACATTGTTGATGTCTAGTGTGTAATTCTCACATGTGTTGATAGTCTGCAGTGTGTAATTCTGACATATGTTGATGGTCTTTAGTGTGTAATTCTCACATGTGTTGATAGTCTGCATTGTGTGATTCTGACATATGTTGATGGTCTTTAGTGTGTAATTCTCACATGTGTTGATAGTCTGCAGTGTGTAATTCTGACAAAAGTTGATGGTCTTTAGTGTGTAATTCTCACATGTGTTGATAGTCTGCAGTGTGTAATTCTGACATATGTTGATGGTCTTTAGTGTGTAATTCTCACATGTGTTGATAGTCTGCAGTGTGTAATTCTGACATTTGTTGATGGTCTTTAGTGTGTAATTCTCACATGTGTTGATAGTCTGCAGTGTGTAATTCTGACATTTGTTAATGGTCTTTAGTGTGTAATTCTCACATGTGTTGATAGTCTGCAGTGCGTAATTCTGACATTTGTTAATGGTCTTTAGTGTGATATTCTCACATGTGATGATAGTCTGCAGTGTGTAATTCTGACATATGTTGATGGTCTTTAGTGTGTAATAAATGCATGTGTAGATAGTCTTCATTGTGTATTAGATGTATTTTAGGGTGGATTATGTCCAATGTTGAATTTTAATAGACCCAAAAATGTAAGGTTGAGATTTTCCACAAAATATTTTCATTGAAAGTTGAGGGAAAATTTTAAAAAATGGAAAATAAAAGAGCTAAAATGTAATTTTGCAGAATGGGACATGACAGGACTGTATAAAGATACCAGTGTATCAGTATAGAACACAAACATTTTCTGCACACAGGATTGGTTATTAGAATAAATAGAACTGTGAAACTATGATTACAGCCTTAGGCTAATACTTCTTAGTCCCATACCAGTGTTTACACCGGAGGGGACTAAGGTTTGCCCTCCGTCTGTCTGTCCGTCCAGATGTCCGGAAATCTGGATCCCAACATAACTTAAAAACCGTTTAAGATAATATTATGAAACTTGGTATATAAATAGATTGCAGTATGGAGATCCCTCACATCACTTTGTTGTTGTTTTTTCTCGGACCAAAATTCTGGTTGCTATGGTAATGGTAATATTATGCACCTCACCAGAAGGGGGACTCCTGTGTTGTGTGCATCACCAGTTACTTGTTTTTTGATGCAATATTAATGGTATTTTCATTAAATACAATAAACAGTTGACAGCTATAGCATTGATATGAAACCTTGCATACATATGAAATGTTATGTTTATATAGGATCTGTTATTACAATGAATAAAGATGTTTTCAGATGAGCATTTTTCTTTAACTTATCATTCAAAACACCTTTTTGATATATGTCATAAAATCTCTCTGGCTGGACCGCAAATCCCCCTGTAAAAAATTCAAAACCTCCCTCAGGGAGATGTACTGAAAATATGGCAAGTATGTAAATTATAGCCCCACTTTACAGAAATGGGGCTATATAGGAATGATGCCCCATCATGTTACATTTTAAACTGACACCCACCCAAAATACTTAACTGTGTAATTTAATCAACATTAAACTGTTATTTTACAGCAGATGTTTGTACATTATGTATCATTTGTGTTAGTCTGCAATATTTCAATCTTATTTTATAATTTTTTAATACAATGGGCCCTTAAAGGCATGAAATAGTTGTCTACATTTATTAAAGACAAGAGATGATGAAATTCTCCCCCCCGTTACAGAAATATATCTCAGTAATTAACATATTTTTAGTGAACATTACACACAAAATATTGCTAGTTTTTGTTTAACTATAAGTAGATAATGACAGTTCAAACAAACACACTATCATATGTGTGGCACAGTTAAAATAGTGTCAATGGCACTTTATTTCATGCCATTATTAATTGATTTTTATGACAGTGATGAAAACATTTTTCGTTCTATTATGACAGACGTCAGATAGACAGGCAAAAACTGATTCTATACTACCTGCTGTTCAGCATATTCTAATGAAATTTTGTCCAGAGATGTGTTAATCATGAATATAAAAAGTTTTGAATAAAATGTGGTTTTTATGGTGGTACTTTTCTTAACAAAATAAAATAAAAACATGTTTTCATATGTGTTTTTTTCTGTGTCAGGACCGGCATTTTCATGTTAACTCCTGACCTTGGACTGCCTGAGGTGGCACGATGTCAGAAAAGAGGTCATCATGAACACACCAAGCACCCTCCCGTGTTTGAGGTAAGTTTGGTTAGACAGTCTAACACAAGGCATGTATTTTACTTTTCACAAAATATATTTGAGATATTTTTTTGAAAAAAATCCTTTTCATTAAATTACTTTGGACTTGACAAATTTTTTAACAGTTATAAAGGGAAAAAAATTAGACCTAGTAATTAATTTGAATTGATGAAGAATTCAGTTTACAAATCACTCTTCTGCATATCACTGGCATATAGCATTTCCTAACAGTCATAACTCCCCAAATTAATCATCCTAAGCTGATAAATGAATTATGGTCATTAGGATTGAAACAATACAGTAAGGTAAGGTACAGCTGTACTTTGATCATTTGTCTTCCAGTATGGTACCCAGTACAATATATCGTATTTTTGGTACATACCAAGTATAAATCAGCAAAGAGGGGGCCTCCATGGCTGAGAGGGTAAAGTCACAGACTTTAACACTCACTCAGCCCCTCACTGCCTGGGTTCAATCCCGGCAAGGTCATTCGGATTTTCATGTGAGGAAGCCTTCCAGCTGGCTTGCAGTAGGACCTTGAGGGTCCTGTACTGTTTCAGAAGAAGAGGGGGCATATTGTTTTGCAAATGTCGGTTGGTCCGTCTGTCTGTCGGTCACTCCAACTGTCGGTAGACCACTTCATTTCCGATCAATAACTGGAGAACACTCGGGCCCACATTCCTCAAACTTAATAGGGTGATTGGTCATGACTCATAGATAACCCCTATAGATTTTGGGATCACATGGTCAAATGTCAAGGTCACAGTGACCTTAAGGGAGTGTAAGGGGGCATATGTGTCGTTCCGACAACTCTTGTTATCAGAAGTTGCGCACCTGAGTGCACCTGACTGTGAGCGAGGAGCATCCATGTCCAATGGACACGGATATACAGAGTGTTTGTAATGGTCAAAACATTTCTTTTGAAGAGAAGTTTATGATAGCTGATTAACTGCTGCTAACTTGTCTTTCCTGTCAAGTTAACTCATTTTTCATGAAAAGTTCATCTATCTTTTCCAGACCTGCGCACATGCCAAATTCGTGGATGACAGAAGTGTGGTCTTGGCAGACTTACGTGCCAGGTCCTAACATAGCAGATCCAGCTTTTTGAGGTGTAACCCAAACAACTAGGCCCTTTTATCACGACACTTCTTGACTGGAGGCACTCCATCACACAAGCTATGAAGATCTTAAACAGTTACAGTCTACTATCTGCGGTCAATGGAACCTATAGCTGTGAATTTCATTTTTGTATGTCAGATATAATTTATGTCTTTTATTTGTTGTTTTTTTATTCTACTGCCATTTATAGCAAGAGGGTATAAAGTGTTTCCCTTGTTTAAGAAATATTTTTATGTTTTTAGAAATGAAATTTGGAAATAGCTATTTATTGTAAGTACATTGCAGCCTCATCATAATGCTGTATTTGGGATCCAAGCCTAAGTGCTGTTTTATTTTGAACAAATATATAACTATACGAACATGAATTTTAACCCTTACAATACTGTTGGCACTTGTGACTGCCTATGGGACCAGTGCAGACCAAGATCAGCCTGCAAATCCTTTTAAATTTTTAAATTTTCAGTAAGCACCCCTATAAACAATTGATGGTATAGTCCAAAATGAAGAAAGAATGAGTCCAGTTAAGAAAGTTAGTATTGTACGGGTTAAGTCTGAGCAAATAATAAAATAGATATTTGGGGTCTGATGCTGGATCATGCCGTTTTGGATTGAGTGTTATAACAGAGTACTTTGTAATGGATCTTAACTGTATTTAGAAAGCCTTTTTACTGGAGATGTGTGTGAAACATGGGCCTAAACAGGGAAACCCAAAAGGTCTGATCAGCCTTCATCAGTGCAATCTTAATCAATATTAAGTGTAGAGTGATTGAAATTTGAGAACTATCATTCTAGTTAATTCAAAGGATAGGACCATATTTCGCTATCTCTCGAATTTTGTAAATTAGAAAATACAGTTTGAATGATGGGTGAAAAATCTTGTTTGACAATGAGAGGTTTAGTCTGAATTAGCATGTGTTACATTTTCTTCGTAAATTTAGGATCATTTATTCATTATCAAATCTCCCAGCATATATGTAATGTTGTATTTGTGATATTAATAAATGTGAAAGAGGTGTGTTTGTGAAAGAGAGTGAGAAAGAACTATATGTAATGGAGAAAACAAAGGAGAGTAAAGAAACTCTAGCTATTTGTTTGTGCTTATGTCTACATCAGTTCAGAAAGAAGTTCTGCAATACTATGTTGTTAATGTTTTGGTGAAGATAGCAAGTTTATGTATTTATTGTCCTTTACATTGAAACTTAGGATTGGTGTTGAGATAAGTGGTTTAATATTCACTTCATAAAGACTCATTTTGACATATTGGCAAACAGAGCAGACCCAGTTCTGACATCTCCTTCCAGAAGCTATCTGATCAGGGTTTCCTCTGTTTGCTTATACAAAATTGTAGCTCAGATTCTACTCTGTCTATAGGGCAAAGAAAAATCCAGTTTCATTTAGACTTATTTATTTTACGTTGATTGGGAAACAAGTTTTTACAACTTATATTAATCCCTCTCTTATACTACTACGTTTCCTGGGTTGGACTAGTACTTTGTGCCCTGTAAGGTCATGAAGGATTTCTTGCCTCCAATGGGGTTTGAACCTACAACCTTCGGATCTGTTATCGGACACATTACCACTGCACCACGGCTCCCTGAAATCCACTGTTTCAATTGATATTCATCAAGTCACTAATTTGTTCATGAATATTCATGAGATGCAGGGTTAAGAGATAAAAATGGCAACTAGTTGCGTCCTGTAAGTAGTAGGGTGCAGATAACTGTTCATATTTGACCTCTGCTATGTTTACAGGCCTGCGTGTTTAGCTGTTGTGTATGTAGGGGCCAACCTTTTATCAAGAGGACCGTTTTTATGATTGGCATCATTTTATAATATTTGTTTTTCAATATATGTGCATTGTTAGAGTGTGTGTTTGTTTTTATATGATGCATTGTGTAAAGTGAGTGTGTGTATATGAGTGTGTCATGTGTGTATATGAGTATATGTACATGTGTGTGTCTCATTTGACATTGTGTCATTTTGGTGTGAAAGAAATGGAAGAAGCAAATTGTTCTCAATAACTGGTTGGATTTTGATACTGTTATTCAGTGTTATGACAGGTTTCATCTTTGCACTTATACAGCCTTGTTCTGGCAGTTGGACACCTGGCTTGAATAAAAAATATATAGGAACACAGTTCGCCAATCAAGTTTTACAATACATTATCTAAGTTAATGACTAGATTTTCATATATAGCTACCATATTACCTTCTCATTGTGTAAAACCCACTGTTGAGTTGCTCACTCAAAGTGTTGCAATGTCACATATTCCCGTTTTCTTCATTCTGAAACCTTGTCAGCCATATTTGTTCACCATGTTACTGCATGAGGCACATTTGAAGCCCTGAAACTTAATTTTGCAACATTGGTTGCAAATAAATCCTGTGAAAAGTACATTGAAACTCAGTATTTGGATCTACAATGTACCATATTTAGATACTGACAAATATATACATATGTATTGTCAAGATATGAGAAATTGACATCTTTTCTTTTGGAGATAAGAATAATGAAAAGCATCCCAAAGTATATTACTTACGGTAGTGCTCAGTTTAATTGATGGAATTACTTAGTGCTCAGTTGAGTTAATAGAATTAGGACACCAAACTTATGAAGCTTTATTCCATTACCTCTTATATGTTCAATTTGATGTATTGGCAAACAAAGCAGACGCAAATCAGACAGCTTCAGGAACAGTTTTCCAGGAGTTGTCTCATCAGGGTCTGCTCTGTTTGTTTGCACATTATAGTCTACACCACAAAGAAAATTGTTTCATATATCTGTAAAAGTTATGTTTATAAATATTCATGAAGTTTCAAATTTAAACATGAATATTCATGAGGTAAAGGGTTATTAACATGAATCTATTATACACCATGTTAGACCACTAAAACCCAGATCAGCCATTACTAGTCTGAACATGTTTTACAGTGTTACTTTTCTGAATCAAAGATTTTATTGAGAAGTAATTGAGAAGTAAACATGATGAAACTTGATCAGCCTGCATGTTACTGACATACACAGGTTACAGATATAAGTTTCCTGCAGCAATCACCTTCATGTGCTAAAGACTTCAGACAACAATACTATATCATATTCTATTTATTTTATGTCTGTAAATAGTGTTGTTAATTGTTTTATTATGGATCATTTTATGAGTAATATTTGTTTAAGGTGTATTTCAGTATAGGGCATTATATTGGTTTGAGTATTAAGCCTCTGTATTTTGTTGTACTTTCATGCTGTTATTTGTAGCCCTGAATACATTTTATCTCTCGTTGTTGTATAATACAATAATCAATGTCATTCTGCCATAATGGCTTCATAACACAATTATTAATAGAGGCATCTACAGTTTTTAGTTCAAAGTTGTTATCAGCGAAGTATTTGGCAACTTTCAAAATCTCTCTCTCTCTCTCTCTCTCTCTCTCCTGATGTGTTTACTTAATCTACACATTAGAACATTCCCATCATAATTATGTTTGTCTGTTTCTCTTGACAGGTTGACTCTGTTCTATATATTACTATACATTGCTCATCATTCTGTATTGCTCTCCATTTTATACCATCAGAGATCTAAAATTTTTGTCTTTCATTACATTGTAGTTTTATAGTTATTAGTCCCCTACCAGTATAACCGGAGGGGACTATAGGTTTGCCCTCCGTCCCTCCGTCTGTCCATCTGTCCTTCAGTCCATCCGTCCGCAAAAACTGGATCCCATGATAACTCAAAAAGTACTGAAGATATTTCTATGAAACTTGAAATATGGACAGATGGCTGTATGGAGGTTATGCACGTCTTTTTTATTTCTTCCTAGGTTGAAAAATCTGGTTGCTATGACAACAAATAGACTTAAAATATGACAAATAAAGCAATATATTGTGATAACTCAAAAAGTACTGAAACTTTTTTTATGAAACTTGAAATATGGATAGATAGCTGTATGGAGATTATGCACATCTTTTTTTATTTCTTCCTAGGTTGAAAAATCTTGTTGCTATGACAACAAATAGACTTAAATTTGACAAAGCAATATATTGTGATAACTCAAAAAGTACTGAAACTTTTTTTATGAAACTTAAAATATGGATAGATGGCTGTATGGAGATTATGCAGGTCTTTTTTGTTTTTTTACCTAGGTTGAAAATCTGGTTGCTATGACAACAAATAGACTTAAAATATGGCAAATAAAACAATATATTGTGATAACTCAAAAAGTACTGAAAATATTTTTATGAAACTTGAAATATGAATAGATGGCAGTATGGAGATTATGCACATCATTTTTAGCTTGTTTTTTTTTTTTTTTTTTTTTTTCCTCTGACCAAAATTCTGGTTGCTTTGGTAATGGGATGTCCAGAAATCTGGATCCGCGATAACTTAAAAACATTTAAGATAATATTATGAAACTTGGTTTATGAATAAAGGGCAGTATGGAGATTCTGCACATCATTTTTTTTTTTTTTCCTTGGACCAAATTTCTGGTTGCTAGGGTAACAGAAAAATTATGCGCCCTACCGGTAGGGGACTCATGTGTTGCCTGCAACACCAGTTACTTGTTTCATATTTCATTAAAACCCTACACTTTTCGACCATATCAGAAAGAGGAAGGTAAACTTGTGAGGAAGAAAGTCTGACTCTGTATTCACAAAAAATTGATTTCCCCTTTAAAGTCATTTGTTTTGTTAAGTATTGGTTTGAATTTTGGGTTATCTTCAATATGAACAGAAAAACAATACCAAAGTTTTTTCTGAAACATTACATGCAGGGAAAGGGAGCTAAACTGTTTCTTGAGTATGAAGTTCAGCTCAATCTCAGATATTGTCTGTTGAAAGTAACTGGTTCAGCTCAATCTCAGATATTGTCTGTTGAAAGTCAGAAGAACTCATCAGCCTAAATAAAAAGAAGGCTGTTGAGCCCCTCTGGCTTACAGTTGATAAAGATTTAAAGTGATTTAATGAGTTATTGTTAGCTTGAGCCTCGATCTCAATTATTATTTGAGAGCCGGTGCCCATCTCTGTGGATGTGTTGAGAGAGATGCAAGGGACCTGCTACTGATAAAACTGTAAAGTATGGTATATCCTCAGCTTTTTACGTCACCTGCTGTAAGCAGAGATGACACATATGGATCACTTTTCCATCGTCTGTCTGTCCGTCTGTCTGTCACACTTTTTCCGTCATGCTTCAGCAGGTGACACATGTTTTCCAAAGAACAGTCTTGTCTTCCTTTCTTGTCTTTTGCTTTACCTAAATATTCATATGGTGTTTTATAATTACTAGTTTAACATTTTTGTAGTGACTTCTTATAGAAATCAAGTCAGATCATGTTTTTGGTACTAGTCTAATTCAGTCATTCATCAACATTATGTATTTTGTACTAAAATAATCTTGCTACACATCAGTTGAGGAAACTTCAGTGTTTATAGATGTTTTGTTATTGTTGTTGAATCATGCATAAGTTCATTCAAGATTGCAAGGAATTTTTTCCTGAGTTTTATAGTAGCCATTCATAGCCCAGATGTGTGTAACAGGTGTCAGTTTCATTTTCATTATATGAGCATTGTTGTTATTGACTAATTATAAAACATAAGTATGAACAACATACCAGTAGATTTTGATTGATCAGAGGTCACGTGAAATATGTCCAATGGCCACATAGCTGTGTGTCTAAGGATCAGTTGACCTATATATATGTGACCTGTATGACCTTTATACATGTATATTAGACCCGTGTGTCCAGTGACTATATATCATTGATCTATTGGGTTTGGTACCGAACCTTGTGATTGATTTGTTTCATCAATCACTTTTCCTTGTTATATAGTTGTAGTTTTCTTCGTTATAAATCAACAAGCCATTGTTGACTAATTGTAACTTTAGACAATCAAGAAATGTCAGGGTACAATTTCCAATCATGGTAAATTATCCTGGTATCGATAAATGTGCATTGCCAAGCACATGAAATTAATGAGAATAAATTTTAGACGCCATTTTGTTTTTACTGACCCTGTATGATTTCTACTGACCCTACATAAAAGTATATAGGGGCTGCAATTTGACCAATGAAAATGCAAGAAACTTGTGAGGGGTGAAACAAATGACTACATTAATGTTATATCATTTTATCATAAACAAACCTAGGAACCACCGGACTCTTGTATCTAGGTACACCTGATCTCCGAGGCGCGGAACCACATAATGTGCTTACGGTGATCAGTTTTGAACTATGTTTTAATATTTTTTCAGTGATGCTTTTTCATTGCTAATATACTATGAAAAATATATTGTTTAAATTTTAAGCTTATGTTGTTCTGAATTTTTTTTTTAGTCCATCCAGAGATTCTTATATATCTTGTCCATCTTGTTATGTGATTGTAGTATGAGATGTTTAGACCATATCAGAAAGTAATACATGTGAAACAGGTGTCCTACAATAATGCATCTGACAGACCTATGTCAAAGATGTCAATAAATGTGAAAACAAAGCATTGCTATATACCAACATTTCAAATTAAATGATCATGTAATTGCCTGATGTACTTTACACAAAACCTGAAAACTGGGGTTTCTGTGGTCCTTTTTTGTGAGCATATGATCTAGTCATGAATGAAAAAACACCTTCACAATAAGTAAATGTGTGACTTAAACTGGCGCTTCTGTTCCTTTCATTAACCAGATCTTTTTTAAAATCATTTAATAAATGTATTTCCCATGTTACATATAATGTAAGATGCCTTGCAACTGAGTATTATAATTTATAGTTTTATTATTTCTGGCATACATGTATTCCTACATACACATCAATGTTTTCGATTTTCTACCATGTGTCTACAACAACAGACTTAAGGCTGTCTGTGTTATTCATTTTGTGTAAAGAAAAAGAGTCTAAGTCTACATCAACATTCGATCACTAGTCTGGCATCATGGGATTTTTCCACTCATACAGTCCTTTGTTGCATTCGGCCCAGTAGTCCAGGGACTTCATCCGCTGGAACCAGGCGCTCATCAGGGGCCAGGGATCCAGCTTGTAGTTCCGCAGCTCTACTAGAGCCACGTTGGTTGCCATGGAGATGTCCACTATGGTCATCTCATCCCCGCACATGTATTTCTGGCCGGTGAGCTGACGATTTAGGTAATCAAACGTTTTCCTCATGGCTGCCTCCTTGTCTGTATCCGGGGGCTTTGCTTGGAAAAGCTGCGGGTACTGGAACACAAGAGAGTCGTCTACGATTGATTTGTCACTTGTTAACTTTCCTAATGTGAAATGCATTCATAATCTCAATAGAGCTTCATGGTTCCATTTTTCTAAATTAACATTTTTGGAGAAGAACAATTATGTATTAATAAACAATACTTAAATCGATTTCTTGAGATTAAATAGCTTTAATGTCAATTAGACGTATATCTCCTTAAATATCGATATGCCTTTATTGGAAGATGCATCGCAAAAGAATAATAGTTTTGCCTACCATGTATTCGCTGATTGTTTTATACACGGAGCCAAGATCGTAGTGCAGCAGACGGTCGCACACCGCCCTCAGCTGCAAGTCCTTGGGATAGAGGCGGGAACTCTTCGCGTATCTGCTGATCAGGTAGGTCATGATAGGACGGCTGGGTAGGGTAGAGAAAACGTTCATTACATACAGATAACAATGACAATTTGAAGTTTTATAGATATTCTCGGTAATCCTTCACTTCATATACCTGTTTGCTCAAAATCTGCACGCACTGAATGGCGAAGAAATGCCATTCTTTCAATTTTCAAGTCCAGTAAACTGTTTTCATGCTGCCACACTGCAGTATCACGCCGTAGACATGTGGCATGATACCACACCCAATCATATTATCCTTACACCGGGCCAACCAGTCCTGTAACTACCCTTATATGCTGAGCGCCAAGCAAGGGAGATATAACAGTACCATTTTTTACGACTTTGGTATGTGGCGGCCGGGGATCGAACCCACGACCTCCAGCGGGGACGGTATTCATGAAGTCATAATTTTTACATGAATATTCATGAGTTAAAGTGTTAAGTTTGATACAGTTTAATGATGAGACTTTGGTTTGCAAGAGCCAATGGGGATATGAATTTTCCTTGCAAAGTTCTAAAATTTAGCTCATTTGAAAACTATTATCCCTTCTTGCTCCGTCCCTAGCACTCTTTAATATCAGAAACAACACCACGTCCTGTTGACATCTGTTCAGTAACACACACTGATAAATCAGTGTTATAAAACGTGACATATTCAGCAATTCAATTATGATTGGTCATAATTTAATTTAAGAAAAATATCACGTGTTCTTACACTACCTTTCCCACAATGCAAAATCACCATCTTGTAACGTGGGCACCGTTGTGTCTGGATTAATCTAAAGAAGAGAAAAAAGATGGGCACGTGAATGTCTGGAGACGTCAGAAATAATTTAATTACAGTTCTGCATTTTCGGTCTGAATTATAATGAGAATTATTTTTTTTATGAAACATGCTTTTATTAATTTAATTAATCTCTTCTACCATCGAGCACTAGGGGAAACAACAACAAAAAATCACTAACATATAATTAACTTTTTTCAAAGCATTATTACATTAACGTCAGAAGAAAAATGTGCCTAGGTGTTCTGATAACTAAACTAAATAAGGCACCGAAGCTGGATTCTCTCTGTCGTGTATTGTGAACATGTTCGCACAAAAGATAACACCATCATCTACACAAGCCTAAACAACGTAAACAACACGAGCATTAACACTTATAGCGGAAGACCTTAACATTATTTTCAAATATAAAGAAAAAAATCAACCGAAGACGTATATGGTCCGTCAAACAGACAAGTTCTAACAACTTATACTAATCCCTCTCGACGGTTCCTTGGTTGGACCAGTACTTTGCGCATGGGAAAGTCAGGAAAACGCCTTGCCTATCTACGGATCCGCAGTCGGGTACGTTACAACTAGACGATGGCGCCCTTTAGCAGTTTTAAGTTTTAATTCAAACAATTAAAAAAAAAAAAAAAAAAAAAAAGAACTACAGGAATTTTATTCGAAACCTTGAAATATAAAGTGTTTGTATCAGAAATTTAGCAAATTGACAGCGGACAGAATATCTTGAATTGTAAATAAATTGTTAAAATATCAATACAACGTAGTTGTATATGCATTCTTGCTATATATAGATGACAATTTCACGTTCTAAAATTTCTGATTTATTTCAAGTTCCTAAATTAAAAAAAAAAAAAAAAAAAAAAGCTTTGTGAGTAAGTTTACCTTGGCAAACTCCGTGGTCTTGTGTTCGCCCTTGAAAAGGTCCAGGTAGCGAATGGTGAGGGGGATATTGGCTGCACGCGCTGTCATCCAGACTGCCCGCGAGGGGGCGCTCAACCCGTGGATGTACAGCACAAGGTTCTTCGGGTTGGAGGAACTAGGTCCGACACCCATCTGGTGAACACAGGTTATAGCGAGACACTGATTATCAGTCATTTTTTAATATAAAGATAAACCCAAACAAATGATAGATATATTATTTTTATCTTCCACAATATTTACAGAAATATAAGTCACTTATATTCATAATCTCCCGCTACCTCTCTGTCCTTACTTGAATTCTGTCATAGAAACTTTGGAAACAATAGACAATTTTGTAGCTTTCACTTTTGTAGAAAAAAAAGCGTGGCCAAAAAAAAAAAAAAAAAAAAAAAAAAAAAAATACTGGTTCAATACTGCATACATTGTTATGAAATCTCCTTTGCTGTATATAGCTTATGTGAAAAGAAGATTTTGGTGACAAATTAAGGTCGTGGTGAGAGAATGTCAAACAAATTTTACACAGAAAACAAACACACCTGACTACATGTATTTCCAATATACATGTACATGTAAATATTTCAAGGCCTTGAACATTTATCAGGGGATCAACTTTGCTTTAGTCATTCTAGAAGAGGATCATAAGGTGTTTATTTGTGCTAATTGAAATAAAATTCTTTTCTCTGACATCAGACTAGAATATGTTTCTATGTTTCGTTTAAATTATTTTGGTATAAATGACAACCGGAGTTCTGAATTTATTAAGTCACACACACACACACACACACATATAGCAAGCAACATTTCATTACAAGTGGTGCTCAGACACAAATTCACGCGTAATGCGTTTTTTCTCTCAAGAAAATGCAGCGCGTTTTTTTTTATTTTTTTTTTTTTTTTATTCACGATAAATAATACATGTTATTTTTTTATTTTCTCCACAAAGCAGTTTGCTGTTCCCAGTGATTGTACGTTTATTAGCGGGATTAATACTTAGATATTATTTATTACAAACGAGTAACGCATTGAACAGGTGAACTATTGCCAAAATTATCGAGAGAAGCTTCTGGTTTTATTGGAATCCTATTTCTTTTGAAAATACATAGTTTTGTCACGACAGGATAAAACATGTGATCCAACTAAGTTTGTCTCAGTGAAGAAATAAGTCTCTTAATGCTGTAGTTGAGCATAATCCAATACTGCTATTTATATATGTCCCCTTCCAATCAGTGCTCATGTTCACCAGATTTTAAAATCAGTTGAAGCAAAAATATTTAAAAATATAAAAAAATATAATTATTCTTAACTCTTTCTGTTTGTCCGGGTCTATTTCCCCTCTCTTTCTCTAAGACAGACAGACAGACAGACAGACAGACAGACAGACAGACAGACAGACAGACAGACAGACAGACAGATAGATAGATAGATAGATAGATAGATAGATAGCAGCACTGTATACATACAGGATGAACGGTGACGTCTTCCCCTTTCTCCCCAAAACACAAACACAACAACATTGCCTCTGTTTCCCTGTTCGTTCCCCGTGTTTCTACCGCTGGGTTATTAACGACTGGCTTAACACCGGACTGTATTTGCCACCCTATTGTTGGGTTTTCAGGAACAGTGATAATGAAGTGAGTTGTGACCGATTTTGAAAGGAAGGTATTCAGCTTTTGTTTTTCACTAATAAGCACATAAAAAAACTCAAGTTACTATTAACACAGTCGTTCTTAAGATATTGGAAAGGTTATATCGTTGTGGTGGTTGTCACATTATTTTTCTATTTATCCATTCAGTAATATATCATTATCACACCATTTTCTTTTCTCCCGAGGTTGGCTTCTCGACCTTCAGGGCCGGTATTTATCATAGGGCCGGTATTTATCATAGTTCGTGTTAAATTCAAATTTGATGTCAGACTAGAATGTCCCGTGGTCCGAAAGGCGAAGTTTAAAATAATGTCCATCGCCGCATTTAAGAATTATCAACCGTATCGATTTGTATCTGCTGTAGAATCATTAATTTTTCGTGATTTTCATGGAAGACTTTATCCACAAAAATTGATCCCCATGAACTGTTTATTCAATAGACCTCACGTTTTATAGAACATGTATCCACAAATCTATGTACCGACGAAATTGACATTATCTTAGGTTCCACGAATGAATTTACATTTTTTTTATTAAAAGAGAAAAAAGAATAGTGCAGATGTGACAGAAAACGGCAGAAAACAACGAAAGAGTGAATCAGATGTTTGATATCTGCATTGAGTCCCAGTCCCATTGTTGAAATATAAGTTGTTCACAATGATCAGATATGTACTTTCTACACGTTACAAGTGATACAATTAATCAAGTTAAATTTACGATAGATGTCGTATTAATGAAGATCAAAAATATATTGCTTAGTAAATTCGTGAGCGGTGTCTTCATGAAATACATGATTATGAAGTTTACGAGAAATACCCTCTCAGCGAATATGTACTTGTCCTTCTCTCCACGTGCGACATATATCAGTTTGGGAGAATATATATAAGAAAAAAAATGAGCGCACATATGGATCAAAATCATCTAAACTTTCGTCAGTTTCTCTTTTTTTCTCCAAGTAAAGAACCAAATGATAACAATGGTCATCCTGACTTTGATTTGTTTGCTCATTTTAACGTCCCATCAACAGCACTGCTGTCATGAGGACTTACATGTGATTGATAAATGTATTGTGATACCTCACTGCGATATCATACAGTAGAGGAGAGGAATGGTGTCACACACTCACTCATTTGACATCTAGTCTGATAAGTTTGACCCAATTGCGACAGGTCCTAGGTTTAAATCCCGAACTACTTTTTGTTTAATGTGCTATTATTTTATAAGACAGATATATACGGCAAAATATACGACCGTAAAATATACCACTTAGTTTTACATATAGAGAAAACTGTTACCTGTCAAACTTAACTTACATCTAGAGTTATGCTGCATGACAGGTATGTAATGTATAGATAAATACAGGTATAAGACCTCATTTCATAACAGTGGCTCGTTGGTCTAGGGGTATGATTCTCGCTTTGGGTGCGAGAGGTCCCGGGTTCAAATCCCGGACGAGCCCATGAATTTTTCTTCTTTTATGAATTTTTAACCTTTTTTTCCTTCGTAATCATGTACTTTAACCACTGACAGGTTTTTGTCTATATGTGCACCTCCACCGAATGCACAGTAATGTTACTATCACCATCGTTATAAGTTCGTGACCCAGTCCGGTCACTCGGATTTCAGTGACTTTTAGCCTCTAGGCTGGCTAGCAATATATCAACATTTCTATCTGGAGACCTTTCTTTACCTGTAAAGACGTCATAATATGAAATATAGTCTTGCCGACGGAAAATAATCCAGTCATCCGGCGACTTCTTCTAAATGAGACAGATATAGTGCTGTCTTATAGGCATATCACAACATTGCCAAGTGGCATGATAACTCACACAATCATATGATCTTCTGCCTATGTGCGCTAAGGGCTGAACAAGCTGGATACTCTAGAACCATTTTAAACATTTTATGTCGCGACATTGGATCGAACTCACGACCTCCTGGTTACAGTGCGGACGCTCTGAGCAATCGGCCATCTGGACCGGCACAAAAACAAAGTTGAAACAAAACAAAAAGTAACAAGAGAGAGAAAGAGAGAGAGAGAGAGAAAGAGAGAGAGAATATTAAAAACATATTAAGATTAGCGTGGACATTTTTTTTTTTACGAACGACGGTCATTTTTTTTATCAAACCAAAACACAGGAAGACAGATAAACAGCTACATACCCTGGGTTTAATGAACACTTCCTCTGGTTTCCTTTTGAAACAAAGGCATAGACATAGCCCGCAGCATGACATAATTTTATTATTTTTGTTTTATTTTTTTATCCTCAAATACTAAAGCGATACACTTTCTTGATCGTTAATTCACGCCATTTTGTCGACCTGGTATATGTCTATTCTACGTTTTGTTTCGGGACTTCACGCTTGGTTATGGATACGTTCAATTGTAATTCTATGTTAACCAAAACAAAACAATAGTCCAGTAGGGTGTTAACAACTTTCAAGAATGGAACAGTGAGCGTTGTAGTGACTGTTTTTGTCAGTTTTAATTCATATATAAAATATTGTAGAAAAAAATCATGAAATAAAATATATAGATAAAATATTCTTTCAAAATTTCAAACAATAGTTTAAAGAAAAATACAGTAGGTTGGTGGGTAAAGAAATGTGTTACTTTTGATAGACCTCGGGACCGGGAGGTCGTAGGTTCACTCCCCGACCGAATACCAATATTATTAAAAATGGTACTGGTAGCTCCCTGCTAGTCGCTCAGCATATATACAGGGTCGTTCCAGGACTGGTTTGCATGTGATGTGATATGTTGACGGCGTGATATCGCAGTGAGGTAGCACTCTGTCTGTCTCATATAGAGAAGCCCCCCCCCCTCCCACACACACACAAATAACTCATAATACCACTGTCGACTGACTGTTAAAACGAAGGGGAAAAAATCCATTTTAGTTTACATCTTTAAGTAACACCCTTAGTGTACGTGTTTATGTTTTAATGACTATTTCAATATAAAATACCATTATTGCTTCAGATTCAGTTTTATACTGATCAAATTTGATTCATGATGGAAAAAATACCAAGAGTAAATAAGATAACTTCAGTTAATGTCAGTTTAAATCGGTCCGAAGATGGAAATATAATTTGATTTTTTATTTGATTTGTTTATTATTATTTTTTATTTCACGAAATAGTTAAATGATGCGCATATTGAATTTCTATGACTGGTTAAACTAACAAGTTTTTCAGATACGTCTCCATATTTCATCTCGTGTCCATGAGGAAAAACAACAACAACAACAACAACAACAATAACAATAACAACAACAACATTTTTTAATTCCATGCCCATGGTAAAAAAAAAGAGAAATATTTATCAATGATAGATAAACATTTATCATTCTCTTTCTGTATGCTGGCGTATGGCGTTATATCGTAAAATTTGGTCTCCTAAGTAGGAATTTTAGAAACAAGAGAGAGTGGGATGGGACAGTGAAAAAGGATAAACATTGTATGAAATAAATATATTACAAAATTAATATTAGGCATTTTATTGTAAAACCGTATTTTATTTCAATCGTTGTTATTTTCACACGAGGCTTACCGACCCGTATTTTTTTAGGACCATGTGTCTTTACGATGCAAATATCAATATTTAATGGCATTCATTTTCAGCTTATTCCGGCTTAATGGAAGCGAAACTATTTGTTTCCTATCACGGGATACGAACAGTAAATTACTTTGAAATATACCTGGATATAAGACTGTAATAACTTTTCATTCAAATATTAGCAGATAACGTATCTTTTTAATCCGTCGATAAAAGTAAATACTCTTCAACGCAAAAGAATGTAGCATGATTCTCAAAAAATGTCGATCCCGTTGGTTATGATATAGAATCAAAGCGCTGAAGACACTGAAGTTGTGTGTGTCTCAATTGAAAGAGGGTTTGACAAGCTGCAGATATGCTGGGTAACTTAATTTTTTGTACTCGGTCAATCATATATCTAATCTGTCATTTGCCGAGCGTTTGTATCAAATACTCACTGCGGTAATTATGCAAAGGTCAGTGTTACAGGCAAAGGGGCTCGTAACTATTTTCCGACAGTAAATATTCAGGTTTCGGTCAGTTTAAAGTGTTACAATAACCCCTGGAGGTATCTGAAGTCGACAGGTTGATGTGATTATAAGTATGTTACACGGATTTGTATCGGACTTCAAGCTTTCTACTTCAGATACCTCCATTGGTTATTGTAACACCATAAAATGACCGAAACCTGCATAAGTACTATCCAAATTTAGTTACGAGCCCCTATGCATCAAAACAAACTATATTTATCTGCATGGTAAAAGTGACATTTACGCAACATCATAGAGAAATTAGTTCTTAGTTTTTTTTTCATGTCACAGTCAATTACTTTGTCCCGTATTAAATACTTATTTTTAATACAAAATTGGTTCTTCAACAATTTTGCTTAATCTCAGCATGCATGTGTTGTAGAGTTATATCAAATTGTTCGATCATTTAAGAAAAATGAAGGGGCCTCCGTGGCCGAGAGGGTAAAGTTGCTGACACTCACTCAGCCCCTCACCGCCTGGGTTCGAATCCCGGCAGGGTCATTCGGATTTTCATGTGAGGAAGCCTTCCAGCTGGCTTGCGGTAGGTCGGTGGTTCTACCAAGATGCCTCCATGCATTCGGGGTCTTCCTCCACCTGTAATTAGCTGTACGTCGCAATATGACTAAAATACTGTCGAAGCGACAGTAAACACAAATAAGTCAAGTCAAGTCAAGAAAAATTAAAGGTTAATCGGTTTTTAAAGCAGGAATCGCATGCCCGGAAAGTAGGTAGTATAGTTGTGAAAGTGCACGTCCTGTAATGAATACTGACATCAGACAAGCAATCTGAATATCATTCAATAGTTCAGGGCAAGGAACCACGACTCGGGCAGTGGAGGTGTTACGTGTGGATATCCAACAATGTCCGTGTCCTGCTCTACACAATCACTATTGGTATTTAGACTAAATTTATTGTGTTTTACCAAGAAATAGTTTATGTTTATCATACATATTTGATTCAGGTATGTGGGAAACGTGTTTTAGGAGAATGACAATTTTTCATTGAAAGTTTATTATCAGATACAGGTTTTTATTTGCTACTTAACCTTTTACCAAAAAAATTTCTCCAAGGTATTTAAAAAAACTTGCAAAGTAAATTCGATACACTTTTTTAAATATCCAGAATGTATTTACTTGGTCTTGTACGGAAATAGTATTATTGTTTTTGATAAACACTGAAAGAGCTGTTCAGAGCATTTCTAACATGTGTACATTTATGTAATGTGAATGTAAACGCACATATATAATCAATCCTCATCAATAAGAGTACACTAAATACGACGACAGAGATAGTGTACATGTATACCAGTATATAATATAAACACCATTTCCCACATGTGTGTGGTGTGGTGTGATAGGTCCGCCCTCTACCAAGGCCCTCATTTGGTCGGGTCCATGACGATTTTACAAGCCGTCCCGCTGAAGAGGACCTTGAACGCCTCCTCGAACTGGGACATGGGCAGTCTGTGTGAGATCACCTTGGTTACGTCAACCTTCTTCTCGGCCACCAGACGCTCGATCTCCCGCCACGTGTGGTATATCTTCCGCCCGTGTACTGTCTTCAGGGTCAGCACCTTGAATACTGTACGCAACATATCATAAAGAAATGATGATGACGACGACGACAACAACAACGACGATGATGGTGATGACAATGATTAATTACAAAAAGACAACAACAACAACAACAAGTATGATGATAAGTCATAAATTAGTTAATAAACATTAATTAATTAATTCTATTTTTTGTACCGACCCTATTTTTTCCCTAGCATTCGGGATATTACTTTTGCAAAACACTGTTTTTCGTCACATACTCTAAAAAAAAAGTAATAAGGTAAAAAAGGAAAAATGTGAGTGGAAACAAACAACTTATTTTATTTTTTTTTCGCCTAAGTCACTTTTTTAAATTGTACAAGTCTGTGGATACCTATATCTGGTAGTGGGTTCTCCACGTGGATGGGCTGTTTTGGGAGCCCTATGAGGACAACCTGTCCCCCTTTCCTCAGATACTCGAAGCACGTGTTGACCATGCTTGCTTGACCGCTACACTCGCATATTCGTCCCACTCCAACACCGCCCGTCATCTCTAGCACGGCCTGTTTATACATTTAAAATTTCACATTGTAGAAGAGATTTAAATCAAATGCAGAGAGAGAGAGAGAGAGAGAGAGAGAGAGAGAGACCTGTCAGCTAACCACTTATATCTCCCCACCGAAAAGTTGTGGGGTATCACCACCGGGCGACAAACCAAAGTCGTAAACAAGTATTCCTTTTGAAAGGTAGTCCCAATGGGTTAAAAAAAATAAACAATACATGTAGAACTTCCTTTACTTAAAATCTTTACTAAGCCGGGGTATCCGACAATGGTTCCAAATTGTCTATCAAATTTATCAATTTTTGCTCCAATAAAGTCAATTTGTTAAAAACAAACTACATGCATATACTTAATTTATCGATTCTTGCTTTCAATAAAGTCTATTGCTGAAAAACTACTGTAGTCTATTTGTTAAAAACAAACTACATGCATGTATAAGTTATCGTTTATCTTAAATTTTTATGGTACTATAAAAGTCGATAAAATTCAAAATATACAAAATAACATATTTTCAGTTTGTCATGTACGCCATACAGTTTCATCTTTGGCCTCGAGGTATGGAACAAAACCCCCGTTTTAATGACAGTCCGCGTGAGTGGGTCAGTATCACTGGGTACATTTTATAGGTCAACATGTACATGCAAAATATGATGTAATCTCCAACCGCCGCAACAAGCTCTGCCCATTTAGTTCAAAGATCACATAGGCAGCATACACTCATATTTTTTTCATATCAAAACCTCACGGATCATTTTATGCAATATTTTTTTTTCTTCAAATTTTGATTGAGATGCAAGCATTTCATTGGACGATTAAGTTGGACAAACTGTAAACACTAACAACTGTTGTGTGTGAAAAGCACGATGGTGTAGTGGTTCATTACCAACCTTCTTCAAGTCAGACGTTTTGGTGTTGACTACCTCATCAGCTCCCATCTGTTTTGCAAGGTCCAACTTCCAGTCTTCAATATCGACAGCTATAACCCTGCAAAAGGTTAATACAGTTAATCCTATATCACCAAGCAACCAACAATATTTTTACAGCCGTCGCTTTCATTGCGAAATTGTGGCCCATTCAAACCTGGTTGAAGCACCCCAGCTGGTCCTCTTCCTGACTGACCATTCCAAGACGGTAGCTGTTGGTATTTCTCTATTTTATGTAATATCATGTCTCCGTTTTTTTTGTCCATGCGTCACCATCTGGAGTTGGTTCATTTTTAATATATGTTAGGTTTCTCATAGGAACTTTTTGATTTTCCTTATTCAGGTGGCGCTGTTGGAACTTGTTTTTCTGGTCAGCTGCCTACATTGCTAAAGGAGGCCGTTGCTTGTCGACGAACATACATGTACATGCATTTTCTTGCAGCATATGATGACTTGGACCAAGTTTTTAGTAGTTACACCCCAACATTGTTTACATAACATTATTGAATCATAAAAATGCTCTTCAAAAATCCCTAAGATTTGCATCAAATATGTTTTCATATATTTAATACAGTCACGAACGTCTTCCGTCTTTTTATCCCATGTGATTTTGAAAGTCATCCTAGCATATCAGAAGATAGTGTACAACAATTTGGAAAATTCATGTGGACTTGAGAAAAGTTTGAGCTAGGTAGGTCTCTCTCTCTCTCTCTCTCTCTCTTCGAGAGGCAGACGAAATAATGCCTTAAACGTGCCCTTGGACTTTCGAATACATACAAAGGCTGTGATAGTCGGGTTTGTTCTATCTTGCCAATAGGTGACAATGATTGGGCCACATAGAAGGGTTGATAGTATAAATTCAAGCGAAAGATAAAAACGTCTTTGTACATGTATTGCAAGAGAACCATAAGTTCGAAAAATACATACGCAATTTTCTTCAATTCTAGCGAGCCAGTCGTTCAAATAATTAATGAATAACACATAGCCGATATCCGAGCCCTGTGATAGAAATATTTGCAGGACCCTCGTAAATTACGGAAATAAATATTCAATATTTGTAACCTGTTATACAGACATAAGGCATTTTTATCTATCTCTCTCACTCGCTCTCACACTCTTTCTCATTTTTACATCTTTGATTACGTTGTTGTAGGATCTACCCTTTAACATGATGCAAATTTCGCAGTGACTAGCATTAGAGAAGTGGTGTTATGACCTACCCACCATTTTATCGAAACGGGTTGAATTTTCTATCTTCTCCGTGTAGCTCACGGTTGAGTTCACTACAGGCTAGAACTGCTTCGTGTTGATTATTCCCATCCAGTGACGAATTTCAACCCATTTAATTTTAATAAAGATCTCCATATTTAAAGTGAAAACAAATACCTCTTGGCACCCATGGATTTGGCGAGACTCTGAGCCAGAAGTCCTACAGGGCCACACCCGATGACAACAACGTCCTCGTCCTTGACCTCTAACCTCTCCACTCCATTGTGGGCCACACCCAGGGGTTCCAACATCGTGATCTCTTCCGCCGCTATCAACATGCATACTTTGTTAACTTGTACTTCTCATTGTTCAATCTGAACGTATTTTGAGAAATTCAAACATGAAAATGAGAAGAACCACTCACCAGCTTTATCAAAATTTATAGCATTCCAAATTATTTTACGTCGACAGGGACACAAATTCAATTTATACTTATCATTCTCAACGGTCACTAGATTAGATCAGTTTTTTTTTACGCCATGGAAGGTCAAATGCAATGGAAATCGCATTTATCTAACATATAATATTTGTTTCAGAGGTTTTGGTGAAGGACCATGTGGTAATCATTTGTGCAAAACTGAATCAAATTCTTTTTGTATAATTGCAACCAGAGTTTTGTTTTGATCACTTAGCAACGTCCATTATGTATAGAGACTCATCCAATGATCATCTTAACCAAATTTCAGCAATATCTGCCCGGTGGTTTTAGAGGAAACATCATCTAGAACAAGTTTTTGAACTAACTCAGGGCGATCATAATGGCTCACCGTGAGCTAGAAAATAGAGCCCCGAATTGATATCAACGATTTTTGTTATGAGCCCACCTGATAACATCTGATGTTATCAAGATATGGTAATATATATACATCTGATAAATGCTGTATTGCTATAAAATAAGAAATTAAAAAGTATCAGAAATACAAGAAACGACGGACATGGTTAAAAATGAAAGATGGATCTCCTTGATGGGTGATTCAAAACAACGAATGAACACTTACACAAATGTTCTAATCTACACTTTAAAGTATTTACCATGAAAACGACTTACTCAGGTCCTTTGTGATAGGGTACAGGTACTTCTGAGAGACGATAGAGTACTCGGAGCAACCGCCGTGTGTCGTCTTCCGGCCGTGCCCGAACTGCCCCATGTTGACACAGATCTCCCGCAGGTCATGGTTACACTGGTAGCAGTCCCCGCAGTAGAAATGATTCTCCACACCAACTTTCGTCCCGATTGCTAGATCAGCGTCTGGACCGCACTTCACGACGGTTCCGGCGCTCTCGTGGCCCGGGATGAAAGGGACGGTGGCGATCACCTTGGCCATCTCGTTCCATTTGTAAAGAGCAATGTCGGAGCCGCAGATCGATACTGCGTCTACCTTGATCAGTACCTCGTCACCCGTCGGTTCCGGCACGGGAACCTCAACATATTCATAGGATTCCGCTTCCTTCGACTTCATCAATGCTTTCATCATCTTCGGCAGATCTTCCGTGGCCATCTTGTCTTTCAGATTTAAGAATCCCGTGTGCTGTGTCAAGCCGATGTTGATAACGTACAAATGTAGATATAATATGTGTACACAGTGAAAACTTCCCCGGGTCACGGTGCATATACTCCATTCTCTTCATTGATTTGCATCATCGTGTACACTCTCGTCAATTAACGCGATAAGAACGCAATATCAAAGGTTCAATATTTATATTAACTTGAAACAAGAAAATATTATAAACAAAATATCTTAAAGGAAGGCTTAAAATAAGCAAACTGCCCCCTTCTCAACCTGTCTATGCAGAAGACTCTCAGTCGAAAAAGAAATAAGAAAATAAATAAATTCGACCTCTCTGTATTTTATTTATAAATAGAGATTTTGACTGAATATCAGAGTCTCGTGGTCTATAATTTAAATAAAAAGGAAGCAAGTACACATTAACAAACGCAAAATAATTAGTGTATAAAAAATAGTATTAAAAAACATAGGCCTACTTTACATATATAACCAACAATTTCCGAAAAGAATTTAAAAAAAACCGGTCCATGCTGGAATAGGACTCACAACCCCTTGCTGGGAGTACGCCGATGGGGCAAATAAGGTTGTTTACAGATCATTTACTGTAGCACTACACAGTTCGACAGTTTACATTTCACTAACTTACTGCATTAACTGTACCAAACGTATCTTTATATTACGGTCGATATATCATATATTAACTTTACGCATTACTTATCCCACACATCATGTAAAAAATAACCAGCCATATATAATTACAAGCTCAATACAGAAGACATGAAATGTGCTACAAGAAAAGCGATAAATAGGTCATGACTTATAATACAAACATGTACTGACTAATAACTTAGTAAATTTTATCAATTACACGCAAAACTAATTAAAACGTACACAAATCACGTATTTAATATATAGAAAATACATAGAAAATATCGGTCACTGAAAATTATTGCAATCACAGCTTACATTCGACTGTAATACCAATTTGCACATGAGTAATATATATACAGTACTAAATAACGGTAATATATATACAGTACTAAATAACGGTAATATATATATATACAGTACTAAATAACGGTAATATATATACAGTACTGAATACCGTCCAGAAAAAAAAGAACCTAGTTTTATTTGTCATCTAAAGACTAAGTTCGATAAAGAACACAATGAATAACACTGGTGACATTAATCCATAGCAAGACAGGTGTGTGACTACCTGCATAATACTTTTGTATAAGAAAAGGGAGAGACTGGTGGGTAAAAGAGAAGATAATCACAAAATTTTATTTTCATATTACCATCTAAATGTGACATCGGCTGAATGAATACGAGTGTCTTATACTGCCTTACGTTTCAAAAAGCATCTTAGATTGAGATCAAGACAAAAATCTAATTTCTGTATTATTACAATTTATTTATTAATTCATATATTCCTTCATATTTTTTTTTTATGAAAAAGAAAAAAAAATCTGTAAATTATGTGTGCGGATTTCTTTTTTCTAAGTTAATCAGTTTTCAAAATTCTGAGATGAGGAATATCACAATTTGAGATGTTCCGATTACCGCATCACATGGATTTACACCAGGAGTAAGACAGAATAGGACATTTATATATATATATATATGCATAGATAATTCTAATCAAGGTAGTCAGACGTCGATCTGGTTTCAATGTTAAGTCTCCCGTCTAGATTAGTAATGTATTATCTCCGGATGAGATGTGTCTACGCATCTAAGTACTAAAGTCCACGGGTCAGTGTAAGTAGCATTTAACTCAAACAGTGTGCGAAAAGTGCAACAGTAAAATGAGTTGCAAAAGCTTTCCTCGGATTAAATCGGTGAGGGCCTACGTACCTGAAGCCAAAAAGGGCGACCAGGGGGCCGATTGCCATGACGTCGATGACGATCACTGGATCAACGGAAATCCGTTGCCGGTTGCGAACCCAATGTCCGTACACGAACTGTACCAGCCATACCGGAAGTCGTGGGGAATAAATGCTTTAGGTACTCTTGTTGTGGAGGTGGAAGCGGAAGATGGCACGTGTGGAGTCGGCGTCACGATTGGTGGGGAACCCGGTTGTTATATTGTTGAGAAACACTTGAGCAGGTTTATAGAGGGACAAGATCCCCGTAATGTGGAGTTGATGAATGACCAGATGTTCCGTGCCACCTTAAACTACGGCCGGAAAGGTCTCCCAATACAGGCCATTAGCGCCGTGGATCTGGCGCTGTGGGACTTGCTCGGGCACCTCAGGAAGGAGCCGGTCTACGCTCTTCTTGGTGGGAAGACCAAGGAACGTCTACCCGTCTATAGCACGACAGCGCGGCCTGATATTGCCAAACAACTGGGCTTCGTCGGCGCAAAGATTCCTTGTCCTTACGGACCGGCCGCTGGAGACGAGGGTCTGAGGAAAAATATCGAATTCTACAAATCATGGCGGGAGAAGGTTGGTGACGACTTTCCACTTTCTTTAGACTGTTACATGGCACTTACAGTACCATACGCCACGCGACTGGCAAAGGAGCTTGAACCGTACGGATTGAAATGGATGGAGGAGTTCCTTCCGCCGGACGACTATGAAGGCTACTGCCAAGTGAGGGAAAACCTGCGTGGTTGTAAGGTGCTGCTCACCACCGGGGAACATGAGTACAACCGCTATGGCTTCAAGCAGCTGATCAACTCACGTTGTGTTGACATCATTCAGCCGGATATCACGTGGCTTGGCGGGATCACAGAGGCGAGGCGTGTAGTCGCAATGGCAGCCGCACACGACACGCTCGTCATCCCTCACGGGTCCAGCGTGTATTCCTACCACCTTCAGTACGCCTTCAGCAACTGCCCAGTGGCGGAGTACATCAACTTGAGTCCGAAAGCCGACAAGCTCGTCCCGTATCTCGGAGGATTGTTTCCCGACGAACCCCTCCCGAAGGACGGTTTTATTGACCTTCCCGACAGACCAGGATTCGGAGTCACGCTGTGCAAAGATACCCTCCGACGACCCTACACGCGCACCGTCGACGAGTCCCGACAGAACGCCGAAATCAACAAAAACTATAAGGGGCCAGAAAAACCGCATATGCCATTTTAATTCCGGCAACATTTTAAAATTGTTATACTTTTCTAACGTTTAAATATCCATTCGAATTTAGTTTTAGTACAGTTAAAAACGTAATCAGTTGTAATAAAAAATATTAAAATGACAAAACTAAACTAAACTATTACATTTTATTTTGTAGCCTATTGTAAGTAGGCCAGATGATTACTGCTTTTAATTTGTTACATGTAATGCATATTAAATTATTATTTTGTAAAAAAGATGTACTTCTAAATGTCAGTGAAGTGATATTTCGAGCGACTTTGGCCCACTGTCATTGAGACATGTCTTTTTAATACCATGCAAGACCATTAAAATAGACCAGACTCGGATTCCGTAATCAATACTTAGCGCCAAATAGCGCAGTCGGTCAAGGGAACAAGGGAAAGTGACCGCTTAACAAAGACGGTTGGTAAATGAAGAAAGAGCATGTAACAACAATGCTATAGTTTGTTAATATTAAAACTGACCGCTAAATGCAGATTGTCCGGTTAATAAAGGTGGACGCTACTGCAGGTTCAACTGTATTTAGATTCTGAAAATGGTACAAAAGCACTCCGAAATTCTTATTTTACGAAACATTTAAGTAAATAACTAAGCTGACATGAATTATCATCTTAATAATTAACAATATTTGTTAAGAAATGGAATACATGCACCTGTATTATAAAATCACCCCTTATGAATTTAATTATTACTTCATGCTAAGTTTTATTGGTGGAATTCTTGCCAAAGTGAAACATCGTTCATGCTATGTGTTACAATGTTACTCTCGCGTACTTTTTAGAAGCAAATCTGATCAGCCCCCAAACTGATCGTAGTCTGACCAGGGTTTAACACTACTTCTTGATAAGTAATGTGACAGGTGTTTTTTTTTTTTTTTTTTTTTTAAGCATGCTATTTATGCATTTATTTATTCGAATATATACTTTGTCAGAGTTTTTTTTTCTGTCTGATGAATAAAGGAAAGTGATAAAGTATCGCATTGGTTCCTGCTTGTTTTCTGCATACCTCGGTAACCCTTCTCAATACCTTAATCTAAAGTATGGTAATTCAGGACACACGTTTTTTACATCTTTAAAACAAAAACTAGTAAAATAACAAATGCATGGTATTTATTGCAGGAAAGCTTAAGCATATAGTACATACATGTAATTACATAACATCTTTAGTCATTTTAAAGGGAGATAAGACTTATTTTGTTCTAAATAAAAAGAACAGCGAGTTACATACCTTAGAAAACAACACATCGTGTGAACGAACTAAAGAAGAGCATTTCAATCAAGTTGATTTATGAAGGCATGTGCATATTTCTGTTATTATCTAAGTGTTAATATATTTCAAAACGAATTAAATAAATTCATTCCAAATTTAATGTTCACAATGACTCATACGATTGAAGGAGAGGAGTCACACCATCAGAACAATTCGTAATGTATATCATGAAACCAGCATGGATCGTGAGATGATTATCGTGATCAACAGCGAAATTATATGTCTGGTCATCGTATTGAACAACTTACACGGTGGAGGGTATGCAGTCGGAACATATATCTAATTTTAAAACATTTCCTTTTCGTCGATTTATAAGCATTTTCCAAAATAACGCTATATTGTTGCGTTAACCTCTTCTATTTCTAGCTTTTGACATTCACATGTTATAGCTTTGACCGAAAATAAAAAATAGAAATTATATGTTTGACAAATAGATACCATGTATATATACATGTATATTTTTAACAAAGCAATGGAAATACTTTTATATTTACCGAGAAGGTATAGTGTATGGATTCTCGCAAATACAATGTTAACATTTCGAATTTCAAAGCAAAAAACGTAATATAATGAATTACCATCTTTGACACTATTAATGGAATTTGATTTGAAATTTATTAGATGATTGCCTCTTAGGTATTTGCTTTTATTAATCTTTGATTCTTTTACAACGGTTGGACATAGTCATTGCTTATATGACCGTTTTCTGGCTACTAGTGATGCTGGCGTCCACATGGTCATTGGGGCTCTTGATCTAAAACTTAATAGTCTACACTCATTCATACATCTATTCGTAAATGATGATTAAAAGAATTATTTAAAAAATTATGAGCTGATGTGTATTTACCAAACGAGAATCGGTTCCAATTATGAAACCATGGTTAACGGAAATTACTTTGATAGCTTCCTCCGAATTTCGCCCACCAATTCGGCATAAGAACAGATGTGTATCATAATAATATACATATATCTTATACAACATCTAATTTCTGAACCGTTCAAACTGTGCCAAAATTGCGAAGAGAATTTCAACTCTCACTGATCCAGAATGAAGAAATAGAAGACAAGCGCCGACCTCACAATATAAAACAGTTGCATCGATACTCCTCACAGCGATGATGGCCCTCTTAATGAGTTAGTAATGGGAATCCCGGCGGGATGCCCGTCGGTCTGATGCTCATATCTCTTTAGGGCTCGGAAACTGTCGAATTGACGCCGACAGAGAAGCTCGACCACCGCTGAAATCGCCGGCATATTGACGCTGTCGGCGGGATGAGTTTTTTTTTTTTTTTTTCTTACGGACCCCCTATAGTTGCTAGAATAAGTGGTCGTTTCTAATGCTGAGAAATAGCTTCTCTTGCTTTGTCATTTCAAGATTTCGATTTTCTTTACGAAGCTCAGAGAGAGAGAGAGAGAGAGAGAGAGAGAGAGAAAGAGAGAGAGAGAGAGAGAGATCTCAAGGGAGATGCTTCATGATGGAACGATAAGGGATGCGTTAATTTTGTTTTACCGGACATTTATTTCTTTTTATTTTTTATGCACCATCGCCCACTCAATGTTTGTTTTCCATGAATTATCATTAACAATGTGTTTAGATCTTATTTTCAGCATCGTTTTCAACAATTTGTCTAAACGACACATGGTCCGTCCAGAGTCAGCTAGTTAGGTCAACTATCTCGTTCAGCATACGCCGAACACTAACGCTCCCAGCTGTTTGAATTTTCTCTCTATTAGACACGCACACAAGATATCCCCCTCTCAAAACCGCAATCCAAACACAATAACATTTAAAATCCAAACCCTTGATTGAGTCAATTGACAATTGTCTAAAATCAACATGGTATCCGTGCAGTGTTTATTGTGCGGCTCCCGGGGCAGCCCGGGGTTCGTGTTGACTTTTTATCGCAGCTGTGGCAAGCCAAGTCTCTTCTCATGATCCTGGGCGATGGGAAACTCTTAATATGTAGGGAACCTCCCTACACAGGTGTCATACAACAAAGCTGAGGTAAACGACAGTCTCAGTTTAATGAGAAAATACAAAAAGTGCTGATACCTAAATAAATTTATTTCTCGAGCTACTGCGACCCTCGGCCAGGGAGGCTGGTCTGCGCGACAGTTTTACATGAATTATTTATTTTTTGTTTTGTGTTATCTTCCAAACAAATTAACTGAATTTCTGTGTTTTTGTGTGGTTTAAAACGGGGGTGAAACCATTAAGTTGCGCTTTTGTATTGAAGTTAATGATCGCCTCATAAAATTATATTTCTTTTGAGTCGAATGAAACAGTTGAGTAAATAAAAGATGTCGAATTTGAGAGTTGGAGAGGCGGGTATGAAATGCGAGACGTTCGTACGGCAGTTTCGTATATGTTCGTCTTCCTGTCGCGAAATCTTGTAAAGGACTGTCGACACAGGACAATTAAAGGCTGTAAACAAACGGGAAAGAATCAGATTGGTAAAGACAATCAAACGTCACCGCCGATTTGGCTGATCATATCTCGCGCTACTAATACCACATCTATCGAGTGTCTGAGGGTTTAACACTACCGTGATCCGATTTGTAAACACTGCTCTCGAAGCCCGACCGAGAGGATGCGATTTTTGTCTTTAGCACCCGTGCCGCGGGATCAGGTAGTGTCTATTGTTAATGGGAAATAGACAGAAACGATTTTATTACTCAAATGGTATTTTGGTTTACTTCTTCGAGTGAGAGGAAAAGTGTTGAAGCCTTGCGGAATAAAAGTGCAATAATTCTGATATAAAGTTTCGTACGGATATATAAACAGTTATTTTTATGTATGATTTTCGCCCAGTGATTTCTTCTTCTGTTTTTATCTCTTTAATGTGAACTCAGTGAAATGGATGTGTGGCGCAAATAATATGGATGGGCTTAAAATAACAGAAAGGATCGAGGAAAGGTTTTTCATTGAAGGAATGTTTTACAGCTAGGGCTAAGCGTGTATCGGAATATTTTAAGGCGACCTGCCCAAATGACCAGGTGCTGTGAAAATCGATGTGAAAGTATTGGATTTTATTTCATTTTCTGCATCGGATCTTTGTAAAAGGTTGTTTTAAGGCGGTGTCTTTGATACCTACCACTCTGCTAGCCGGGGTAGTTAATGTCGAGAAAGTTGGATAATAGTCGGTCTGATCGTTACGTCATTGTGGGGTTCGTGAAAAGCTCATCTCTGCTCCTCGCTTGAAAGATGGTGGTATAAAAAGGTGCAGAACTGCCTCGATCAGCGATCAGAGATTATCTGTTTTGTTTATGGATAGATTACAGTAAGAATGGCTCGGAAATTTAACTTTTTATCAGATTTAAGTTTTGAAATAACGCGTTTTTATGCTATTTCTCGCCCAGGATAACAGACGTAGATAACTACTGGAATTATTTTAGTGGATTTGAAAAATTGTGAATTTGTACTTACTAGCAACCCTCGACAAAAACGTGGGATTGTGTTTTGGTGTTGATGAAAATGAAGATTTGCAGTGACGGGCTAGCCTCTCGCGGCCTGATTGATGTGCACGTGATTATGATGTTTTGTCTCTTGTTCACGCACGTGCAGCACGTGGACGGAGGGAAGAAAAACAAGGGAAAGAACTCTGAAACCGAACAGACGGAGGCAATCGAACGGCTGTCTCGTGTGTTTGGTATCGAACACGCGCCTGACCACAGTGTAAGGGCTATCCCGCCACAGTTTATGCTGGAATTATTTAATGACATTACGGACTCGGGGGGTCTGATACGAAAGGACGGACCGTACAAGGCATCTACCATCGTCAGCTTCCCCGACAGAGGTATGTTCACGTGTCCGTCTGCGTCTATATTATATCCGTCTGTCCGCCCGCAAATACTTGCATGCACATCCGCATGTACCCGCACACACCCAACAGACAAACGCACAAGCAATTGATTGTAAGACCTAAACAACATATTGCACGTGTATCCCCTTTCTCGTGTTTGTGTCAGTATGTTTTACATATCTCCTACAAACCATGATCGGCATAATTTTGGAACGGCATAATTTCATACATGTGTATAAATATTTTTATTTTACTATTTGAATATGAATTAGGTAACTATATTTCAGACATTTATTACAGAAAACAAAAATATTATCGCTGTACTGGATTACACAAGTTTTCATTCTCTCTCATAACTAGAACAGAACGGAACACCCAAGCCTGTCACTAGTACACGATTGCGTATAATGGGTAGGGGTGAATATACCATGTTAAGATATTCGTGTTATATGATATGCTTCATAAATTAGACATTCTATGAAAAGGATGTTTACAAGTGTTAGAGTTTAGTGTACATATTGTCATGGACATTACACCATATATCGTACACAAGTGTATATTATACTGATCAAAAGTAAAACGGACAATTGAATATAATTCCTAATTTCTGTTGTCGAAAAAGATGAAACGATTTTTTTTATATTGTGAATCGAAGATAAAAACTTAACTCTACATTCAGGTGCTTGTAGAATATATGTTTCCACAAAGAAGTCCTTGATTCACGAAACTCTTAACTTGAGATTTTTTCATCTTTTTTTTAATTTTAAAATCTGTAACATTATTTTGGTTTGCATGTCACCATAAGAGCATTCTTCTAAATATCAATGCATATAATTGGATTTTAAGAGGAAGAGGAAGGAGAAAAAGAAGGTTTCTAGAGTTCTTGAAACGCAGATCCTGATGCAATTACATTATGAAGGGTCTCAGTGAATACCCACGACACAGTCTATGAAATAAAACTTAATGAGAAAAATACATAAACGTTATCTGATCGAACAGTCTGATACACATTCAACTTTGATAGCAACACGGTGACTAGGTTATACATGGGAATTTACTAAGGAGTGCATATATATGCAAAGTATGCAGGTTCAAAATAGACAGAATAAAAAGTTTGTTTGGATGTATCGCACCCTTCTTTAAAAATAATTAATGAATTACACTTATATTTGTAAGTTATAAAAATAATAATAATAATAATAATAATAATAATACATTTTACTGTAGGTAAGTATTTTTCTTCTTTTTTCCATCTGTTCATCTGTAGTCAATTTGAAAGGACTCTTCCTAGAGTATCTAAGTCCCCCTTGACTCCCCATTTCCTTGGTAGAACCAGTCCTCATGTAGAAATAATACCTGGAACAATGTAGAGTAATAGTCTTGTCCAGGCACTAACATCTCATGGCTGGGCTCCAACCCGGGACCCTGCCATCCAGAATCCGGAGCCATAACAACTCAACCGGGGATAGTCTCAAATGATATGCATTGAATATATAACAGTAAGTCTTCTCTTAATACGCACCCTAGCTGTATACTATATAACATGCTTTACTGCAGAACACACCTATAATTATGTGATTATAAAACTTTACACATGGGTCTATTTATCAAACTAGTTTTGTTTTGTTTCATTCGCCTGGGTTGCTTAGGAGTTAAAATGAACACGTCTGGCACTAGACTTGTCAGCAAATATCTGCAGCGTTGATTTTACATGAATGATACCTTTCTCCGTTCTGTCTTGAAAATCCTCACCCGCGAGGTAATTTTTAACATTATCTGTCGTGAAGCAATCGTTAAAATAACATTTTGCAATTAAAATATGATTTCAATTTCGACTGAGATACGTTTTATCTCACATTTCGAAGCTTAAACGCATTTAGTGCTCTGCAAATGTGAAATAAATGTGAAACCGTTTTTATATGCCATTAGAAATGGAACAACCTCATTTTTGTTTTCTACTATATGCCATCGAGATGATAGGAGTTATCTTTTTGTAATAATTTAGAAAAAAATGGATTAGAAGATATACGGACTGTTTCAAAAACTGCGAATTACCAAGTTG
>CM037778.1:39269094-39319094 GCA_021229015.1 Solen grandis
CTATGGCAACAGGGGTTAGTCCTATGTACTTGGTAAAAATGATCGAGAAATTAATCAATGATGGCGCATTTCTGCTAAAATTTCATATAACAAGAGAGTTATGACTCTTCCACTCTTTGATATATTTACCTACATCAGCGGTTTAATTGGTCAATTAGTCAGTTTTTTACATAATAAATAAGAATAGGGACTGTACATAAAACCTAATTGAAGTATGTATTTCATAGGGTCGTCATCACAAAATAGATGATATACACATCATGAACAGCTGATTAGCTGTCAATGGCTACTGGAGTTAGTGTATGAAAAATAGGACAAGAAAAAAGATTTCCTTGAAGATTATTAATACGTAGCGTCCAATTCGTTTAATATGCACATGCGTATAAAAATCCTTGCTTAAATTAAAAAAAAATAGACATCTGAAAATATCTCGATGAGAACACACCTATGTGGTCCCAGTTTTCTTTTTTTCCTGGAACCGCAATGAGCCTTTGCCATTGGATTATGTGAAATTATATGAATACCTGATTATTTCTATATTGTCAGAAGAAGAGACTTTGAGAACAAACCAGTGAAACTGCATCTGTTTTTTCCTAAAAGACAACAACCTATGATCGGTTTGAATAAACTGCTTATCAACAAATCAGTTATACTGTCGGAGAAAGTCGTAAATTCATGAAAGTCCCTTTCTTCAAATGTACACATTTTCTGATAAATCATGTATAAATTCACATGTAAAGATGATCAGTTGTCATTTCTATTTGAGAGATATAAGGGACTGTATGTCATATTTATTTTTAAAAACATTAAAAAAAATTAACCCCCAAAATTGTTTATGCATTTGTTAAAGCAGAAAGGCATAGTAAGATCGGCAAATAACAGCTTTTACGAATACAAAGATCATGAGCTGTCTACGATATAATATGAACGAATTACTTATATTATTTCTTTTTTAATTTAATATAAAATATGTTATGCGTTATTTTTGTGAAGAAAGGTGAAATAAATTTTTTTGCTTATTATGGAAATTTCATCAAGTTTATTCGATGGTGTCCAAGAAAGTTTGGAAAAAACGCCATTTAAAACCATACACAGTTTTCTAATGATGCAATGTTTTATAAAGTTTCTTTTAATTAAAACACAACTGATAGTTTGATAAAATTGATAACTCTCACAGAGTGCATGTACTTGACAGTGTCCGTTTGAACGAATACAAAATACTTGACAATCACGCGTTAAACCTTATGATTTTACGATCTAACGTTCAGACGTACCCTCCTTGAAAACATATTTAAAAAAGGCCGATCAAACACCTGTGTTCGATATACGAAACATACTTATTAAATGGAAGCCCGTTATTAGAAATTATTTGAGTGCTGGATTTATATACAAAGTATACCTCAATGTATTGTAAATCTTCCCGGATTGTAGCTCATATTGAACAATATTTGTCCTCGGTTTGTATACGTCCTTTATTGACCATGATGAGAAATGTCACCCCTGCCCCTCGGTAAACAACTCGTTCTATCTTCATTCATCCCCTGCCTGGGAAACACACACTGGCCAAATGATACAACTAATTTCATTTCCCTCCTCCCGCGATTGACAAATACTGATATATTTCCAGTGCAAGTCACCATAGTGTAGCAGTGTTGAGGTATAATTTTGAATGGATAATTCACAGTGGCACCTCTTACAATACGGCCAGGCCTGTCTCAGACGGAAGTATCCGTTAAGCACAGGTGGTTACTTGATAGAGCTCCAGTGTATGATGAAAATAATATTTCATGACCTGATTATTGCTTTACAGGCTAAATGCTTAGTGCAGGTGTAACTCATGCAGATTAAAAAAGAAAGAAAATACGTTAAGTTCATTTAAAAGAAATAGAAAAACAACAACAAAAACAACAACAAAAACAACTACAACAACAACAACAAACCCTTCATGAACCCCACAACTTAATACCTGAGAGGTAAGGAAACAAAGTCACATCTTACAGGTAGTCTATAAAGTCAGGTTTTGTAACAAATTTTTTATCCATTTTCTCATTAAATTACACGGATATAATGGGTGGGGGTTCCTTCATTTACAAAAATGTTAAGTAAAGATTTAAAAAAAAATGTTGAGCACTATTTTGTTACCGTGTTGAAGCCGGCTCATTGGCCATATATCAACGTTCACAGAACTGTTGCCTTTTCAATGGTAAAAGTTAAAAGTAAAATGTTCTATAAACAAGTAACTGAAAATTAAACTGTGTTTGCTCAAGTTTCAAAATTTCCCATTTATATTCAAAATCTTGTAGCGTGACATTTTTGGTGATTACCCAAAAACTGAGATGGTAAGATGTCAGGACGGATTTCTTAAGGCGGCTACCTCCACATCGGGACGTGAAGCAGTTGGACTCTTCTGGCCTCGTCCTTCTGAGCTGATACATTCAGTAATAAGCAAGGGACGGGCTTTCATTTTCCAAAAGAAAGAAAGACCATGAAGAGTTTATCAGTGACATTTTGTCGTCTAATTCTGCTTTGCAATGACTGTTTATGGGTAATTAAGCGTTCAGAAATTACTCGGCTTGTGCGCCATCCTTTATTTTCAGACGAGATAAAAAGATTGCACCCACGAACATCACCATTGTTCACGTGACTTTAGACTGTCACGTGACCATCCAAATTGATATTATCACAATCCGCTTGACTTTTTATCATTTCGTACAAAGGAGAGTATGAAAGGCCATCAAAGATGAACTTTAAAACTGACAATATAACCTTTTCTCGAAAAATACCACACGTAGTAAAAAAAGTGGAAAAAGTGTTTCGTCTGGCCTCAACGATTTCCCTCCAACTTTCTGTACATGTCCGTTAACTTTGTCGGAACTTGATTGAAATATTTCAGGCATCACGTGGGGTTTATCTTTCGAAACTTGCATCACTGTCTTTCTCTGCATGACGTTATCTCTCACGTTTTATTTATTTCGTTTCTTCATACATTTTCCCTTGCATGTTCATTCAAAAATCAAAATATTCCATGAAAAGCTCGCCAAGAATGATGTGTAAATTCTCAATTTATGAGGCATATTTGCATAGATATGCTCATAATAGTGCCGACATTTTTTTTATTCGAAATAATGAGAAATGATAAGACTTGAGAGGTACAGAAGTAATGTGAAAATAATCACCGCCACTTCCCAGTGGGACACGTGCCTACTTCTGGCGGGGCTTATCAGCACGTCCATCTCGTGCTAAGGCAGTGCGTTCGCGTGCTAATGTCGAGATATTCACGTCCTCTATTGTTGTTTGGAATGTCAAAAAGGTCAAATATGTTTGATCAAATGATCATCACAATCTGCCCTGTCATAAATAGCTCAACTGTCAAGAAAACGGTTCCCGTCTGGAGGATCCATTTCTGTACAGGTGGTCTTTCCCCAAGAATTTCCTACTAAGTGTCTTACCTGACAATATTAACACGATAAATAAGTGAAACAAGAAAGGCACGGTTGTTTTTAGTTCAAATTCTTACCTTAAGAATACTCAAAACCGCTCTATAAATCGAATAATATCAGGCAAGATTTGTTTTACTTCTGAAGAATGGAATATATAATTGCTCCGCTGAAAATATTACTTTGAGACAATATAAATGTTTTCTTTGCTACACAGACTTTGTAGACACGATTTCATGAGCAAACAAAGGAAACCCTGATCAGACAGCTCCTCTGTTGTCCATATAAAATAAACAGTAGAATATGCCTCTTAGATGTTTTAAATGCTAGTAAAGAAGGGAGGTTGGTCATTTGGTCAGCAGGATTTTTTTAGTTTGCTGAATTTTAAATAACTCATGCTATTTAAAAACGAATCAGTAATAATTTTAGTTATAGAGACGTATTTCCTTAAACAAGTAGTCTAACTGAAAAAAATAGGGAAGAAACTAAGATAATCTGTTCGGGACATCTCACGATATCTCATGTTATTTCATATTATTCACTAATGGTATTCATACTTAGAATACTGATTCGTGCCAATTCATGAAAGTTCTAACAAACTTATGACGTCAAAATTATCTTTTGCACCGGAAGTCTAGCATGTTTCTGTGTTCAATCCGGTCCTAGCGAAATTTATTAATCCGTCAGACTGCACTTCTTATAACGCGTTTACTCATTTTATAAAACTTCAGCTTTTCTAATATACCATTTATTTGTCCTTAAAAACATATTCTTGTCTAAATATCTGCATATTCCTGCCATGATTGGATGTTATCTGATGAGTGGACAATATGGATTCGGAACCAATTCAAATCGAGTGCACTTGGAAGGCGAAATCATTATATTTGAATGATTTACCAGGTATGCGATATGTTGAGACAAATGGATGTTTTGGCGATTATGAATATTTAGTTTTTGAATATTTGATAAATGCATTATTTAAAGATGATACACCATATTTCTAAGCCAGATAGTTTTCGAAACGTTGATTCACAACTTGTTAATGCCAACTTTCTACACGAATCACTTCCAACGCTTTCTTCCACGTATGAAATAGACAGGAAAAATCCGAGATAATATCACATCGAATTAATCATTTAATCGCACTAAATGTAGATCATATACTTGGAATTTCTTTAATGATGTATGTATTTGTTGTGGGGTCTATATTTTTCACGGAGCCATCGTATTTATGACGGATCGCTCCACGTGCTTTTCCAGACTGATGTTGGAGATAGAAACGTCTCGGAACAAAACAAGCAGCCGACATCTTCCCGCCAAATCCGCACGACCCCTGGCAGTCGTGTCTGTCATGCCCAGCAGGTTTCCAACACGAACCCTCTCCTTCCAACAACCCGTGAGGCTGGTCTCTAGGTTGTTGTTCTTAAAGACCCACTTTCGCTTGTCATAAAATAGATCGTTTTTTACACCTTTATGCTAGACAAATACGTATGGAAATATTCGTATTCTGGATCCTGTTATTTTTCTTTGGTTTAAATATAAAATTTGGCAAACTTTTAAGTGTTGTTAGTAAAATGAACAATTTGAGTGAAATATATCTATGCTTACTCGGTTTGTTTTAACATTTGTATTTGTCACTGAATGTTTACGTTCCCATGATGGGTTTGCTTTATATGTCGGCAAACAATTGCCTTTCTCAAGAAAAAAAAAATGTTTTTGTTTTCTTGAGAAAGGCAATTTTCCCCCCGAGATATTGAAAAAGAGTGAATTTAATTGTTTACTACATCATTTCCCTCCGGAAAACCAACACATTTATTGCTTAATATGATTTAGCAAAAATAGAATAAAACAAACATTTCATATGTATCATATTTTCATCTTCATTATATTGTTGGAAGTAATTTTTATTGCTTTTAGTAAGTACAAATTATGTTTTGTTAAGAGGACCATATGGCAGAATAGCTTTGCTAAATTTGTTATATTCTAAAAATCTTTATTAGATAATAAGGATAAGGTGACTTATCCTGTTATTTTAATTTCACTCTAAGTAGGACTGGAACGTTTCTTTATATTATGAGTTTCTTATGTTACATGTTAATAGTTTTGAAATTAAATGTCGACTAAAACTTAAGTAAAACCTCAATATAACCATGGTCAGCAGGTCGTAATAATGAAGTGATCTAATTATCGAGTCAGGTTTAACTGTATAAACAGGTACATGCTCCTGAAAACTGCGTTTTTTTTTTAAAGTGAGATCGTCCCTATATTGAGGGGGTCATTATATTGAGAATGTCTTTATATTGAGGTGGTCCTTATATTAAGGTGGTCTTTGTATTGAGGTGATCTTTATATTGAGGTGGTCTTTATAGTGAGATGGTCTTTATAGTGAGATGGTCTTTATATTGAGATGGTCTTTATAGTGAGATGGTCTTTATAGTGAGATGGTCTTTATATTGAGGTGGTCTTTATAGTGAGATGGTCTTTATAGTGAGGTGGTCTTTATAGTGAGATGGTCTTTATATGGTCTTTAAGTGAGTGTCTTTATAGTGAGGTGGTCTTTATATTGAGGTGGTCTTTATAGTGAGATGGTCTTTATAGTGAGGTGGTCTTTATAGTGAGATGGTCTTTATAGTGAGGTGGTCTTTATATAAGGTTTTACCGTTCTTGTTGAACACGAGACCAGTCCTGAATCACGTTCCTTTGTGAGTATGCAGTGTAGGACGAAGAGTACATGATTTACATAATATGAGAAGCAGATCAAGAAATTCAGTTGTATACACACCCTGTTTTTCTCATGTTTCGTTTTTAAAACTGCCTCAAAGTGTTATTACGTAAGTGTTACATGATATGTTATAATAGTGTATATAATCGCAAGGTATTGAAAAACAAACGATAAGAACGGTGTTTAGGTGTGTAGAAAATGGATCACTGTGTATCTACGAGAATGACCATCCTTTGACGTTTGTGCAAATATGATCAACCACACCAATGCACGAACACAACTCTTGCAAAAGCGGTCGACACAGCTTTATACTCAGACAGATAAACAGATTAGTAAATGGTAGTTAGGTATTCGAGTGAATGTTAGGGTGATATGAAGTACTGATGGTCCCATTTGACTAGATCTTAGACGAGTTGGGATATTTACTCATTGTCGTCTGCCCACCCACCCCCATTAAAACGCTTTATTTGTTTAGCTAAATAAATAAATAGTGACTAATACACACTGTTATCATTAAAAATCATATAAATTTAAAACAACAATTTATTGTGAAAATAGGACAAAACATACTCAGAATTTACCCAAAGACCATTGAACAAAGATGGACAACTAGTCTAAATCTCACAAAAGCACGTAACAAATTATCCAATTCTCGCAAAGTCTCGTTTTCAAATATCTTCTTTTCTGTTGAAGATATGTGAATGTAAATTGTATTTTAAATTGTACAATTATAATACCATCAAAATGATATCTTATGTACTAATAAATCAAGAAATAAATATGTTTCATGTAAAATAGAAAAGGACCTGCATGGTGATGAATAGTAAAATGTGTTGTTTTTCTGCTATACTGCTTGAATAAAAATCATAATTTGAAATAATTCTTAGATGAATCAAACTGAAAATAATTCCTTGCAGTAGAGAAATGATTATTTTATGATATGGTTACATTTTCCTCTGTGACTTTTCCATACCTGTTTTGAAATGATCTTCTGTTTGCCCAAACAATATTTTACAGGAGTTTCCCATCTCTGCTTAACATGTCTTTGATTTACCGAAAAACATGACTTGACTTGACTTGACTATTTGAGTTTACCAGCGCTTCGACAGTATTTCAGTCATATAGCGACATCCAGCTAATTACAGGTGGGGGAAGACCCCGAATGCACGGAGGCATCCGGATAGAACCACCGACCTACCGCAAGCCAGCTGGAATGCTTCCTCACATGAAAATCCGAATGACCCTGTCGGGATTCGAACCAACGCGGTGAGGGGAAGAGTGAGTGTTTAAGTCAGCGACTTAACCCTCTCGGCCACGGTGGCCCCACCGAATAACTTACAGAAGTCCATCGTTGGGCACCCACGGTTCTCTCCATTTATCGATGTATGGAGAGGAGCGTAATCAGCAGCCGTGAATTATCCGACGATGATAGAAATCGAATCATTATATTTATTGCAAACTAGCTTTCATAATCGAACGGTTTAAATTTTAAATGTAACACAATAAAACAAGAAAAAAATAGAATAGCTATATATACGGGGTATTCCTTTAGTTTGAGGACTGTCTGCTGATGGAATGCTTTACACACTTGTCATAGATTTTGTACTCTTTGGACAAGACGGGTCACATGACTTCCCGGCAGAGAGACAGAACATTCCTATCATTTCACCATTTCTGACAATTTGTAGCGATATAAGTGGTTGTTCTGTTTGTTTTCTGCTGGTTCTGGAATAAGTCTAGATGCAAGTGGCCAGGCTCGCTGATATACTAAGACTTTCGTATGATGGCATACGGACAGGCAAGTTGTCACAGGAAATAATAATAATAATAATAATAATAATAATATCGTCCCCGCCCCCACCCCCGGTGGCCGGCCGAGTGGTTAGAGCGACCGTCTCAAGAGCAGGAGATCGTGGGTTCGATCCCCGACCGCGACATATCAAAGTCGTTAAAATGGTACTGGTAGCTCCCTGCTTGGCGCTCATCATATACGGGTAGGACGGGTTGGATAATAATAAAATGGTAGTAATAAAAATAATTATCAATCAATTTTCCGGTCATGAAAATCTTGTCTTTCTTTTAAATACACATAGCACTGGGATGTTTTTATCTGTCAAATATGATTATAATTCTTGCAAAATGTGCAAGTATTTCTAAATCACAACTGAAATTATGCTTGCCTTTTGTGTAAATACAGAATTCAAAATACATGTATTCACTAATGTTGGTTTTATTGCCAGTTACGGTAACGGATACCCTCTTCCCATGTGTCAATTTTGCTTAAGGCAACAGGGTTTATAGAAGTGTTGAAACTTTTAACTTTTCCATCGGTCCTCGTGAAAATAAGATATCTAAACTTCATGTCGGTAGAAAAGGTGTTGAATCTGAACGCTGTCAAACATCAACAAAACTTCTGTAATTACAGCTGATAAAACAGGTCGACAGAGCAATATGATCTTAATCGTTATCAAATTATGTGCTAAACATACTGAAGGTGCGGGTGGATTACTCGGCGACAGCTCTCCTCGGATAAAGAATGGCGACACCAAACCAGAACTTTGTCACATCAAATCAGCTTGTCTCTCTGTTACAAATGAGTAGCAGTGATAAATTAGTTCCCGTTTTACTGCGGGTAAACGAAAGAGGGGTAGAAAGGCAAAATCGATCGTATCTCTCCAAATGTCACACACGAGTCTGCTCTTTCATACACTAAATGGCGACAGAGGGGTTCGCTTTTGTCGACAGGGACCTGGCGATCCGCTCCAACATTTATCATGTAACGAAAGTAATAAAGAAAATGACGAGACAGTCTAGATCATGCCTTCAACTTAACTATCTGCGCGACCCTTTCCGTTTTTAAGGTAAATAAATTTACAAGTATAGGGGTTAAGTAAGAGAGGTGTTGAAAAACTTTTGACTTCAGTTAGTATCTCGTTACAATGAAACATGATGCGTGTGCAAGATGTAATGAAAGGCATGTAGATCACTTGCATGTCAGCATAATTACAACTCCTATTGCACGCGGAATACCTTCCTTTCTTGTCATTATGATCTATGAGAAAGGTGACAATGCACTGCGGTCGAGAGTAAAATGATCCTGAACCAAGTTCACTGGGTAAACAGTATGTAGATTTTAAGGGAAAACATAAGGTTAGATATAATTACAAGGGTGGGGATATCTTATTACACCTAGATATTTTAGATATAATAACAAGGGTGGGGATATATTATTACACCTAGATATTTTAGATATAATTACATGGGTGGGGATATCTTATTACAACTATATTTTTTAGATACAATTACACGGGTGGGGATATCTTATTACACGTAGATATTTTAGATATAATTACAAGGGTGGGGATATCTTATTACACCTAGATATTTTAGATATAATTACAAGGATGGGGATATCTTATTACACCTAGATATTTTAGATATAATTACACGGGTGGGGATATCTTATTACATCTAGATATTTTAGATATAATTCACAAGGTGGGGATATCTTATTACACCTAGATATTTTAGATATAATTACAAGGGTGGGGATATCTTATTACACCTAGATATTTTAGATATAATTACACGGGTGGGGATATCTTATTACATCTAGATATTTTAGATATAATTACAAGGGTGGGGATATCTTATTATATCTTATTACACGTAGATATTTTAGATATAATAACAAGGGTGGGGATATCTTATTACACTAGATATTTTAGATATAATTACAAGGGTGGGGATATCTTATTACACGTAGATATTTTAGATATAATTACAAGGGTGGGGATATCTTATTACACGTAGATATTTTAGATATAATTACAAGGGTGGGGATATCTTATTACACTAGATATTTTAGATATAATTACAAGGGTGGGGATATCTTATTACACGTAGATATTTTAGATATAATTACAAGGGTGGGGATATCTTATTACATCTAGATATTTTAGATATAATTACAAGGGTGGGGATATCTTATTACACCTAGATATTTTAGATATAATTACAAGGGTGGGGATATCTTATTACACGTAGATATTTTAGATATAATAACAAGGGTGGGGATATCTTATTAACACGTAGATATTTTAGATATAATTACAGGGTGGGGATATCTTATTACACGTAGATATTTTAGATATAATACAAGGGTGGGATATCTATATTAATTATATACATTATCTTACACGTAGATATTTTAGATATAATTACAAGGGTGGGGATATCTTATTACACGTAATATTTTAGATATAATTACAAGGGTGGGATATCTTATTATACCTAGATATTTTAGATATAATTACACGGGTGGGGATATCTTATTACACGTAGATATTTTAGATATAATTACAAGGGTGGGGATATCTTATTACACGTAGATATTTTAGATATAATTACAAGGGTGGGGATATCTTATTAACTAGATATTTTAGATATAATTACAAGGGTGGGGATATCTTATTACACGTAGATATTTTAGATATAATTACAAGGGTGGGGATATCTTATTACACGTAGATATTTTAGATATAATAAGGTGGGGTATCTTATTACACGTAGTATTTTAGATATAATAAAGGTGGGGATATCTATATATACCTAGATATTTTAGATATAATTACAAGGGTGGGGATATTATTACTTATTAACACGTGGATATTTTTAGATATAATATATACAAGGGTGGGGTTTATTATCTAATTTAATATTATGGTACATACACGTAGATATTTTAGATATAATTACAAGGGTGGGGATATCTTATTACACGTAGATATTTTAGATATAATAACAAGGGTGGGGATATCTTATTACACGTAGATATTTTAGATATAATTACACGGTGGGATATCTTATTACACGTAATATTTAGATATAATTATACAGGTGGGGTATTTTATACAGTATATTTTTAGATATAATTAAAGGTGGGGATACTAACTTAATTACACGTATATAATTTGTAGATATAATTAACAAGGTGGGATATCTAATTAACGTAGATATTTTGATATAATAACAAGGTGGATTCTTATTACAGTAATATTATAGATATAATTAACAAAGTGATCTATTAAACGTAGAATTTGATTAATTAAATATCGATACATATGAAGGTTAGCAGTACATTTTTAAACATTTAGTGTCCTAGAAGTCGGAACCAGCAGCATATAGCTGGATGACACCAATCATCATATTAGAGCTATGTGCATCGAACATTGTCTCTATATATCGATACATATAATCATGCACTTCCGGTATTCAGTCGGTGATATTGTTGTTCATAAAAACATTCTCTGAAATACATAACTTCATATCGTTTTGACAACATATTTGTTAATCCAATATCATTTTTGTAGAAAATGACGAAAATCAATGAAAGGCATGTCTATAAAAGAATATACATAAAGTTAAAATTGTACTAAAAGGAAAAGAAGGGCGAGAAAGGAAAAAGATCATGTAGTTAATACTATCATGTAGGACAATACACAGTATGAAACAAATGGGGAGGTGGTCACATCACGGTATACCGTCCCCGGTTGCCGAGTGGTTAGAGCGTCCGCCTCGGGAGCGGGAGGTCGTGGGTTCGATCCCCGGCCGCGAAAGTCGACCAAAGTCGTAAAAAATGGTACTGTTATAGTTCCCTTGCTTGGCGCTCAGCATATAAGGGTAGTTGCAGGACTGGTTGACCCGGTGTCAGGATAATGTGACTGGGTGTGGTATCATTCCACATGCATACGGCGTAATATTGCAGTGTGGCAGCACTATATCTGTCTCAAGTAGACATCATCTCCAAATGACTGAAGTACTGTCGGTGGGACGTTAAACCCAACAAACAAAAAACATCACGGTATACAGAGAGAGAGAGAGAGAGAGAGGAGCGTCTAAACGAACTTTGAAAACTTGGAATCTAATCAGTGTTGTCCGTATACCTGCAGAGAGAGAAGGGAGTCAATATTGATAATCAAATACAATGATTGACATGTTTGAAAAATATTCGTAATCGTATTTCGTCAACAAATAAACTTTCAGCTAGAATAAATACAAACACTTTTCACAGTCGCTTGACTCTCCGTCTTCTGTCAATCTTTTATATCAAATCAGTTTGTATGTCTGTCACTCTGTCTAGTTATATGCATATTTATTGGACTTTATGGTTATTTTCCATAAAGGTTATCATTTAACATAAAACGGTCGTTGAAAACTGATAAGCGTTAAATTGCTATCAAGCATGGGGTCATATTTACGATTTGTCGATTTTAAGCAATATACCACGCGATTGTCATACGATTAATTATTAAGGTGCACATAACAACAATCTAAAAATGAGGTCGCTTCGGTCACTACAACCACCGAGGGCTCGTTGTTCAAATCTCAGTTAGGTGCTATATTTTTCATGATTATGAGACATATTTAAAATGTATAGGTATGAGCTGTAGGGCGTTGAGATATTTTGCCAAAGACCTTATAACCTAACAGGGATCCGCAACTCTGATATAGGTAAAGAGCAAACCACGAGAAGCTCTCGTTAAGTTACGTGTAAGATAATGTGACCGAGAGATAACTTGAGATGTGTAAAATTGCTCATATCAGTTATAGATATACTGACTTTTCCCTTCAATTTATTGCCGATAAAATAAAAAAAAAAGCATGCCTTTCATGAGATCGTATATCTCTTTTATGAGTGTTCCTGTCTGTTAAGCGTCTGCAGGCATCTATTAGTTGAAATCTCGTTCACATGTTGTTTTTTTTCGTCACGAGAAAAACAACGTTATTTCGGACAGTTCATATCTCTTTTTAATATATCAAATACCTAATGTTGATAACTCTTTGATCGATATCAAAACACAGGTCATGTCTCGAATCCTAAGAGCGACTTTTTTTTTTATCACAAACGTCATTCCGTACTGATTAGGGATATACCTTTTTGTCATTTGTGTTATCCCAATTTCTAAAAAAGAGGACACTTTTTACAGCGTTATTATTAATGAGGATGGGGACATTTAATTGTACGACCGGGGTAAGTTTTTAACGACCGGGGTAAGTGTTTAAAGACCGGGGTAAATTTTTAACGACCGGGGTATTTTTTTAACGATCGGGGTAAGGGTTTATCGACCGGGATAAGTTTTTAACGGCATGGGTAAGTTTTTAACGACGTTTACGGCTAGGGTAAGACCGGGGTAAGGTTTTAATGTAACGGCTGGGGTAGTTTTAGACGACCGCGGTAAGTGTTAAACGAATGGAGGAAGTTTTAATATGGGTCACCCATTCACTGAAAAAGGTCGATTTTCAACAACGAAATATGAGTTGCTGTTTTCAACGGGATCATATCTTAATGTTATACAGAGATACACGTACATGTCTGACCAGGCGTGCGTTCAGTATGGCAAACCGTTTGCAACCGGTTGCTTACAGTCAGCTATGGAGTTGACTTAGGCCCATATAGCATGTTGTTCACGTACTACCTTATTCTGTACATGGGTATACGTCAACATCGTGGTTTATGACACTGGGATAGTTTCATAGCTAACTGTAAGGGTACTGTTGCATGCGGTTTAGTCGTACTGAACGCACGCCAGGCGTGTGTTTTGTATGACAAACCGTATGCAACCGGTCACTTACAGTTAGCTATGGAATTGACTTAGGACCATATAGCATGTTGTTCACGTGCTCCCTTATGCTGTACATGGGTATACGTCAACATCGCGGTTTATGACACCGAGGGATGTCAGCATACGGTTGCACACACAGGTACTTGAGGACAGGACCCTGTCTCTATCAATAAGAAAAAAAATCACGATAGTCTATACATAATAAACAACAGGTACTTGAGGACAGGACCCTGTCTCTATCAATAAGAAAAAAAATCACGATAGTCTATACATAATAAACAACAGGTACTTGAGGACAGGACCCTGTCTCTATCAATAAGAAAAAAATCACGATAGTCTATACATAATAAACAACAAGGTTACCAACTTCAGCAGGGTGCTGGAGGGCACCCATCGGGAATAAGTGTCAACAAATCAATAAAAATGCGCCCATCGATAATATTGGATAATTCTGTTTCAGCAGATCATTTTCCTTCATAATTGTTCACATGAAATACAGATATTATCATTTTTAATGACTGCAATTTCTTAATTTCTACTCGAGATTTAACTATTTTAACCGATTTGAACCTCGATCAACGGAAGTGAACCCAAAATGACATCTATGACGTCATCGCCCACGAAGGTCAACTCTGACTGAGAAAAAGATGTTGCGATTGTATATGATACAGAACGGGAAAGTAAGAGTGTTCCGAAAATATTTGTAAACAAAATAACTTAGGAATACTCCTACCGTTCCATTCTGTGCATAAACAAATCGCAGCGCTGACCTCATAGATATCGTTTTGGGTTCACTTCCGTTGGCCGAGGTTCGAATGGAGTTAAATCACTAAATCCCCACTCGAAATCTTGACTTATTAGACAGTAGAAATAATTATATTTGTATTTCTATTGAACAGTTATGAAGGAAAATTATCCGCTGACAGTGTGAACTCGCCAATATTACTGATGGGCACATTTTTCATAAATATTTTGACATCAATTCCTGATGGGTGCTCTTCAGTATCCTGCTGAAGTTGGTTACCTTGTTGTTTTATATATAGTGATTTTTTATTTTATTTATAAAGACATGATAGTAAACGTTAGATTTATTTGAATGTGAATATTTTGATACATAAACTCAATGTAAATGGCGAAGTAAGTTGAAAACCGCTATATTCAAAGCGTTTCGTGTGTGTGTGTGTGTGTGTGTGAAGGGGGGGGGGGGGGCACAGCTAGGATCTAGGATCTGATGTCTGTCATTGCATAACGGCTATATGACTTTAATCTGCATAACACTCACCAGGCACCATTACAATAGTATGAATCATATTGCAGTTTGTGGATGTTCCTGTCCATACAATGTACACTGGTTTAGTATTAATTTATTTATTTTACGTTGATTGGGATACAAGTTCTTACAATTTATACTAATCCCTCTCGACGGTTCCTGGGAAGGACCAGACTTCGCGCTTGGAGAGGTCATGAAAAAAATCCTTGCCCGGAATGGGATTCGAACACAAAGCCTTCGGATGATTATGTTACCATTGGACAATGTCACCATTTACACTGATGAATTTGAGCCAGTAAATCTTTTATTGTTAAAGTATACGTATTCAGTGTATTGTGTTGTACCTTTCACTTATGTATATGAAATGTAAATTAAATTTTATATAAAGAATCACTTAACATCTGTTGGAAGGACAGAGTTAACATTCGCATTAAATTAGTGTTAACTACTGTTTCCATTTAGAAATTCGATCACATTCCAATATCAATTTATATTTTCCAATGTATTTTGATAAAGTAAATCATTAATTTAAGATGATGCTATGAAAATGTTTTATTTACAATCGGTTACTGTTACATCGAGATTCAACGTGCATATTCAGGATTTTACCGGATTATCTCAAGATTAATACCTGTAATTTACTCCCGTCAAATTTCGCGAAATGAGAGTGACCTCCCTTGTATAACACCTGCGCCACATTGAGTTACAATCGTGCTGCCCGGCTGTTTTTGAGCTATTTACAGACATCAGCACATAAGAGCACTATACTTTTTTTTTTGATAACAAAAATCAAATAAACCGACTTTTTATTATAAGTAAATCCTGAACGAAAGTTTCCGTGTAGTTAACGTTGCAAGAGAAATCCCTGTTCATTCATGACTGAAAGACATCCCACGGTTCTAAACACGGCTTGTTTTTGCCTAAAGATGTGGTGTAATAGAAACATGGGATTAATAAGGTCCACAAACAAAGGTGTCATTTCTAGTGACACCCATTTGTCAATAAGGGTCGAATTGAGCTTGAAGATTCAACGTTATATAAATTTAATGAGCTCGCCCCCACAGCCGACTGCGGTGCTCGACCAAATCAAGGTGAGGATGATAAATGTCCTCTTTATAACGAAATTACTGAGGTTTTGTATCATCGAATGTCTGTGTTTATGATTAAATTTTATCGGCCGCTGTTATAAAACTGGCTCCACCCTTACAAAAAAAGACCGAATTCGAAAGGGAAGAAGATGGTCGTTGATAAGATGAAAAGCAATTTCTTATTTCCAATGTACACTCAAACCTGTGTAAAGCGGCCAGTCAAGAAAACAAAAACAAAGGTGCCTGGATAGCGTAGTGGTAACGCATCTCGCTTCTCACCAATGCGTCCCGGGTTTGATTCCTGGTCACGTACGTACAGTACAGTGGTTGCCCGCACAGACCTGTGGGGTTTCTCCTGGTTCTTCGATTTCCTCCCACAAAAATGACGACATACGCCTCCACAAGAGTCATAGATAGTGATTAATATAAGTTGTGATAACTTGTTTCGTAATCGATGTCAAATACATGAAGTTTTAAGAGAACAAGAGAAAATGACCGCTTAACAGAGGTACCCAGTAAATTAAGGTTAAACATATTAAAAATGTTAGCTGAGTAATATAAAATTAACCGCTAAATACGGGTTGACCGCTGAATACAGATAAAATAGGTGCAACTGTAAATGTATTTAAGTCCAATGGGACTAAATGATTTGTGGTCACAGGTGTCTCTAGAACCGCCCAATGTGACTGATGCGCGATACTGTTTCAGTTAATACCATTAACTCCGATAAAGTTATCAATTTCAATTTTAAGCAACATTTTCATTAGAGTCAGTCAGGAAATGGTAGTCTAACATTCCAGAGGCAAAACATCATCTTCACTACATACTCTTGTCGATCAAAAATAACTCACCTCTTTCTTTCTCTTTATGGCTTTTAATCATCCTAAAAGGAAGAAAATTTTGGCCACCCCTTTCTCCTTGTAGGGCCGGAACTCTGTACTGAACCTTCATGGTTTTACACATGCAAAGTAAAACTGAAAGTTCGCGCCACACCGGCAACATGCTAATTCCATCATACACATGAGGACAGCGTAATCAAACATAAAAACTCAGTTGCAAAAGTTTTGTAATGATTCCGCTACATTTCGGACCTCATGACCTTTCACGGAGATAACCAATGTTTCCTAATGTTTCATTAGGGTACTTGGTTATCTTGGGAGAGGTTAGGTGGTCCAAGACGTAGCGGAACCATAACACGGAATTTATCTGTTGCTAGAGCCTATATTTTATACTTCAACCAAAGGATTGGAAACCCTGACTAAAATATTTTTAGAGTTGAGTGCTTACTTGTTGAAAATACACGCACTGTACTACATGTACACACTATTACGTACCGTGTTAAATCTGTCTACAGATTCCATAATAGTCCAATTAGTACATAAGCAATTTACCGGTACCAGCAATGGCCTTTTCAATGTTTCAAATTTGGTCTTGATTTTGAATCAGTATTTCATAAAGGATTCATACTACTACTACTACAACACCACCACCAACACCAACAACAACAAGCCTATCATAATAACAGACCATTAAAATAACATAGGTATCTGCTGTTGTTGCGACAAACAGTTCCAAGGGACTCGAAACGTTCAAAAACTTTATTGTGCTTCAAACTTGGAGCAAGGCGGCGGGCATATTACATTTCAATTTAATAATTACATATTCTCATTAAATTACCACTGCAGAGAGTGGCCGTAACACTACCATAAATCATTACAGATTTTCCAAATAATCTCTCAGAACTTGCAGGTAAGATGTTTCAAAGGAATAATAATATTGATGGATTAAGGAAAAATAGGTATGGATTCAAGTTAACATGAACTTCCCTTGTTTCAACATAAAGGGCATGCATTCTTTTCTTGTTATTTTTCAAAGAAGTTCTCTGGAAAGTTTGAAATTTATAGTTCCATATTTACATTTTAGCTTATAAGCATAAGCTTTAAAGAGGGTTTAAGACAGAAACTTCTGGGTGAAATAAAATCAAGTCAGCGAATTTATCTCACTCTTTTGAAATATTATTTTATGGCGGTACTGATAATAATCATACCCCTTTTTAAGTAATTTTTTGTTTGTTTCCGCTTCATTTTAGCTACATCGTGAAATAAAATTTGATCTTATATCATCAAGTATAGTTTGGGTCGTTGTGTTCCCATGTCTCGGTAGCCTACTGAAAACAACACGTTAAGTGTTGGGCGTGAACGTTCCCCAGACAAAATATCCCAGTAACTTGTGATCCAATGTCAGAATGGCCCGCTTATTTTTTTTGAAAGTAATCCAAATCCTTAAACTGAAATACTATGACACTATCTTCGAATAATGACTGTTTATCTGAAATGTATAACAATTAATCTTACATACAGTCGATTTAGGTCATCCACTGTGTCATCCTGCACCGAATGGAGACCATCTTATTGTCATTACCTATTAGCAATCAGTCAACTCTGATACCTATCTGGACCAGGCGTGGTGAGGAAATGACGGGCATGCGAGCGAGACCGTGGGCGTCAATTGTTTTAAACTCCGATTATACAATTCCAATGCAAGACTCAGATTTCTATCATTGAAATGTGTCAAGTCTACGGACAAACAAATTAGAACACACCCAAATGCGTAACCTTACCGCATAGGAAATGGAAAAATTGTCCATTTTTTGTGCTTTTGTTTTTGGATTTTAGAGTAATTGCGAAATATGGGGTTAATTCGGTTGCTTGCAACTTAAACGCGCTATGTAAAACAATTGAGTTGGTTTATTGATTTGTACGTTTTTCGTTTTTATAAACTAATCCATTTATCATTAATTTGTAAGCATGGTCCTTCAAATGCTTAAAGACTTTAGTGTAGATGCAAGATACATTGACTTGGAGTTCCTTGGAGGCTCCTTCACTTAAAATCTATAAAGACTTGCATTTACTATATCAAAATTTCCTATGATCACAATTTAATAATGGGTGGATAACCTTAAATTCATACTTTATGAAAACCAGGAGAAATCAGATCGAAACTTTAAATGCTTTACAGTAACTCGTATTGCTGTATAATGGAATGCGCTACTTCTTTTTTCAATATTACGGAGGTCGAAATTTACATAAATCATCGATAAAATGTATAAACACATGTAAATTGTAGAACAGTCACCGAACAATAAAAGAACAATACATATTACATTGAAAGGCCCATTATAGTTCATAGTGAAAAAGAAAATATAAAATAACATTGACATATTGCAGATTAACACAAATGGTACATAATGTGCAAATTTCTGCATTAAAATAACAGTTAAACGCATTGAAAATGTTGATCAAATTTCGCAATTTAGTATTTTGGATGGATGTCAAAATACTCTCATTGTTTACATTTTGCATCGGCGAGTATTCACGAAGACAGTCTGTAATAAGAAATAATTTGAATTTGAAAAAACGTCGCCGAATCATAAATTGTTTAAAGCGTTTATCAGCTACGTCACCATATTTAAGCACTCGTGATTCGTAAACGGATACTTACGGAAGGTCCTTGAAAACGTCAGAAATTTGATGAAGTCGGAATATGCAAATTAGGTATTTTTGTAAAATATTCTTTTTTATTTATGCATTGTAGTAATATTGTCGCCAACGAATATATACAGATTGCATCTCTTAACAAATGTGTAGCACACATTTTGATTTCCCGTCCTAAGAATATACTCTGTTTTTGAAAGAATAATGGGCCTTTAGTTGATCGGCCGTGTATTTTGTAGTTTAAGGGAGGTATGTCAAATATCTCATTTGTTCCATCACGTTTTTAAGCAATCATAGATGAAGTTTCGTACAATTTCTTTTCACATCAATGTTTTTCTATTAGTTTACATGGCTTTCAAGCCTCCTCGCCTTGGAATATTTCATTTATAAGGCACGTTTCATTGTCCGAAATATTAGTCAACAACTGCTGTAAAAATGTTTTGCTTGCCATGATGTTATGAAGTAAGACGGTCAACGATGAATTTAGATATTTAAAGAAAACTATATGTTTAAAACAAACCAACTACACTGAAAATTCCTGATCAAACTTCGATGTCTGAATTAACATATACTCTTTGGAAAAGTACAAGTTTCTTTGATAGATATATCTCTTGTCAAACAGGGTAAGTAGATTGTCGGGGGTTGAAGGTCAGCCGAGCCACCTGGCCGTCTGATGCTCGAGTGTTCAGCTGATATTTACAGAGGATCAGCTGGCTTATGTCCTCAATGATTTATCCTGTTGTAATAGCTAGGAACTTGTCAGTGCAGGATGTTTAAATTCCAAATTGTGAATGTTTTTTGTTGAACATACCATGTCATTACTGCAAAACAGGAACAAATATACCCCCGTGGATACGATTTATATTCCTTTACGCAATGAACAGTAGAATGGCAAATTTAATTTCGATGAAATATTAGTAATTTTTCAATGACTATTTAACTCCACTCGTATGTACGAGTCATACACTTTATATGCCATGTATGAGCTCTTTTGAATAACATTTGTGACTTTGGCTATTCTTATTAAGTTTGATTTGTTTTATTCCACTCAAAGGGGAAGGTCTTTTACTAGGGCTGTGAATTGCCATTTTTTTCTATCATGATACTTATCATGACTTTTTTTTTCTTCAAACGATGCAATTCACGATACGTATTGCAGAAATAAATGTACGCGTTTTGCAATACTTATCATACATTAAACTAACGTTAATAGGTGTTTATATAAAAAAATTTTTAACTGTTCGCACTGAATTTTAACTTTTTTTTTTCGGAAAAATGACATGGGCATGTGTAAGAAATTGTTCGCGTATTGTGATACTTGTCAGCCGTATCGATGCATCACAAGGTAAATTTTGTATTGCATCACGATGTTTTGCCATTTAAAATTTCTTTCTGATACATACATCAAGGACAAGGTATATCGCGATGCACCTCAATCTTTTGCATAATCATTGCGGTTGCCTTGACTAGTTAAGAAAGTTTTAGTGTCTTACATAGGAGGTACTTCTGTCCGGTATAAGAAAGTTTCTTCCCGCGCCTGCGTCAATGACAATTTAGCCTGTGTGTCTGTTTTTTTTATTCAAGAGGAGGGGTGTATCACTTACTTCACTCTCTCGTGAAGACTCTCAGCGGGGATATAATACTCGATTAATCGTTGACAAGCAGTCGTGAATACGTCGGCAAACACGGGCCCCTTCTCCCGAATTACCCATCTGTAGATATCATATACGTGTTTGCTTAAGCCCTCTATTAAAAAACAGAAGCCATGCCACAGGTGGTGTACACGTTCGATACACACAACCGTAACAATTACCACACAACTTCACATAATCAAATTTATTTGCCAATTTACATAACGCATTCTCATTAAAATTTGTTCAAGTACCGTCAAATATTCTTAAACCAGCTTTGCTCTCCACGTGTTGTGAGACTCCTGAAATGAGAAAAGATTAAAGAGGTCTTTTGTGAGGGGAGTATTACATCAATCTAGGAAAAGGCGGTTCAGTCACGCCGCACAAGTATAAAACACCGTTTTGTTAACTCGAAGCCATCTGGCCAATCCTCTACAGTATACTTGGTTTATAAGTTTGCCAAACAACTTCAAGTTTATCCGTGAAATGAACGCTTTCTCAATAAAATAAAACAGTTTTTTCGCTGCACACAAATAAGATTAAGATATCAACCACTTGAGTCAGGACGGTCTACTTAATAAGCTGAAATGACAATCCACCAATTGTGGACCGGACTTGACGGTTTCACATACGGTTTGCTTTTATACAATGTTGTCCTCGTTCTGTTCTGTTACTTTTTTTCTCCCCCTCAAGGAGCTACAGCGGCGTAAATTGCCATCTTGAGCTTTGTCGTTGTCTTCCTCCATATCCACTATTAATTCATGTTTTGTGTTTGTATGGGCACTTGATATTCTAGTTTAGATATTTTGAAGACTAAAGTACAAGAAACTTGAAAAAACAACGCTGTTTTTTATTTTTTAAAAAAACCCGCAAGTCATGCTGAGAGAATTGGTCTCGAGAGATAAAGCAGTTTTTTTTTTTAAATTTAGTCACAAATTTAAACATCGGGTCAATTACTGGTTTGTATTATTTGATGGCGGTAAAGAAGTCAAATTTTAAGAATATCGTTTAGATAGCAACTCTCGAAAAAACTAGTTTTACTAGATGTCGAAAACGATCAACACAAAATAGCCCGATGGTCGTTGGAAATAGAATAATCACTACATGTCGAAAAAAATCGACACAAAATAACTAAATGGTCGTTGAAAAAAGAGAAATCACTACATGTCGAAAAAGATCAATACAAAATGACCCAATAGCCGTTGGAAAAAGATTTTCCTAGATGTCGAAAAAGATAAATACATGTACATTTAATAACCAAATTGTCGTTGGAAAAAGAGTAATCACTTTGTATCGAAAAAGATCAATGCAAAATAACCCAATGGTCGTTGGAAAAGAAATATCCTAGAAGTCGAAAAAGATAAATACGTGTACATTTAATAACCCAATTGTCGTTGGAAAAAGAGCAGTCAGTACGTGTCGAACAAGATCAACGCATCGTTGGAAATAGAGCAATCATTTTCATCGTGAAAACACGTAAATATCCATGTACATGCAATGTCTTTAACCATACCGCAAATGTTTCTACGCTCGTAAATAACATTCTTTTGAAAGACATGTTTTCTCTTTATGTGGTGAACATTAAGATAAAATGCGTGTCTCGTGTATAAATCTTATTAAAAATCACAAATTTAAAATCTCATTCGTATCTATGCGGACAATCGCAATTTCTTATCAAATCTGTGTTTAAAATATAAAAGCCCTGGAGACATCTCAGCGATCGTAAATAATAATTATAAAATTAATAGATTTTTAAACATGGAATGATGAATATCATAATGATTATATCACAAAAACTCTCTATATATTCATGATGCTGATATTTCACTATTAAGAAAAGCATTCAACGTCAACACAGTTTAAAACCTATAAAACACGAGCCGTCACAGTTTTATGACATAAGAACACTTATCTAATATCTTTTAGATTGTAAAAGTAAACACAGTCTCAACAAATTTAACAAATCCTAGGTTTTCAGCATATACGCTATTGTTGTCTAGCTTGAAATGGGGTCTTATTGAAAAAAGATGCAAATATTGTTATGCCATGCCTTTGGGTGGAAGATTGAGAAATATCATTTATGGTGGATGATACTTGGGCACAGTTTTAAGACATCAAAAACACTCGACCAGAAGACATTAAGTCGCTTACTTCCATGCACTCGTATGCGATGGAAATAACTTTGATTTTTTTTCTTTTTGTTGCTAATTTAAACGACATAATGCCAAGTAAAATTCATATGTGTATTGTTACAAACACGGAACTACCCCGCTTGGTTTGAGGCATACGGCGCGTCAGTCATAACCACTTTCAGGAAACAAAATTAAAACACAATCACATAAATGCTTAATTGCCAAAGTGTGTGTGTGTGTTTTGTTTTTAATTAAGAATTACGACAAAAGGTATTTTAGAAGAAAAAAAACACACAAGTCGTACCCAGGAATCAATCAGATTACATCGAATGATTAAATTTTAGAGCTCTTTTCAGCACACTAACAAACATAACGTAACGTGACATAGTGTATCAGTAACACTAACGGCAACCACACAATTAATGGAACCGTTCCAGGTTCCCAATCGAAAAATAATATTATTAAATAAAAACAACAAACAATTTATAATCATATTTTTTCTAGTTCATTATCTAATGTTTTTTTATATTTTCTATTTCCAGCCTACAACAAGGAAAGTCACTATTACTACAACGTTTCTATGCAATCCCATGAAAAACTAATCGAATCCGAGTTCCACTTATTTAGAATGACACCTGTAGCCAACAGAACCCGCCGCAGTTCTCGCCTCTCTCACTTAATAGAGGTAATGTTTCTCTTACTCTATCAACAGTAGTTTTTTTTGCATTTGAAAGTATATATAAATTTATATAAACTTTGAAAATCTTAGCATAATCTTGGTATTAATTGAAAAGGTAAAATATTATTTACAACGTCCATCCATAATTTTCGGAATTTCATTTCAGATCAAAGTTTATCAAGTACTGTCACCAGACACAATGCACTCACCGGAAGGAAGACTTCTTCTCGATCATAAGAAAGTCAGTGCGCATGTGCGAGGCTGGCTCATATTCAACGTCACAAAGGCAGTCAAAGAATGGGCGGGGGGAATGCGCGAAAACTACGGTAAATCATTATAGTCGTATTCTTTTAAAGATTTTAATTTCAGTTTAGTTATTAGTTACTTAAACTAGATTGTTTTTTTTTCCATTCACTATAAATCCCGACCTTCACTAGATCTATATACTTAAATAAACAGAATTTTGTTTCTAGGAAAAATATCTGTGTTGTATTACCAGGAAAGATTGAGGTCATACTGGCATAACTTAGCATTATCATTTTATTGGGGTTTCATTACATGCCTATTAAGGCCTCTGAAAATAACAATAAAAAATAACATGAAAGATAAGCAATGCTTGTTAATTAGAAAAGAAATGCTCGTAGGTTCATAACTTAAACCCTTCACACGCACGAATCTCCTGGACCGGGTACCAATCCTTGTTGTCAGCCCATACTTCTGACTGGAGCCAATTACTCTGCACATAGCAGGGAACCTTCTGCTATTCTGTCTTTGCATCGAGTATTGTTAAATAAATATCGAATATTAAAAAATACTAAAACAATTTTCTTTGATTAGGAATAATTTATTATTTTTGTCTGCCTTGCAACACGCGTCATTAAGAGCGACTTGTGTTTATTAAATGCTTATAAAGTTGCGTCTGCAGGCTTTGGTATCTCCTACACAGAGCCATTGTGGCAGTTGCACTTGTTACAGTGGCGAGGTTTAGGGTCATTAAATTAGCCGCCACAGCTTCTTGTTTTTAATAGAAGACTAATACCTGGATTATCATCAGAGAATTAAAAAGTATGTTCATATGGATGGGGTCGGCGGGTTGGGCGTTTGAGCGGTTGAAGGTCCTCTAGGATAGTAAATTGAGAAACATGGCCGTAGCGTGTTAGTGTATTAGCAACGTGCAATCAGGATTTCAACTATGAGAAAAAAGTATTTATTTAAATTATTTATTTAAGAAATTGTTGTAAAGTTTAACCAGTGTTAGCGGACAATTTGATCCCCGAGTCGCAAGTGGCAGCTCTATTAAGCAAATACTGTATACTTTAAGATAGACAGGCATTGTGTTAGCAAATGTTTTCTTCTTCTAGATTGTTCTTCTAGATATATAATTCCAGATAGACACAAATGTTGTGGTCTTCTAGATATATATTTCCAGATAGACAGACATTGTGATAGCAAATAGTGTATGCTTGTTTGCTTGGGTAAAACGTCCCACGGACATTTCAGTCATTTGGGGACCTAAGTCTAAATGTGATATAGTAACCAGGTCATCGGTTTGCGATATCACGCTGTAGACAAACTGTATAATATCACACCCGGACACATTATCCTGGCACCTGGTCAACCATTCCTGTAAATTCCCTTATGTGCAGAACGCCAAGCAAAAGTACCATACAGTCGTGTCCTAGCCGGGTGTCGAACCCACATCATGCCGGTTTCTGGGTGGACGCCTAAACCACGTGGCCGTCATTTTTATCATCATTGTCAGCAAACCGTGAGATTGAGTGATCGGGTTTTCCAGGTTTCCTGGTCGTGTCCCAAACCATATTTGGAGAAGAACTTGGCGAGAGTGAGGTACGGTTCGCTCAGAGGAAGGCGCACCATGATTCCAAGCAGCCGATCCTGGTTCTCTACAGTGATGACGGGAAGGAAAGGTCCAGACATTACATATCGCCGCAAGATCAAGGTACTGGAAGGATCTTGTTTTCGTATTTCTTTCTTTTCTCTCTCTCTCTCTTTATATTATGTCCTATCATTTAACAAAAATATCTGGTTAAATGTTTATTGATTCACTAATATAACCGCCGAATCTGACCCTATGGGAAATATCTAGAATATAGCAGTAACAAAATTTACGAAACTACTTATTACGATTTTAAAATAAGTATTCTTTAGCTCATTCGCAGAGATCATCTAAACTGTATACGTATGGAAAGCTAACTGATACATATTTTTAAGAAACACACTTAATAAAACAATTTGAAGGAAAAACATTAAAGTTGAACAAAGCGAAGTTAACCACAAGTGTCTGCGAAGGATCCACCCCTGATCTTCCTAGTAATGAACTGATACAGGCAGCCTGCATGCTTTCATTTGCCTTTCATCCAGTCGGCAGCACCCAATGTGACGGCGATTGGAAATAATGGCTTCTTTAACCAAGAGCAGTAACACTCAATCAGGGGTTAATCCGGCATCAAGACACGATTATGTTGGGAATTAAGAAATCAAGGAAATAAGACTAAGCCTATTAACTAATTAATTTAAGTAGTTTTTCATGGGCTTTCTTCAGAAGAAATCGTTTAAGGTATATAAATTTCATTACAAGAAGAAGGCATCGAAATGGTTTTTGAATCCTTCCTTATCCCTGTTTTATGGAAAACTTTCAGTGAGAGCTTTAAAAGAGCGCTGTGATAGTCAAATAACCATTTATCGCAGACTGAATGCGCCCGTGCATGCTTTACTCTAGCAAGTGTAGCAGAGAAGTGTCTACTGTTGTTAGAACCGTGGATAGTTTGAACGAGCCATTCGGGTCCATTAATCAGAACGATTCCCTATAATGTATAAGATAATAGATCGTTAGCAGTCTGGTAAACAAAGCTTAGAGACTGGATTATAGAAAGATACTGAGAAGATTTGCTAAATTCCATTTAATAAGCGTTGAAGACATGAACATCGGGCATGGCTAGACCACGAATGCAAAGTGACGCCGATCGCAGTGGTAGAAGTGAATTACTGTGTCTGTATTGTGTTAATCACGTGTTTCTTGGTGTCAGAGAGACTCGCAGAGACTCCCTTTATTACATCTACACGTACTTGGTAATTTCCGGTCCAAGGCAGAGATATGAGGAGATCTCCGAGGGAATCCGCATGATACCAAAATGTTCACGTCTTGATTTTGACATGACCATCGATTTTTTAGTTTAAAGCAAGAAATTTATTACAATAGATCATCAATAAGGGCGGGTGCCATGTTAAATGGGGGTAGGTGGGCAAAAATCGTATCGTCATATTTTGAAATGACCAGACTGAGTCAAAGCAATTTATACATGTATGAAACAAATTTACATAAAAATATTGAACCTTATCTGGTTGTGGTTGCTTATTCATTTGAAATTTTCCCTTATCATCTACTGGGACAGCAACCTTTGACAGAAATGATGTGCAGCGTATAAATTCAAACATTCCGAGGTGTAGCGGATCGTGACTCTTTCAAATAAATTTACAGACATATGGGAGATAAGTTCCAAGATGATAAGTTTCAATTTGTTTTTGTAATAAGAAGTTACTTCGAAATTAACTTACTGATATGAAGTATTCACCTTAAACATATATATCGAACCCACATTTTTTTCATTCACATTTTACTCCATTATTTATCTTATTGCTATTTTGCCCCGATGCTATTTTTTTCTGAATGTCTTTTTTCGTGCTGCCTTCATTTTATCCAACATAAATAGAAAAGTAAGGAAGAACGATGTATGAAATTTTACCTTTGAATTTTTTGTCCTTTTTTACGTCGATTGAGAGAAAAGTTCTAACGGCTAACACCATTCCCCATCGGCGGTCCTGAGTTGGATTAGTACCATAAAATCTTATCCCAAGCGAGTTTCAAACCTACAACCTTCGGGTCTTTAATCGTGTATGTTATCTCTAGATTTTAATGTCATTCTAAAAATTAAGGACTGCATCGGTGCCAATCTTATGTAGCAGGCATTGCTGATTTGCATAATTACCGCAGCCTCTTTAACAAAAGATTTAGTTTAAACATATTTTATTTGTAAATGACATGTCACAAAATAAGTGATATTGCAAGTTACAAAGATACACAAAAAGGATTTGAATTGAAAGCTGAAAGCTTAGACAAAAGATTTGTATGTACTTATAAAGAAAGGTCGTGACGTCATTAGGTAACAGAAATCAGGGTCATGAGCATTACAACGGAACATTATAAGACAAATTAAAGCACTCAAAGCACCGAAAAGGTTTAGAGTTTCAAGAAAATGTGTGGATTTTTTTATCGCGTCGTATGACTTTTGTCTCTATCCAGTTCAACCCTATTTATAATTATATCTAATTTATGTAAATCCTGCCGACATTCACTCGGTCCCCTGTGCGCTTTGATTTGTTCCATAAATCAGGCTTGCAGACTTAAAGAGAAAGTGAACTGTCCACTCTGTCTGATTGTTCTCTCTGGTGGATTCAAGGTGGGAGGGGTGCACACCCGGCACGCGCCCCCTCTAAAATTCCCCGACCATACATAAATGTAGACACACAACATATCCCCCGGATCCCTAGTCCAACCAAAACAACACCCTTCTCACGGCTCGGGCAAAGCAGCAAATCGCTTGCATTGTACAAATGATTTTTATCGGATCTAATGCAGCAATAAATGTTTGTTATCAGATATATGTTTCATTTTGTTTATTTTACAGGACTGAATTAATTAAAGGTCTTTCTAGTGAAGGTACCAAAGAACATTAAACTATTGATAACTTAAATGAATAGAAGAATATTTGTCTTACTATACGCTTTAATGTTTAAAGTAAAACTTGAAAAGGCCATTGAATGGGCTAGCGCGAACGATATTGTGAATGAAATGCTTTGGTGAACAAATAACTAAGCACATTGCATTAATTGTCAGACTGAAAACTGAAGTAAACAAGTTGGGCTATCACAGAACCGCCAATGTTTAGTTTCATAATTGAACACATTTCTTTTATTTTCAAATCGTTCATCGCCGTTTTTGAATGTTTTCCATTTAGTTAGTAATGCTTTTTTCACTTTCTTCAGAATACAAAGAGATAACCAAAGATATCAAAAGACAAGAAAGGAAGTTACAACGTAGAAAAGGAAAGCAGTACAGATACGATAACATAGGGTTACAAACTGCTATCAGATATCTCAATGAGAAAGACAGGGAAGAATATGGCCACCCATTTTTTGTTAGTGACAATAAAAAGGGTGATACTGAAAATTTAAGCAGGCGAAAAAGAAATACACAAGAAGTGCGTAGAAGCAGACGGACTAAAAAGGGGCGCAAATCTCGAGAGAAAGGGAAGAGAGACATTGAGCCCAGATTTACGCGCCATCGAAGAAGTTGCAGCAGACGACAGTTGTATGTTGACTTTGACGAGATAGGTTGGGCGGGATGGATAATTTCGCCAAAAGGTTATAATGCTTATCACTGTAAAGGTGAATGTCCCTTTCCCCTGGGTCAGAGTCAGAAACCCACAAACCACGCCACAGTACAGAGTATTGTGCACGCACTGAGGGTCGGGAAAGGTGTCTCCACCCCGTGTTGTGTCCCAAACAAATTATATTCCATTAGTTTGTTATATTTTGATGATGCAGAAAATGTGATTTTGAAACAGTATGATGATATGGTTGCGGCAAGTTGTGGTTGCCACTAGAGGTCGTGAGAGTGTATGCGCGATTGGTATGACGTCACATCCGGTGTTTGTTATGAGAGGCGACGCAGTGATCGACGCGACACGGAAATAGTGAGTCAAGAAGTTGTATTCAGAACAAGATAATAGCGAAATGAACCGAGGGAGTGTTTTGCCTAAATGGGATTTTGAAAACGGAAGTGGTGCAGGTGGAACAATAAAAAAGGAACCATGAACAGATAGGGTCTCTTGATGCTCATTTTCGGGCAACTGGGTATTCAAACATTCTGGGTACTTTCACTGTATACTTCAGTGTTCATTTGACAGAATACAGTGAAATCAAGACGTGATTTTATAGTAACATATGTGACAGTAGATATATATTGCGATAGCTGTGCTTTCGTTATCACGGGAGAACTTCATGGGAGGACCTTAAATGAGCGTTTCATTGACGGACATATATTCATGATGTACTTGCTATGTATGTTGTGTTCATTTTCATTTAAAGAATCTTATATAGTCGTAGTTCCTGAATCTGCTCTTTTATTTTTTTTATTTTAGAACATGCTATTTAGACCTTCCAGCAAGACAAAGCAAAGCAAACAATAAACATGATTCAGTCAGTAATCCTTTCAAAAAGTAACACTTTTGTTCAGTTTCGTCTCTCTGACAGCGTAACTTTGTGTGGTAGTAGAGTAAATGTATGACTGGCATCTTTTCCGTTGTGTCTTCATTACCTTGTTCAGTAAAGAACAAAAATAAGGCTATTTCAATTCTTGTCCATGGACAAGAAATATATATAAAGTCCTTTCCAATCACCTCAGCCTAAAATTATATATCCTATATATCCTTACTTGTGTTTCAATATTTCATTGTCCTCAGATATAGTTTAAATGAGTGCCATATTCACGAAACTTCACTGTGTCTCGCGGATAATGACTGTCGCTTTGTCCATCCGTCCATATTGTTTTGTATGGGTTTCAACATGGCAAAACATTTTGACTTATGTAATATGGTTAATCTTAGATGGCAAACTGATTAAATTTCAAGGTCAGCTGATATACTCTCTGGGTAACTCTATCAAATGTGAACCGATCTTTATCAAACTTGGTCAAATTATGTCGAGAAGGATTTGTATAAGTTTAAGAACTTGTTTTCCAATTGTAAAACAAATCATACTCACGAGCCTTTGAATTGATGAAAAATGTCAAAATCAACACTGTCCGCTCTGAAGCACTGATAAACCTGACCCGGGCACAATATTTTGACCAAGTTCGATAACCAGTCAGAATGTCTTAGACTGTCTTAGACATCACAATGTTACGGCCCTTCAAACTTGGTCTTAGTGAGTGTGGGTACAATGTCTCGACCAATTTTGATACCCAGAGTTGGTCACTTTAATTGATAAAAAGATGCAAAATTGTTAGTCTCAAAACTTCTCATTTTCATGAACGTGACCTGATCTTTACCAAACTTGGTCACGACGTGTATAAGCACACTATATTTCGAACAATCTCGATAAAAGATCAAAACCAGAAATATAAGCATTGAATTGATAATTGCAGGGCGGGCGTATTCTGCATAATAGGGCTCTTGTTTTGCATAGAACATAGCATCGAAGTTAATGAAAGCCATAAATCGAAGAAAGGTTAAGCAAAGGTCAGACTTCAGGATCAAATGACATGGTCTTTTTTTTTTCATTGCACATCGCATATGAGTTTCCCTTGATTTATTACCCTCTCTCCCAGAGAGCCCACATGCTATGACCTCATAGTTTTCAATCAATCAAAGGAAATCATAGTTTATTAGTACACTGCTGTAAAGAAATAGATAATAAGGGTACTTCTTTGTAATGTAATTAGTATCGAAATGCGTAAGATATGCGATAAAAGAAAACCTCTCGTGTTTGCGGTTTGCATGGGAACATTCGAATCTTTTTTATCTTTTTTTTTTCATTGCAATTGGGTCGAATGTATATCACCATGTATTTGTTATAATGTCTGAAACAAAGCTGTATACTTTCCATTTGTTCAAATGCATATATTTAATTGCATCATTTGTTGCACATACGATTTCATGATATTATTATTTTGAATTGATTTTGTCTTGTATGTTTTGAGAGAAATTTCAGAATAAATCTAGCATGTAGTATCGTATACCTCAGTGTTCGAAATACTAAATCGAGTTCACCTTTATACGATGAAACTTTTGACATTTTGAAAACATCCTATTTTAATTTTCTAAAATAGAAATATAAGGTATAACAGTATGTACAGGATGCCTCAGAATATATAATACCATTTGCAGGCGCATTATTAATTTTATCAAGAACGATACATTTATAATGAACACAAAATGTTATTGTACACATATTTTTTTCTGACATAAAATGCACACACATTTTCCTCCTTACATAAACATATTTACTAGTTCATAATCATTTATAGTATATTTTAAAGATGACGCCCTTTTTGTAAGGTGACGTCTTAACGTTCCCTGAAATTCACATGTTCCTGTACTGATTTTCCTAATTTCCATGCAAATAGCAGTTTTCAGTTCATCTAGGTTGTTTGTTTAGGGTTTAATAAGTCCGTCTGTTAAATATTCATCTGAGTTAGAAGTCAAGAGTGCTCACGTTTGGAAAATGGTTTGGTTACTCCCTTTTCGTCTAAAATGAAATAAAGTTGTCTCAGAATTTCTTGGATAAACAGTCAGCTTTTTATTGCGTTACCAGAACGTCATCACGTCATCATTTTCCCGTAATTTCTAAGCAAACAAAACTTTTTTTATATCATCTTCAGATTGATATAGAAAACATCAAAATTAGATCATAAATAAAATTTTAACAGCCACTTGTAATGGTATCAGATATTCTGAGACACCCTGTATTTGCAGCAATGTCGTTTCAGGTTGGATGGAGAAGAAAACTTTATTCAGAAACTCGATTTCTTACTCTCCCTAATTCTGGACAACCTCGAGCTCTAGTTTTCTTTTTTCTGTTGAAATTAACAGACGATTTACGAATTAAATCGCAAAACGCACTGTAAGTCTGTATACGACATCAGACTAACGCAATACTTAGTGTGGATGATACAGTTTGCATCTGTCATTGTTTATTCATTGCCGAAGAATGAAGTTACTTACTGCACTATTTTGGTGACAAATTTCAATGTTACTAACATCGATAGGCCAGTGTTAATCAGTTTTTGTGCAGTGCATAATTGTCAGATGGAGTGAACATGTATAAATCCCTATTTTATACATTTGCTCATATCATCTATACATCTTAAAGAGTGTGTGATGACTTAAGGTAATCCATCATCACTGAATTGTGATCATGGTCCATTAAGTATTTGTGGATTTTTAAAGTAAATGCAAGCCTTTATAGACTTAGAGTAAAATGACTCCAAGTCAGTGGATGCTTTGCATCTCCACTGAAATCTTTTTAAGCAGTTGAAGGACCATGATTATAAAATGATGTTGGATGGATTACCTTAATATTCATTATGAATTTATGAGACAATAAGCTTTGCTATGTAAGATAACACCATTCTTTAACCAGCTATTATCGTTTGAATGTCTAATAACGGTAAAATATTTGTGAGAATGAGATGTTAATTTTAACAAATTAAGCTCATTTGGTTATTATAAATATTGTCTATTTGTATTAGTTCTTGGCGGTAAATCAATTGTAATGTTGAGTTCAACTACTACATTCTCCGAAAAGCAATATTCGTGATGAATTACATCTTGGATGATTTTATTGATCGAATACTAATTCAGAATATCCTCATTAGTCGAAAAATATGCATTTTTAATTCTATAATCTGCCTTTGTATTGCTTGAAAGTCTTAAGAGTCGTGTATCACAAAAATGTACCGGATGTGAGGTTATCTGAGAAAACCGACCTTTTCAGAATATTTACTGAATTACTTACCTGCGTGCATAAATAAGTCCTCTAGCAAGCTACATTTGTTGTTAAATTTTCATTATAAAATTTCCGGATCGGCTTGGTATAATATGTAGACAAATATCATGATCCTCGAGCTTTAACACTTCTGCAGTTTATCATCCAATTTATATTCATGTGATATCTGACAGTTGTGGTGAGAGCGAAAATGATTCCATTTTCATTAAAACATTCTTTGTTGTTGAACATATTGTCATTTAATAAATGCGACAAAATGTAAAATGTGTATTATCTTTTTTTTATGTTTATTTGTTGGGTTTATCGTCACACCGACAGTATTTCAGTCATTTAAAGATTATGTCTACATGAGACAGATATAGTGTTGCCAAACTGCAGTATCACGCCGTAGACATATGGAATGATACCACATCCAGTCAGATTATTCTTACAGGGCCAACCAGTAATGCAACTACCCTTACATGCTGAGCCCCAAGCAAGGGAGCTATACCTGTACCAGTTTTGCAACTTTAGTATGCCTCGGCTGAGGTTTGAACCCACGACCTCCTGATTCCAGGCCGGACGCTATAACCACTCAGTCATCGGGACCGGTCTATCTTACCACAGACTGTTTGAACATACATGCATTGTTCATTGTGAACACGATTTTAAACCTTCCAGTCGACGAATTTCTGCAGTTATATATCAAATCCTCAGCGAGTCAGTAAATTAAAATGAACAAAAACTGTTTCTTAAAGAAATAAACATTACCTTCCAATCTAAATTCAAATTCTCTTGAATTTCGTACTTCATCAAAGTATATTTGCATCTGTTTCCCCTATTTCTAATTAATGGCACTTGATTGGTGCCAGTTAATATTAAATAACGTAGAAAGTCTCTATAATGCTTAAAAATAATGGAGAAAAATATGATCATTAACTGCAGAGCAATGCAATATACCACATGGTGAAGGTTACATAATTAAGCTTTGTCACAACAGAATTCCAGTCATATATCGACGCCCAGCTGGTGGAAGAATCACCGACCTACCTCCATACAGCTGGAGGGTTTGACCTTAAAAGGGGCCTCCGTGGCCGAGAGGGTAAAGTCGCTGACTTTAACACTCACTCAGCCCTCACCGCGTGGGTTCGAAACCCGGCAGGGTCATTCGGATTTTCATGTGGGGAAGCCTTCCAGCTGGCTTGCGGTAGGTCGGTGGTTCTACCCGGATGCTTCCGTGCATTCGGGGTCTTCCTCCACCTGTTATAAGATGGACGTCGCTATATGACTGAAATACTGTCGAAGCGACATTTAACTCAAATAGTCAAGTCTAGTCTGACCTTAAAAAAAGTGATGAGTTAGGACTAAGAAACAGTAGAGTTAGGGGAGGGTAAAACTAAGTGACAGTGAGAGGCAAGAGTAAGTGACAGTGAGGGGCAAGACTAAGTGACAGTGATGGGCATAACTAAGTGACAGTGATGGGTGACAGTGAGGGGCAAGACTAAGTGACAGTGAGGGAAATAACTAAGTGACAGCGAGGGGTGACAGTGAGGGGCAAGACTAAGTGACAGTGAGGGCATAACTGAGTGACAGCAAGGGGTGACAGTGAGGGGTAAGACTAAGTGACATTGAGGGGCATAACTAAGTGACAGCGAGGGGTGACAGTGAGGGGCAAGACTAAGTGACAGTGAGGGGTAAGATTACGTGACAATTAGAGCTAATATTGAGAGTTAATATAACAATGAGGGGATAAGACTAAGTGACAGTGAGGGGCATAACTAAGTGACAGCGAGGGGTGACAGTGAGGGGCAAGACTAAATGACAGCGAAGGGTGACAGTGACGGGCAAGACTAAATGACATTGAGGGGCATAACTAAGTGACAGTGAGGGGTGACAGTGAGGGGCAAGACTAAGTGACAGTGAGGGGTGACAGTGAGGGACAAGACTAAGTGACAGTGAGGGATAAAATTAAGTGAAAATTAAGAGCTAATATTAAATTACAATGAGGGGATAAGACTAAGTGACAGTGAGGGGTAAGATTAAGTGAAAGTGAGGGGTAAGATTAAGTGAAAGTGAGGGGTAAGATTAAGTGAAAGTGAGGGGTAAGACTAAGTGAAAGTGAGGGGTAAGATTAAGTGAAAGTGAGGGGTAAGATTAAGTGAGGGGTAAGATTAAGTGAGGGGTAAGATTAAGTGAAAGTGAGGGGTAAGATTAAGTGACAATCAAGAGCTAATATAAAATGACAATGAGGGGGTAAAACTAAGTGACAGTGAGGGGCATAGCTAAGTGACAGTGAAGTGTAAGACTAAGTGACAGTGAAATGTAAGACTAAGAGACAGTGAAGTAAAAGACTAAGTGACAGTGAGTGGTTCAGACTAAGTGACAGTGAGAAGCAAGACTAAGTAACAGTAGGGGTAAGAAAATGACTGTGAGGGGTAAAACTATGAGACAGTGAAAATAAGACTAAGAGACAGTATTGAGTAAGACTAAGAGACAGTGAGGGGTAAGATTGATTGACAGTGAGGGGCATAACTTAGTGACAGTGATGGGTGACAATGAGGGGCAAGACTAAGTGACAGTGAGGGTTAAGATTAAGTGACAATCAAGAGCTAATATTAAATGCCAGTGAGGGGTAAGACTAAGTGACATTGATGGGAAAAACTAAGTGACAGTGAGGATTACGACTAAATGATAGTGAGGGGTAAGACTAGGTGACAGTGAGAGACAAGACTAAGTGCCAGTGAGGGGTAAGTGTGAGTGACAGTGAGGGTAAGAGTAAGTGAAAGTGAGGGGTAAGAATAAGTGACAACTATGCGTAGGACTATGTGACAGTGAAGGGCAAGACTAAATGACAGCGAGGGGCAAGACTAAACGGCAGTGAGGGGTGACAATGAGGGGTAAAGGTGAGTGACAGTGAAGGGCAAGACTAAGTGACACTGAGAGGTAAGACTTGGTGACAGTGAGTGAGGGGTAAGACTAATAACGGTGAAGGGTAATACTTAGTCAAAGTGAGTGGTAAGACTAAGTGACAATGATGGGTTAGACTTAGTGACAGGGAAGGGTAAGAATTAAGTGACAGTGATGGGTAAGACTTAGTGACTGTGATGGGTAAGACTCAGTGACAGTGAGTGGTAAGGGGTAAGACTAAGTGAAAGTTAAGAGTAACATTAAATGACAGTGGAGGGCAAGATTAAGTGATAGTGAGGGGCATAACTAAGTGACAGCGAGGGGTAAGAGTAAGTGACAGTGAGTGGTTAAGACTAAGTGACAGTGAGTGAGGGGCATAACTAAGTTACAGTGAGTGGTTCAGACTTAGTGACAGTGAGAAGCAAGACTAAGTGACAGTAGGGGTAAGAAAATGACTGTGAGGGTAAACTATGAGACAGTGAAAATAAGACTAAGAGACAGTATAGGGTAAGACTAAGAGACAGTGAGGGGTAAGATTGATTGACAGTGAGGGGCATAACTTAGTGACAGTGATGGGTGACAATGAGGGGCAAGACTAAGTGACAGTGAGGGTTAAGATTAAGTGACAATCAAGAGCTAATATTAAATGCCAGTGAGGGGTAAGACTAAGTGACATTGATGGGAAAAACTAAGTGACAGTGAGGATTACGACTAAATGATAGTGAGGGGTAAGACTAGGTGACAGTGAGAGACAAGACTAAGTGCCAGTGAGGGGTAAGTGTGAGTGACAGTGAGGGTAAGAGTAAGTGAAAGTGAGGGGTAAGAATAAGTGACAACTATGCGTAGGACTATGTGACAGTGAAGGGCAAGACTAAATGACAGCGAGGGGCAAGACTAAACGGCAGTGAGGGGTGACAATGAGGGGTAAAGGTGAGTGACAGTGAAGGGCAAGACTAAGTGACACTGAGAGGTAAGACTGAGTGACAGTGAGGGGTAAGGCTAGTGACATATAGGGGTAAGACTGAGTGACAGTGAGGGGTAAGACTAAGAAAAAGTGATGGACAAGATTAAGTGACAGTGATTGGTTAGACTTAGTGACAATGAGTGGTTAAGACTTAGTGATGTGAGGGGTAAGACTTAGTGACAGTGAAGGGCAAGATTAAGTGATAGTGAGGGGTAAGACTTACTGACAGTGAAGAGTAAAACTTAGTGACAGTGATGGGTAAGATTAAGTGACAGTAAGGGGTAAGACTTAGTGACAGTGAATGGTAAAACTAAGTGACAGTGAGGGGTAAGATTAAGTGACAGTGAGGGGTAAGACTTAGTGACAGTGAGAGGTAAAACAGAGTAACAGTGAGGGGTAACATTAAGTGTCAGTGAGGGGAAGGACTCAGTTACAGTTGAGGGCAAGCTTTAGTGACAATGGAGGGTAAGACTAAGTGACAGTTCGTGGTTCTGATTTGCTTCGATCAATACAACATCAAATCGCTGCTAATATGTAATGCCTGCTAAAACTATATTAAAACATTTTGAAATCTGGCCAGTAGTTTTGAAGGAGATGATCCTTGCAAAGTTTATCAAATTCTGTCCAGCAGTTTCAGAGAAGAGGTCATTTTAAGTTTTCAAAATATACACATAGGGCAAATTAGTCCTGCCCCTTGCAGCCATGTTTTTTATGGATTGATTTATTTTAGCAACTTTTGTGAAGCTTCACCCAAGGATCATCCCTGCCAAATTTAATCAAATTATGTCCAGCAGTTTCAGAGGAGATGTCGTTTAAAGATTTCACTATGAACTTGCAAGGCAAATAACCCGCCCCTGGCAGCCATGTTTTTTTTACGGATCGAAATAATTTTAGCAACTTTTGTGAAACTTCACCCAAAGATCATCCCTGCCAAATTTAATCAAATTCTGTCCAGTGGTTTCAGAGTAGAAGTCGTTAAAGATTTCGCTATATACATATAAGGCAAATTAGCCCCGCCACTGGCAGTCATTTTTTTATGGATCGGAATAATTTTAACAATCTTGATAAAGAGTTACCCAAATAACATCTGTACAAAAATATTTTGAAATCTGGCCAGTAGTTTTGAAGGAGATGATTTTTAAAGTTTTCATATTTTATCTTTCCGTTGCCATGGTAACCAGAGTTCCACATGGATCAAGTTTATTTTAGCAACTTTTGTGAAGGTTCACCCAAGGAACATCTCTGCCAAGTTTAATCAAATTCTGCCCAGCGGTTTCAGAGGAGATGTTTAAATTAAATTGTTGACGACGGACGACACACAACGACGGACGACGGACGCAGGGTGATCATAAAAAAGCTCACCTTGAGCACTTCGTACTCAGGTGAGGTAAAAATATGGCATACAACTTCGAAAATATATATTTTCTCCTGTATTTTATGACAGACCTATGGCTTGAAGTTATCTTTCATAAAGAATTAATATATTATATTGATATATATTTTAAAGATAATGTTTCAGTTTAGTGAGGATGAACTGTTGATGTCTATATAACATTTCGTAACGTGTAAACGCATATTATGTGAGGATAGATGGCAGCAAATTTGAATTGATGTTAAATAGTGATTTTATAAAGATATTTCGACGTCTATAATCTTACATGGAATTCCTTGATGCTACTGGGCTAACCGTAGGTAGTGCTACGCGATTGTTGCTATTTTGTTGTCTTTTTCTTAATTATTCAAGTGAACCATTACGAAAAAAAAAAGTAGGAAAAAGCATCATGCAGTGTTGAACTCGCTGGATCACTGATCCAGGGGTCATGGGTTCGAATCCCGTAGGAGGCGATATTCCTGTCCGTTTCTTTCATAAGTCTAACAGCTAAATACATGGTGGGATAACGGGGAAAAATGACAAGATAAAAAAAAGAGTAACATGATTAGCCTGAACTTCATGAATGATCACAATTGCAATTATCATTTAGGCCTAAAAGAAAAATGCATTTCTGACTAATTATTGTTATACCTTTTTACGTGCCTTCGGGGTGGAATTTGTTGCACATTCGCAGTTGAATCAACGATCTAATTGGACATTATAAAAAATGAAATAGGAAGGTGTTTTATAGAAAGAAATCGTGAATAAATTTGAATATTCAGATCTTTTGACTGGCCATATATTTAGGCATCACGTGTTAATTTTATGTTGATATTATTAAGAGCTAAAAATAGACGGAGAAAGCTACAACTTGCGAATTTTATGCCCCTACAAAGGGAGGCATATTATAATCACATTATCCGTCCGTCTGTCAGTTCCATTTCTCTGTAACTTCTACAAGTATGAGGGGATTTTGAAGTAACCTGATAGAAATGTTACCGCATAAGATCCGGGATCGTATATGAATGGTTAAGGTCACAATCTGGGGCGATAGTCAATATACATCTTAACTCTAAGATACATGTAGATCTTAAAAATCTAAAATTTCCTAAAAATTATTCTAGAAAAACTAGGATTCAATAAGATTTTCTTAACTTGTAAGATTTTCCTTAACTTTTAAGAAAAATACATTACTACGTTGTTGTTTCCATCATTCATCATTTCATATAATTTTTTGCATCATACATTGTATATGTGAAAAGATAGAAATTTTCAATGTGTATAGAAATTAGCTTGAATGCTTATTAAACATAAACATTTTACAAAAAAAAACACAAAAAAAACAACAACAAAAAAACAGAAAGAAAAGAAAAAAAAGAGTTTTTTTTATCCCCCCCCCCTTTTTTAAAAAAGATTTTCTTAAAAAAATAGATTCAGGAATATCTTACGAATAAAAAATAAGAAAGTTTCTGTGTTAAGTCTGATATGTATATTGAACACGGTCCCAGGGGTCAAAAGTCAAAAAGGGGTCCGGGTGTATGGATATCTAAGTAACATTGTGTTGTGTTTGAGCTCTAATTCCATTATGCATGGATAGACTTTGAAATAACTTGGCATCAATGATCTTCTAGAGAAGACCATGTTTCGTGCGCAAGATCTAAGTTTGTAACTCAAGGTCAAGGTCACAGTCTGGGGTCAATAGTCATAAAGGGGATCATTTTGTCGTATCCTAGATTTAACTCCATCATGCATGGATAGATTATGGAATAACTTCGCAGAAATGTTCTTCTAGAAAAGGCGATGTGTCGAGCGCAAGACCAAGGTCTGTAGCTCAAATGTCAAGGTCACGATCACACGTCAAAGGTTGAATAGTGGCACTTTTTTTCTGTGCCCGGGCTCTTAAAAGACTCACAAGAAGGCTCCCAAATAATGACACATGCAAGATCCACGTCTTAAGCATTAAAAAGTCAAGGCCGCAATACGTCAAAAAGAGAAGTTGGTCCCGTGAAACACATGACCCAAGTTTTAATGACGGTGATTTCCTTTGGGAGCATATGTCACGGTAACAGTGACAGGTCTTGTTCCTATGGAATCCTTCGAGTAAATGTGCATTTCTTGAAATATTTCGGGGACAAAAATATAGTGTGTTACGGTGTAAGTTCGGATGTAAGATACTGGGATAAACAGGCGAGAACATATTTGTTTGAGGTGTGCTTAGCTCATAACCTCTTTAGAAAATCATATACAATATTGTTGTTTTTATTTACTCTAAATCAAAACTATAGGGTATGATTCTTTAAATTGCAGCACTAAACGGTTATTTGGCGGAGACACGTTGGTGCATTCAATTGTTTGAAATACTGTATTGATTCTTCACGATACACTCCCAACGAAGGCGCCGAAGTCCTCACCACAGAAAAAGACAAAAGTGCCGATAACTGGTTTCCCACGAGCAATGATTCTGACGGATTTATAAATGTAAACGAGTTCATATTTCTTTGAAACGTGAACTATTAAAACCAGTCCTTGAGTCTGGTCTATTAATAGTAAAAACTTAAGCTCAAAGAATTTGAAGAATACAAGACCACGACAGATCTAATAAAGGCTATCACACGAATGTTTGGCTACAAGGTAACCATCTAGTGGGGCCAGTATGTCGTCATGTGCCCCCACTTCCTAGGGGAGGTGGTGTTTCAGTAATTAGCAAAAGGCTATTGTCATGGAATGAAAAATTGGAGACAGGTAAGTTTTTATCACAATGGCGTGTAGATCTTGTCAGTAATCCGGCATTTACCACATCAATGGGGCAGACAGACGGGCCGTCACATGGAGGCTGTCAAAAGGCACGCTTTATGTGTGCACTGCTCTCCCATTTGGTGTCTTAAACAATACAAACGGGTGGCCGCTTCTTAAAGATACTTCTTAAGGTGGCTTATACCTTTCCTAATATCTGTTAAATTACAATTTGTTTGTTTTTACTATAGTTACAATAATCTTCCGGGATACAGGGGACCCGTATGGAAACACTGACCTGCCGAAAACTAAAACGAAGTGACTTGAGCTGACAGCAATGACAGGAGATAAGGACTAAATTATATAATATACATTGTTAACTTCTTACCTGCAAAATGATTTTCTTCTCTCCTTCTATTTAAATAAAGAGAAGACCATTTTTATTTTCTCTAAGAACTTTAAAACGTGTAATATATTGAAAAATGAATTATCTTGTAAATCTAATATTTATGGCGAAAAATCGGTTTTTATGTACTTTAAAGTTTCAGTTTTCTTTCTTAGTCAAACTTAAACCAAACTAGTGGATTTACATCAATATGCATTGATATTACAATCATTTTGTGTCAGCAATAATTCCAGAACAAGTATATAGTCATCAGTCACATGAAACAATGTAAAACCATTTTAAAAGAATTAAACGGACTTATCCCATCCTTTAACATTCAGGATGGGTAGACCCACTTTTATGTTCAAACGTTCAGTATATACAAATCAAGAGATAACCCCTTTTCAACCCGACACTCGGGGAATACCTAATTGACATGACGTCTTATCCATGGACTAGCACCCAGTGAATCACAAACAAACAACCTTAACATTCTATTGAAAATATTAAACATCCTTCATCCCTTGCCAGGCCAGACATTTGTAATCAGTTTTCGCGACAGTTTTTATACACCCTGCAGATTTTCCAGATTTTAAACCAAGATCAGTGATATGCCCATCAGAGAGCTCCTTTGTCTCAGATTTGGAATGTTCATTGCAACCATCTGGGCTTATTCACTGCCGATGTGCGGGGTATAACTAGCCTTTCAAACGGGAACAAGAAGCGTCTCGCCATTGATGACTTATCAGCTAACAATTCTACCTCACGCCGACGAGGATAGCATTCTTTATCTAGAACTCGTCAATAAATCGTTATCTTTATATTATAATACACTGGGAATCAAAGATCAACTCAGGATACTTCAATTAAATCATCAATAATCGATTGAAGATAAACGGAAATAATCTCCCCAGAGGAGTCACTTAAACTATTTAAGGTATTCGATGAAAACACTGTGAAGGGCAGCACTGTGCCACCTTGCACGTGGTTATTCAGCGTCAATGTGGCGTACGTTACTAGTAGATAAAACAACAAGGAAATATCTCCATACGCTACAATTATTTTAGTTGATTTAATGCAAGATTGTTTCCAACTGTAATTGCTGAAGATAAACAATTCTTTCGGTTATCATTTTATGTCATTACTTTCAGTTATCGTATTGAAAATAATGCTGGTATACTGTGTTGCAAATTTCCATACACCAATGCTTTGATATCGATGGTATTTGTTTTAAAACGTTGATTTCATTGTTCTTATAATTTCCACAAGTAGGAAAAATATGAGTAGCAAAGTGAAATAAACAAACATACGAACATGTCATATATAACATGGTATTTCGAAAATCAGATTCTTGGTATTAATTGGCTGCGGGTTTACATGTGCTGGCTTGTTAATGGTTGTTATTGAACGTACGTCGATTATTAGTTCAAAATTCCCATCAAATCAATCAGCGACCATCGAAAAGTTTTATTGGAGACAATAATCGAAAGAGTTTGTTGAAGTAATCCCAATGAAAATTTCCATATATGGCTATTAGCTTGTTTTCCCCATATTTTTCTTTCCCCAGTCAAACCCGAAAAGCATCATTGATATCATTTACATTTTTCTTTTGATCACTTTTTTTGGAATACTAGCATTTATGTCTTCGCTAAATGCATGGGATACATAGTGTTACATTGTTATGACAGACCTAACTGATACATTTCACAATTTTATATTTCAATGTAGTACAGTATACATACATAAACAAGATGGCCATGGTGTCACTGAATCGCTCACCCGAGGACCCGGGCCTTCAGGGTGAGAAATGTGGCTTCTTGGGTGTTTACAAGTTTGTTTTTTTCCAAAGATTTGATCAAGTGACCTACTTTTGACCCCGTATGACCCATTTTCGAAATCATAAAAGATCTTATACATTCAAAGTTTTGTGAGGATTGGGCCAAACATGTGGCTTCTACAGTTTCCAGAAGGGTGTTCAAGGATTTGACCTAGTGACCTACTTTCTGAACCCAAATAACTCATTTAGGTACATACTCATCGAAGGTTTTATGCATACAGGTTCTGACCCAAGGAATGTGAATATTTTGCCAAATTTATGGCCTTTTGGGGAACTTCATGGTTTTTCTAGGATTTGACTGGACTATTTGACTTGACATGGACTATTTGAGTTTACCGTCGCTTCGACAGAATTTCAGTCATATAGCGACGTCCTGCTAATTACAGGTGGAGGAAGACCCCGAATGCACGGAGGCATCCGTGTAGAACCACCGACCTACCGCAAGCCAGCTGGAAGGCTTCCTAACATGAAAATCCGAATGACCCTGCCGGGATTCGAACCCATGCGGTGAGGGACTGGGTGAGTGTAAAAGTCAGCAACTTTACCCTCTCGGACACGGAGGCCCATCTACGATTTGAACAAGCGACTTAATTTTCGACCCAAGTTTCGAACTCACCCAAGCTTTCATGCAAATATTTTCGACAGTTTTATCAGAATTGGATCAAAACTAGTATCTAAAGTGTTCACGAACACATTGAGCTAATCATGAGCATGTGAGTTAAAATGGAAGAAACACGTCATTCTACGAAAAAGATCAGTCTTTTATTATTGAATGTGACCTTGACCTTACCTTGGGACCCTAAAGCATTCGCATTTGCCTCCATGCTAACTACTGATGTACATAACTTGTCATATGTACCTTCGTCCACCCATCTGTCTTACTATTTAATAATTATATAAATATATATGGTGCTCACCATAATGTCCAGCTATCTCAATTAATTTGAAGGAGATCGTTGGTCACTGGTGACAGATTTACATCTAGAAATCAGTGCCTAACAAGATAATGGGTTGGACACGCTTCTACTATGTCAGATACAAGTTCAGGTCCACGTGTCCTTTAGTGTTTCCGAAGTTCTTATCAAGATCACAATCAAGCCCTCCTGATTTTCTGATTATGGCGATAGGTGTCAATCATGGATGGTGCCAAACGGTCTCTTTGAAATGGCAGTGTCGTAGATTACTTTGTTTAGCAGTGTGTATGTGGTCTTGTTAGTATCTTATCAAACAAATGAGCTGAGAGACAGAGGGCTTATATGGTTTGTTGGACATCTTTCTGGAAGAAAGAAGAACAGGCACTTTGTACTATGTATGGAATGTTGAAATAATCAACCTAAAATGTTATACCAGTCACTGTTTACTATTAGAATATGATAACATAAATCATGTTTTAATTGTTAAATTTTTATATACATGTGAAGATCCGGAGGGTCCAACAGGAGTATGTTGGCCAGCTATGAAAATTACCTTGCCCAGCCAACTATGATATTCACGTAGTGCAGGTAGGTGTGTGTGTGTGTGTGTGTGAGCCAACTCTGAAAAATTACAGTACATAGGGGTAGATTACTAGAATTAAACATAACAACCAAATTCCTTGGGGTGGGGTGGGGGTGTCATGCACCTTCCACCCCTTTTTTATACATATTTTAAGCATTATTAAGCATTACAGCCAAATCTGGACCCCCCCCCTGGATCTGGGCATGTATATGTATTTGCTATTATCTTAAATTTGGAAGATTTGGAAATCAAACAAGAGGGCCATCATTGCCCTAGAACGCTCACTACAGTACCATCAGCATTATTAAACAATTCAGTTAAACCTTGATCAAAATTTCAGATGAAAAAATAAAAATTATAAGTTTCTATATAGAGGAAATAAGAAAACTAGCCAACCATCTACAGGACTATTTTTTAGGGAATGAAAACCATGTAATGACAGTATAGGAACATGGATTTACCTTTCAAAACAATTTCAAATCTGTGCATTGGTTTGAGAAGAAAAGAAATAATATGACAATTATTGTATAAATTACTTCAAAACACTGGTAATGCACACCCAACACTCAACATGCATCTTTTGGCTGGTTTAAAGTTAATAAAAAGGTTTCTAAAATAAAATGGTTTAGCTATAACTTACAATGAATTAAAAAAAACTTATATCATATATGAATTAAACCAAACACTTTGAAAAAATTCCAATGATATTTACAACAACTATACAAATATATATTTAACGAAGGGAGATAATCAATATTCTATATTTAGAGTATTAATTTTAAGTAAACTAACAAACCTCATGGGGGCCTCATTTACAAGGGATCAACTTCATTTTAGCAATATGTTAGAGAAAAATAAGGTGACCATTTATGCCAAATGAAATGAAATTCTGACCACTGGTTTCAGAGAACATGATTTTTGAAATTTTCTATGTAGTGTATTTAAGGAAACTAGAAAACCCTGTGGGGCCTAATTTTTTAAGGGTTCAACTTCATTTTAGCAACTATGATAAGAAAAATTTGATGGCCATTTGTGTCAAATAAAAATAAAATTCCAACCATTAGTTTAAAAAGATGATTTTTGATTTTTTTGTAAAAAGAGTATACATATCTATCTATCTCTTGATACTGCCAACTCCTCTGTGGAGTGTTATAGGACATGTATAAGGAAATCTGCAAACTCTATGGAGTCCTCATTTTTAAAAAATCAACTTCATTTCAGCATTGTGGTAGTTCAACTATGACTTTACCATTTATGCCAAATGAAATTAAATTCTGACCATTGGTTTCAGGGGAGATAATTTTTATTTATTTTTTTAAATAAAATGGTGTTGGTTTCCATGGCAACCAGAGTTCTGCATGGAACAAGTTTATTTTATGCCAAGTTTCATCATTTCTACTCAGTATTTTCAGAGATGACTAACGACGAACAATAGATGCAGGGTGATCACAATAGCTCACATTGAGCATTTTGTGCTCTGGTGAGCTAAAAACAGGAGATTTCTCGGAATATTGTACTTCTGTGTTATCTTGATCTCTACACTGACCAAGGGACCAAGCTTCATCTACTGCAACTTAAGAGCAATTTAATTTGATAATCAAATCATGCTGAAACAAAGGCATTTAAAGGATCATGCACTACATATATGTATGAAATGTAAATAAACAAACACAAATACAACATATCTACCATTTTATTACTCCAACAGTGTTGTTATAGAAGTGAATAAAACATCCATTTTCAAGATCTTCCAGGCTTTGTTATCCTCTATAACAATGATCACATGATTTACCATATATTTTCAGTCTTTTGACAAAATCAAAGTTTGCTGTCGATGAATCAGATGTATCCCCTCACACATACAGTGCTAGTTGCAGCCCAGTTCTAACAGATAGTCCAGTCTTCAGCTTGTTGAACATCAATTGGTATATTATCTAGGAATTTTAGGCCATAATTTTACACTTATAAGTCCTTTTCTTTCAGGCTTTGCTTCGTAGACAACAGGATCATGATATTTGTGGTTGAAATCTGCAAAAGAAAACAGAAACAGAGGATAATTGTTTGTTTTGGTGGAAGACCGATGGATGAATAATTTCTCTAAGTGAGCATCATGCATCTCTTTATGCTCAAGAATGAAATTATACATCAATCTTTTACCAAAACCAAAAAAAATCAAAAAATCTTTTAATGCTTTAAAGGTGAGAAATCAGCTGTGTTATTCACAAAAGATGTTAAAATTGGCAGGATAACCTCGTGTGCATGATGTTATTTATGATGTCATTTCTTTGGCATATCATGCATCCTCAAAGCCCCCCATGAATACAGCTTAAGCATATCAGGCATCCTCAGATGTCCCACAGGAATACAGCTTTGGTATATCAGGCATCCTCAGAAGACCCCCATGAATACAGCATTGGTATATCATACATCCGCAGAAGACCCCTATGAATACAGCTTTGGCATATCACACATCCTCAGAAGACCCCTATGAATATAGTTTTGAAATATCAGGCATCCTCAGAAGACCCCCAGGAATACAGCATTGGTATATCATACATCCTCAGAAGACCCCCGATGAATACAAAGACCCCCATGAATACAGCTTTGGCATATCACACATCCTCAGAAGACCCCTATGAATATAGTTTTGAAATATCAGGCATCCTCAGAAGACCCCCATGAATACAACTTTGGCATATCAAGCATCCTCAGAAGACCCCCATGAATACAGCTTTGGCATATTAAGCATCATCAGAAGACCCCCATGAATACAACTTACTATGGGTAAGGACTATTTTGTGAGGTGGCTGAGGGTACATTCTCAACAGCTTGTTTGCTTGTTTGGAGGTGAGCCTTCCTGCTATGGGTTTTGTCCCCAGCTCGTCGGAGTCTGATGTGATTCTCTGCTGGTCAATCTTTTTCTGTAAGAAGAGGATATAAATGCTTCAAGTAATGCAACTGATAAAGCAACTTAAAAAGTACAAAAACTCTTAACTCGACTGGCGATACTTGATAAAGCTTATAAAGCACTGTTACTGTTTCTTCATTTATATGTAGTAAATTTAGTGTTAAACCAAGCCCTTGGCAAGCTCACCAGGATGTAAATCATTCAGAAATTTATCAACATATATTTGATAATTTTGAGTAATCAAGCTGATTTTTCTCATGTTAACGGCCACATTGTCAGGGCACGATAATATATGTCGAAGTCTCAATGTCCTGGAATGGACAGATGGGTATCTAATGGAAAGGTGGGACAAAGTGATTCCTAATAATCAGCCTCTAATTCAGGATGAGAAGGTTTGTTTATATTTGTTTTTGACCTACTTACAAAGAAAAAAATTGAGGACCTGGAGATAGAATTATGCAAACATAGTTCATAATTGATATCCTTGCAGACAATATGTCAATGTCAGATGAATTGTGGGAAGAATTCACAGCAGTAATTTTCTTAAGATTTTTATTCATTATTTTTTAACTACCCATGGCTTTCTAATCAAGTAAAATTAACATTATCAGTAAAAAAAATTGGAATATATAAAGCATACCAGAAAATGAAGGTGTTTAAGATTAACAATACAAGTGGCATTTTTTCCTAGAAATTTTCAAAATAACTTTTGATCATAATATCACACATATCATTTTGAAATGATATGTGAAACAATGGAGCTGCATGGCTACTCTGTTTGTAAATGTGTCAAATGATGTCTATATGAGGTGAAGGGTATATATTATATTTCTCCACTACAAATGATGTATGTTTAGATACAACAGATGTAAAATATTGATTTTTCAATGGCATTAAATATTGTTGATTCAGTCTCAAAAACATGTTCATGGGTACATAATTATATTTCTGGATTCAACTTTTTTGTTACTAATTTGCAATCAAAATAACTTATTTTATGGGAAAAAACATTTCTGGATATGACCATCGGCAAAATCATCAGATACTGCTAACCCACAAACAAGAGGGCCAAGATGGCCCTGTGTCGCTCACCTGAGTAAGATGGCAGTGTTAGGCATAATGACAAAAAATCTGGCATCTAAAAGTGTTTTTCTAAATTTGAAAGTCCATATTTTTTAAGGGGGCCGTTCCAAGGTTTTCCTTAGATTTGACCTGGTGACCTAGTTTTTGATCCCACATGACCCAATTTCAAACTCATGCAAGATATCATGTAGACAAACATCCTGACCAAAATTTATGAAGATTAGGCCAAAACTGTGGCCTGTACAGTGTTCAAAAGCTTTTTTTCTAAGATGTTCCGTGACCTCCTAGTTTTTGACCCCATGTGACCCAATTTCGAACTCATCTGAGATATCATGTAGACAAACATCCTGACCAAATTTCATGAAGATTGGGCCAAAACTATGGCCTGTAGAGTGTTCACAAGCTTTTTCTAAGATTTGACCTGGTGACCTAGTTTTAGACCCCACATGACCTAATTTCAAACTCATATGAGATATCATGTAGACAAAATCCTGACCAATTTATGAAGATTGGGCAAATGTGGCCTCTAGGTGTTCACAAGGTTTTTCAAGATTTGACCTGGTGACCTAGTTTTTGACCCCACATGACCCAATATCAAACTCATCCGAGATATCATGTAGACAAATATCCTGACCAAATTTTAGAAGATTGGCTAAAATTGGCCCCAAT
>CM037778.1:39319194-39369194 GCA_021229015.1 Solen grandis
CACTGACAGGTTTGAAGAAGTATTTTCACCTACCTAACTCATCAAAAGACAGCCAGCTCAATACAGTATATAGTGTACTTATAGTATGTCAAAGGAGGATTGCCCCCAGTACCCCATTAGACATGGTAATTTGATACATCTACACCTTTTAATGACTGTGTAGATATTGCTAATCAATATCCTCCATTAGGTTTATTTGCTTAGTGCTTTATGAAAAAAACAACAAAAAAAAACACAAAAAAAAAAACTAAAACTGGGCTAAAACTCAACTGATAACTAGATCAGTCACGAGTGGAATTGAAGGTTTCCTTTTCTGATTGAGTGTAAATAAGATATCTTCAAATCTTAGCATATCAAAAGACTTTTTGATAAAGCATTTGTAAGATAGGAAAAAAAATGAATGGTGCAAATACTGGTGTAAATCATACACAGGATAAAAAGGAAATACAATAGTTTTGTCCCAGCCCATATGTAATTTTCATGCATATATCCATGCGCTGTTGAGAATTACGTCCTTGCGTATTTTACCGTAAAATATCTTACCCAGATTCTATGTGGAACTTTAAGTTTGGCCTAGAAAATCAAAATGGGAAAAAAACATGAAGACATGCTGTAAAAGAAAATGGAAGCAGAACGAATGACTATGAAATTAAATGAAATACCAAATGTTATAGATACAAATGACAGATAAGAAAAAAAGTTAAAAATAACTTGAATAATTATAGATGAAGTAATGAAAAGTAAAAACATAAGCTTTAAATGTATAAATATGTCACAGCCATTGTCAGACTTTCATTTGTCTCCCGTAGTCAAATTTAATATTCATGTTATACATGTGATAATTGTGCATGCAGAATATAAAGTTTATGAAAAATTAAATTATGTGTGCATATCAAAAAATAAACAGAATGTACTTAACAGTTGTTTTGACTGGATAATTTGACCCACATTTTTTTTAACTATGCATGCTTTTTTGTTATCTTATTTATATGTGTTTGATAAAATATTAAAGACAACTGGTATCATATATAATATGTAAGTGCTTTACATTTTTGTTTTTTGGGGGGGGGCATTAAAAACAAGCTAAAATAAGTTTTAATACAAATGACATTTAAATAATTCAATACTGTAAGTATGCTATCAAATATACATGTATACAAAATGATAACCTATGACTACCGGTAACAAGAAAATTTTAAAATTATTTTTCCATTCAACCCTACTCTAACGAATTCTATCACACCAATGCTCACAAGAACGGTATCTAAATATAAAAATTTGGAGGAAGCCTCGGGCAAGAGTTTAATTTTCAAAAGTACACATCATACCTAGACATATAATTATCTAACAAAAATCAATGAAATAATTGTTTGTTTAACAGCATGATATTCAATTTGAAGCTTATTTTGCATTGGAGAATTCAATAACGGGCTTATCTGAATTGCAACAATTTAAACTCAATTTTGTTTTGGAAAAGGAAGGTTTAGAAGGAATAACATTACCAGTCCTACGCTAATTTGTACATTCATTATTTATTCATACCCAGGATTGTCTCAGTCCAAACAGAAAAACAAGCCACATGGTAAATGAAAACCAAAATTGTTACAAACAATCAAGTGGGGGGAATTGATTTTCCCTCGTATGATTGAAACAGGTACTTGACAATCACAGCGATCTCAAAACTGTCTGTGTGTTTACAATGACCGTCCCATGCTCTTGTCTTCTGGGGGTAATTATCTCCCATTATCCTGTGAATCAACAAACACTTGTGCCTGTATCTATAAAGCATGGGTAAATATTTGAGATTCTCCTGATTTCCACAATCTGCATGTGTGTTGACCCATCAAATGCTGCACACAGATATACATACAAACATGACATGATCTGAGACTCATCTCATCGATTACTATACTGTTTTATCTGTCACAATTAAACAAGCTCAAACAATACAGGGTCACTAGTCTCTTTTCCTATCATGTAATTGTTAAACAAGATTACCCTGTATTGAATGACTTGTTAATATCTTTAAGTAGGAATGATAAATGAGGTCAAGAGGCTTTCAAGAGACTTTTAGAATAGTATCTAATCCCATTTTTTTTTTCTTTTCCTTAAAAAAAAGAAAGAAAACCTAAAATATTCTAGTCAGACATTATCATAAAAGAATTGGATGCCCTCAAATTTGAAAATATCGAGAAATAAACATTTTAATAAAAAAACAAAAAAAAAAAAAACAAAAAATGAAAGAAAAAGAAATAAGTGTAAGAGTTTTCATATTACTGGAGGTATTTTAATCCTTTCAATATTTAACAAAGAAAGAATATCCTCCTGTTTCATAAACAAGTTTAAAGACTTAATGTTCATATTCTTTTTTGTTTGTCAACAACAAATATTCAACACCTTTTATAAGCGGTCAGGTCTCAGTGAAAGGGAACTTAGCACCATTCTTTTCATGCTCTTCATATATTTCATTCAAATTAATTCACTGCATTGACGCATTGCATGAAATTTAAAATATCAATACTTCTTTGTGGCAGAGAAATTAAAATCTAGACATTGATGTGAAATCAATCTCCAGGTCTCATTTCATAAATAAATCCATTCACTGTGCCAATATACAGTCGTAATGACTTTTGATACGCCCCCACAGTACCTGGCGGTCCTACCCTGCTGCGCTATGTATACCATAGCCAGCCACTCAATGAATCATGTCACATGACTGCTCACCACACCCATCATGTGTGTAGGCCCCTAACAGTTCATGTTACAATCAAGCAATCACTTTTACACAACCAATATCCTCAAATTCATGAGTCCAACATTGTAAAAAAATAAAAAAAAATAAAAAAATAGCCATATATATCTGTTAAACAAAATGGAATTACATTCACTATTAACAAAAATTCCTTTACAACAAATAATGAGGAAATAAAACTCAGTGTGTTAGCATTATATTTAATAACCTATAAGGATTTGAAACAAATTTCATTTAAGAGAAAACATAGACCAGCGAGTGATCATGCCATCAGTTAAAAAAAATTGAGCCTTAGTCAAGTGAGTTTTTATGAAATATGCATGTTTTCACTACATGACATGCAAAACACACCTCATTCAGTGTGTGTGTGTGTGTGTGTGTGTGTGTGTGTGTGTGAACATGCTCAATTTTGGTAAGGGAAGTAACTCATGTGAACATACATAAACCAAATGAAAAAGACACAATTCAATCATTTGTTGCTGTTTGCCAATCAATGCATCTTACCATATGCTGTCCTTTACTTAAAGACTTAAATGTAATAATGTAAAATGTTAGACAATTTCAAAATAAGCAAACTTAAGCATTGTTATGACACCCCAAATTCTTGTCACCTTTTTTGCACATAATGTTTATATCCTCCACCATAATGTTATATATATTCTAAATAAAAAGTATACAAAAACAAATATATATATATATATATATATATATAATAAAAAAGAATATAAACAAGAAAAAAAATCTCAATCTTTGAAAATGAAACCAATTAAAACCAAGTATGATCAAAATAGATCTTAAATTAATTGCATCATTAAATGGTTAACTTTTTTTTCTTGACTTGAAATGGTTAACTTTTTTTTCTTGTCTGGAAGGCGTTTTGATACAACATAACCTAACATTTGTAAGCAGTATCAAGCTTTTCCATCCTTATAGTTGCTAATCTGGAATGCTGAAAAGGTCTTGCACTTGGCAGACACTGCCTTAAAGAGTAGGAAGCTGTGAAGTATCACCAGGAACTATCAGCATGCATTACCCTGGACAGTTCTAATGGAAATGTGAATCATGGAGAACATATATATCACAAACGTTTCTGAAACGTCAAACTGCAAGACCAAAATGTTAAAAATATCAAACCAGAAGTGAGGTCAAGGCCACATGTTCAGTGTACCGGAACAGTGTTGGTAACATTCCAAACCAACACACGTCCAGCATCCTTTCATGTTAATCCAACCTGAGTCTAACACCTAACTACATAAGGGACATACAGTTCAACCTGTGTTAGCAGCAGACAACCTGTTTCAAGCAGCCAGTTTGAAAAAAAAAATCACAAATTAAGACCACCTCACTATTAAGACCACTCAGTTTTGGAACCAAAAATTACAACAAAAATTACAACAAAATTTACAACAAAAATTACTGTTCTGTCTATAATATTGGTAAAATTCACTATTAAGACCACTTTACTATTAAGACCACTTTTCACAGGAACTGGTGGTTCCTAATAGACATAATGTAGATGGTCTTAATAGCAAGGTTCTACTGTACATATATGTTTAATTTCACTTCAAAAGAAACCTGGGGCCTGTTTCACCAAACATTGCATGAATAAATCTGATCTTAGTGAAAAGGAAGTTGTCATAATTATATGAACAATAATATATATAAAATGTGTCCCTTTTTTTTTTGTCATCGCTTTAAGTGAAGAAAAATTCACAGGAATAAAAATATTTCTGTAAATGTACGTATAAATAAATTATACTCGTACATTTAGTGAAACAGTCTCTGGCTGAGATATATCCTCCCCTTGACTGGCTGCTCACAGCAGGATTGACTGTAGACAGTATACGGGACACAGTCCGACATCATGCAGTCTGACGACCCACCCTCACCAAACATTATACAACCCCGTACTCCACGATTAGCAATCATACGACATAATATTTTACCAGAACGAATCTGCTATAACTTTTTTTTACCTGATACCAAAATGTCTACCAAAGGTTAAGACTGTTTTTCAATCATTTCCAGCTCCTAGGACAATGCTACAAACTCTCTTGAGTGTTAAAATTTGCTGAAGAGTTCCAGAGGATTTTCAGTACTTAACTAGTTCAATTTGAGTACCCTCCCTTGCCAAACTGTTTCCTCCAATGACCAGCTTGATGAGGAGAAATATGACTTTATTCAAAACAAAACAGTGAAAAGCAATATTTTTACAATGTTTGAAGTTAAACTAGGAAAAATAAGTTCTAGTAAACACAGATACATATCGACATGAATCGCAATACAGAGGTTGTTGTATCGCAATATATCACAATACGATTTTGGAGGACGATATTCAGCCCTAGTCTAAATGAGGTGAAGGGTTGACAGATTCACATTCTTGCAAGGAACATAATTATACTCGTATCAGAATTGTCTAAAAAGTTACATGATAGCATCTCTGTGGAGTATGGGGTAAAATATACATCAATAAAATCATACATGTACAAAGTATCACACACTTACATCAAACACCCTTCTCTGAAACAGGTTATGGGGTCAATACAGTTACGTACAAAGTTGTATCTAAGTGGAAATCTATTTTATCTCATGTCACCTTTATATATAAGATTTATCTAAAAATATTTTATGTCTTAGTTTGAACATTCTTTAGCTCTTTACCAGTTGCCAATTATCAAAATTAGAAAAAAAAGAAATGAACAATTAATGTCGATCTGGAGCCATGGGAAATGTATATCATTACAACATTTATTAATCACAGCTTAATTTTCTATAATCTTGATTTATGTATAAAAATTATTTATTTGGGAATAAGTTTTTCTCAGTGGGGGTCACACTTGCTACCTTCTTTTCTTAAGTCAAATAACATTACCACATAACAATGGACTTGATTTAAAATAGTAGAAACAAAAATATATTTTGAAGTAATACATGTATACAGATTGAATATTCAATCAGATATTATAATGATTTTCATGAGTATTTATTATTAATCTAAGCATCAAATAGGAAACAAAATCTAACAACTTATGCTATTCCCTCTCAACGGTTCCTTGGTTGGACCAGTACTTGGTACCTGGGCAGGTCATGAAAAGAAAATCCTTGCCCCTTGTTCAAACCCACATTTTTCCTTTGGATCTGCAGTGGGGTATGTTACCTCTTGACCACAGTGCCCTTTAAGGATTTTAATGACCTAAGTATAAATATTGTTTCTTCTCTATAATCTGTATGCAGCAATACCTCTATAGGGTTTTCATTAATAAATACAAGAGGCCCATGATGGCCCTAAATCGCTCACCTGAGATAAATTGGTTGACCCAAGGAACATCTGTACCAATTTATTTTAAAATCTGGCCAGTAGTTTTGAAGAAGATGATTTTTAAAGTTTTCTTTTTTTTTTTTTTTTTTTGTTGCCATGGCAACCAGTGTTCTACATTAAATCTGGACAGTAGTTTTGAAGAAGATGATTTTTTAAGTTTTCATTTTTTTTTCTTTTTGTTGCCATGGCAACCAGAGTTCTAAATGGATCAAGTTTATTTTAGCAACTTTTGTAAAGGTTGACCCAAGGATCATCCCTGCCAAGTTTAATCAAATTCTGTCCAGTGGTTTCAGAGGAGATGTTGTTTAAAGGTTTCTCTATATACATATAAGGCAAATAAGCCCAGCCCCTGGCAGCCATGTTTTTTTACGGATCGGAATAATTTTAGCAACTTTGGTAGAGGTTGACCCAAGGAACATCTGTACCAATTTATTTTAAAATCTGGCCAGTAGTTTTGAAGAAGATGATTTTTAAAGTTTTCATTTTTTTTCCCTTTTTGTTGCCATGGCAACCAGAGTTCTACATGGATCAAGTTTATTTTAGCAACTTTTGTAGAACCTCACCCAAGAAACATTCCTGCCAAGTTTCATTAAATTCTGTCCAGCGGTTTCATAGGAGATGTCGTTTAAAGCAAATTGTTGACGACGGACGACGCACAACGACGGACGCCGGACGAAGGGCGATCACAAAAGCTCACCTTGAGCACTTTGTGCTCAGGTGAGCTAATAAAAACAGATTTATTTTTTTTAAAGACAATCGATTCAGCTGTGGGTCAATGGGGATTTTTGACATTCAAAACTTCAAATATGGCCAAAATAACCAATTTTTATTTGATTTTAACTAATGATTTTGATCTGATTGGTTAATAATGAAAACCCTCCCTCTAGGTTAAATGGGTATTCTTGAACTATTGGCTATCCACATATGTCTCAAAAGAACTCCCCCACACCTCAAGTAGCTCTGTTGACTTTGTCCCTTGGGTAGACAAGAGCCTAAGGTCAAGTTGTCTACAGTTATCTCATTACTGATACAGTTCAGTCTTGTCCCCATTAAACTTCCATTGTGAAATTGATTCCTATTTGATTAAGCTTAATAAATATATCTGATGTAACTTGGCATGTATAAAAAAAACATTATGAAGTTTGAATTACATGGTAAAGAATTAAGTCTGCAATACTACAGGTGCTTTGTTATATTTCTATATTTTCTAATGATATTGTATGATATCAAGTTGGGTTTATTGCTTCTAGTTATACCAAAAATGGTGATTTATCAGGGTCTATGTCAGGTCAATACACATATAACAAGTTTCACTTGGATATGAGGGCAAGACAAGATACTTACTGGCTCAGTTTGACTAGACATCTCTATGACGACGCGCTCCTGAGGTTGAAGGTCATCGCGAACGCCTCTGAGGGCATCTTCTAGAGCTGGCCAGGTCACAAATTGGCTCAGTTCCTCTGGGGTGGGCAGGAGACTGAACTTATCACCAAGCTCCTTCTGCAATACACAAAATTTACACCAAGTGAAACACAGTGCACATACAGGGGATAACAGGGTTAAAATTTCTTCATTTTTGTGAAAGATGCAATTTTATTTCATTGAGTGAAATTAAAAAAATGTATTCTTGATCAATGTAAATATTACAATTTTCAAGTTCACGAGATGAAATAAGATATTGCATCTTCCACAAGAAACAATTTTATTTATTTTTTTCTATATTGGAAAGAGTAAAAATATATTTTTATGATTTTCACTGTAAATTCACAGTAATACACTGAAAAACATTGAATAGATATTATTTGTTAATATCTACTCTGTACCCTGTACTGTAGCTGCACTATTTTACTTAATAAGTATGTCTATTATTAAGTGCATCTAAACTGAATGTTAAATTGTGCATAGCTGAAATAATCCATCCCTTATCAGCCATATGCATTTAATTTTTTTGGACACCTTAAAAATCTTCCTAACTTTTCTTCTACTATGTTCGCTTCATAAATTAGCAATATTCTTATGCTTTATAAATTTGACCTAAAAATGGACAAGTTTTAGTAGAAACAAAGGGTATTCAAATAAAAAAAAAAAATGAAGAAAAGCTGGTCCCCAGCAGTACCACTCTAACTCCTGGATACCAGGACAAACAACTGAAAGTGAAAAGTTAATTCATTTTAGTACCTGTAATAGGCACCTGACATACTTTAAATACCCTTCTTCAAGTTCAGGCAACTAAAATTCTGTATCTTTTTAATATGACAATATGCAGCAGAAGATAACAGAAAATATTCTAACTACAGATGTAATTTTTCTCAATACCAGTAAGTCAGTATGTAGGGGTGTGTAAATATTGTACATAATATAAAATCCCTGTCAATGGTGTGGTACTACTTTTATCAGATTTATCTACCATCAACAAGACCCCCAGTTTGCTGACACAGTCTAGGCCACAACAATGGCTTGTCCTAGCAGTTATAATCCAATTGGGATTACCGTCAATATTAAATGGCTTATTTCAATGGCCCAGGCATTGCATGTATATAACAATAACTCCAGGGAAAGAATTCAACAGCTAACATATTATGACTTATAAATATAAAATGCCATAGTGTGGTAAATGGAAAAGATTCCCATGTGTAATTGTATGTAATTATATAGCAATGGGTATTCAATGGTTTTCGAATCTGACAGTGTTTGCTGGGTAAATGTTGAAGTTAAAGAGTGCTTGCTATTGAGCTGTTAACGCAGAGAGTGTGGCTTGTGTAGCATTAAGGTGAAGAGTTTTAGAAAGGTTGTACAAAAATCTTATAAAAATATCTTAACACCTGAAATATTGGCTAAATTGATTTATATAAATAAACTATTGATTTGGAAGTTGGGCTTTTAAGATATAGTTCTTTGATCCTTAAAATGGCTGTAGCTATCACTGGCGGTGACAAATTCCCCTTGGCATATCGGCTTGACTTAACAACATAAAAAGATACTTTTTTTTTCTTTTTTTTTTAAAAATGCCACACAGAAAAGTACAATACATGTGATTTTTTTTTTATAAGCCCCCCACCAACTAGACTCTGTAAATCTAGGATATAAGATATGATAATTGATTTTAACTAAATACATTGTATTATGGACATGTTTATACAATATAGAAAGGATATTGTATCTAACATTTCTCATTGATAGAACTTAAAGCAGCTTGTTCACATGGACTATGACTAAGATTTAAAGCTATCTGTATGTATCACATCTATCAGTACCTGTTAACACATAGTCACCTAATGCAAACATCTGTGATTGTAAAATATGGGGGGTTTTCCCCATCACAGGCAATACAATCTAGGATGTTATTGAAACTATATTTAGAATTATAAAACCTATATTTAGATTTTCTATTTTCATTTGCTGTCACTTGGCATGCACGATTTCATAGGCTGAACTTTCTAAATCACTACCCTGATCTGGAAGACGCCATGTTGCGGAATGTGTCACATTGTACCATAAGCACCTGCTTTGGGGATTCTGTATTCTATATTTAGCTGACTTCGCCAAAGTTGCATTTATGAAAATAGTATTTTCCTGTCCAATGTGACCTACACTTGCCAAGTTTATTTATCAGAAAACAAAGACTTCACCAACATTGATGAGAGAGTGTAGAAATTCTTTTTTTTTAATTTCTACCAATCATCTGTGAACAAGCTGCTTTAAAATGTGTTCATAGCTTATTTAACCCAACTGTATAAGGATGGCCAAGTGGCCAGTATACAACAGATCATGCTGTGAGTAACCCCAAGGATAGCCAGGTTTTATAATGCTCTTTGTAATATCAATTCTATATGGCGAGATGAGTTCAAATTCCTAATCAGACTTACTTATCTATGGTATAATCTGGTATCAAAGGTCTGTCTAACTGGCAAAGGGTCAATGCTTAGTTTGAATGTATTTTTTTTATCAGATGCGTAATAGTATTTTTCACATACATAAAAACTGAAAACTGAAAGCTTATTGATTTCTTTTCCTGTGCTTGAGTAACACATGTATGGGGTCAAGATGATTTTTTTTTTCCTACAAACTACTGGTAAAGCTGCCAATAAAGGTGAATTGCACTTTGATGGTGAATAAAAAGCTTGACAGTGTAAGAAAAATATCATAAAGAGAAGATGGAACCACAGACAAATTAATAGATGAAGAGAAAATTAAATATGTTTGTAAAAATCACTGAAAATCAATGGTTAAAAAAAAACCCAATATTAAATTATTCATGAAAAACAGACAGACAGATGGACAGACAAACTGATTTAAGTCTCCATGTATGTTTATCTGTGTATGTGTACAGTAACAAGTGACAAATACAAGACAGTACATGTACATAGCTAGTGGTTAACAATATTCAAAGATACCACAGCAGTGACAGACACTGCTAGGGCCAAATAATGGCTCTGGCACAAAATTAATATCACTGGTGTTGTCAAGGGTAGAACACATTGGACACGAAAATTATGAAAACTTGACATCTTATCAATATTAGCATGTTAAACTAAGACTATGAATGGCTGTATGGAGACCAGCCAAATCCCCATAAAACAAGTGAAGTTTTACTTTGTTAAAAATATTGAACTGTCAGCAGGAAGGGGTCGAGAAATATCTGGTGATTACAGACTGATAAGTGAAAAAATCAAATAACGCCTGTGATAGAGTTTTTTTTAAAGGGACAATGACTGTAACTTTTGCCCTAAATTAACAGGTTTGTTATTAAAACAATGTAAAGGAAGAGAAAGAAATATTACTGACTCTGGAAGTTCTTTAACTATGACAAACTTTGGGTTAAACTGAAGGAACCGTTGTTGACTGTAATCATGTTTGACCTTTTTATTTTACATAAATATGGACAAACATCTTTGAATTTAGGCTGTCAAAAGGTATTGATTATTTTCTTTTAAATGTTCAACCAATCAGAAAATTAATTTACACTGACACAGCTGTGAATCTAATGTTCACCATTCTTGACATTAAAACTGATCCAAATCTATATCAACAATGATCGTTTAGGATAGCAGCAATTTGTGGACCTTATAATTCATGTACACAGTTATTGATTAAAGGAGCTTGTTCACAGATGGTTATTGACTTAGGCTTTCATTTTTTTTAACCATGTGTGTATTACGTCTATCAATACCATTCTACAAATGCACAGTAACCAAATGCAACCATCTGTGACTGTAAAAAAAATAGATGGTTTCTCCATCACAGGCAATATCAACACAGACGGTAATGAAAGTATATTCAGATGTTCTATTTTCATTTGCTGTCTCTTGGCAGATCACATTCACTCTTATTACATGCGCTAACTTCATAGACTGAAGTTACGAAATTGCTACCCTGGTGAAGATGTCATGTTGCGGAATGTGTCACATGCTACTGCAAGCACCTGTGTTGGGGATACCTTATTCTACATTTGACCGATTTCACAGAAGTAGCATTTACAAAAAAAGCATTATTCTGTGTAATGTGACCTATACTTGCCTAGTTTATTTAGCAGGAAACAAAGGCTTCAGTAACATTAACAAGGGAGAGTAAACAATTATTTTATAAATTTCTATATGAATCATTTGTAAATGAGCTGCTTAAACATTGGATTTATTTAATCATTAAGATTCTAAGTGGTCCAAATGACTTTTTGTTGATAATCATACTTTGAAAGTGCCCTAGCTTTTAACAAAAAAATTAACTCCTGAAAAGTTGTTTATCAATTTTTGTGAGACTGATCAAAGATTTTATTTTCATTCTATAATTTTATTTTGAACACTGATGAAAACACCAATTTTGTTCGTTTCCTGGGCAAGAAAATATTGTTAGTATATTTTTTTCTTTTACATAGCCCTTATCTACTCATAAAATGCTCTCGAACTATATGAATTTACCATGCATCCTATTACCTTTAAATGATACATTTAATACAGAGAGAATGTTTACAGAAATGTGTTTTGCCCCACCTTCCATATTTCAAAAGATCAATTCTTCCCTATACACATTTTTCTAAACAGCTGAAATTTCTTTAAATTTAAAGCACAACCTCCTAAGTATACATGTATATATAGACTGAAGCCTCGATTTGGGTGCAAACAAAGAGTTCAATGGCTCCAAATCTATGAATGACGTCACGTATTTGCACAATATCAATTTCTCATTAGTGATCGGCCGCTTTCATAATTTAATCCATATGCTTTGTTGAAAGTATAATAAATAATTGAAAAGAACACTTGAGACTGTCATTCTCCTTGTACCAATTAGTGTAAAACAAAATGATTATATGTACTAGTCATCTATTGTAACGTTAGATACATGCAGGACTTTAGTTATACAATGTTACTAAGTTTTTAGAGAGCCTGATTTCTGCTGAAGAATCAATGACCCCATGAGAAAACAAACACTTACTGTTATGTTTTCAAGGGCTGCCAGTCTCTTCTTCAAGTCATCCACGTTTAACTGGAATGAAAACAAATAGCAATTCAAGTTTTTTTTTTCAGTTGGGATAAACATTTCTAACAACAAAGCAACCACCACCATTTCCAAACTAGAGGTATTACTGAAGGCGATTAATACCCACACACAGTGCTTTGACACTTAATATGAAGCCTTATCAAACAGACAAGATATTTTTTACAAATTCTAGGTCAAATAGGGGCCATAACTGTGTAAAGAATTTATGGATTTTGCCTCAAGTCAAACTTGGCCTTAGGTTTATAAAGATAAACAAGAATATCAAACATTATCTAAATATGTTGAGTCTTACATGAGTTATAGATTAGACAAGGTATTTTTTGACAAATTCAGAGTGGACATGGAAAAGGGGCCATAACTGTGTTAAAATTTCATAGATTTTGCCCAAAGTTTAACTTGGCCTTCATTTTCTTGAGATAAACATGTGTAAAAAAAACAAAACAACATTTATCTAAATCTGTTTAGCCTATGATGAGCTAGCTATTGATTGTACTGAGTATTTTTTGCATATTCCAAGTCGAAAAGGTACCATAATTGTGTCAAATGTTCAAGGATTTTCCCTGTATAAAAGTAGAACTCGGCCTTCAGATATTTAAGATAAACATGTATACCAAATATTTTCTAAATGAGCCTGAATATAATATTTCAGTAGTCACATTTACTATTATATCCCTAGATTAATTAAAAAGATAACGATATTATAGCATGTAATCATCCTAGCATCTTCAAGACAGATTCTTCCAGGGCCGCCGTGGCCGAGCGGTTACAGTCGTGGACTACAAATCTCTCAGCCCCTCACCACTGTGGGTTCGAATCCTGGTTGGGACTTCGGATTTTTCATGTGAGAAAGCCTTCCAGCTGGCTTGCGGTAGGTCGGTGGTTCTACCCGGGTACCTCTGTGTACTCAGGGTCTTCCTCCACCTGTAATTAGCTGGACGTGGCTGTATGATTGAAATACTATCGCAGCGACGGTAAATCCCAATACAACAATAGATTCTTCCAGAGCTAGTAATTCATAAGCCTTAAGGAATAACACTTTGTCAGTGATAAGAGTTGAACTGGAGATATAAAACTGAGAACATCCTGTTTGTATTGAAAACATTACTAAACCTATTTAATGGTAAGTTTCAGGCTTGAACTGATACTAGTCCTGAGGGCTGAAATCTCAATGACTTCCAAGTATTTTCAAGCTTTTTTTCTGCTGATGGGAAATAGGCCTACCATATTTTGCAGAGTAAAATTACCATTTTCTCAAGTTTGGAGAAAGAAAATCGCTTGGCTAAATAGCAATTTAGAGGATTGGGGTGAAATTGCTTGATTTAATGAAATTGAAGTCAAAGGGGAAGCCACTTATATAGAAGGAAAAAAGCCCTAATTTCTTACTAAAAAACAGTTCATATTTAAGGAAAAATAAAAAATACATTATTTGTGGGGAAAATTACAGTAGTTGTTCAAATTAGTAATAATTAAGGTTGGGCTTTTTGCAAATTTTACTGACTTGTTCATAAAAAATCTTAATTGCTGCATCTTGCATATGTTTTGACATTCAGTAAATAACCAAGTTAAAACAAACTTATACCCATAAGTAACAATATATCACTGTAATATGTCCAAACAGGGAGCAAGGTTAAATTACAGATAAACAACTCTTTTTTTTTTCTTCATAGTAACAATAGTTTCTGTTTGAATAAAAATTCTAATGAAGAGCACAATCATGCAGACTGAAAAGACAAGACTTTGGGCAGACAGACAGAAAATTCCTTTTCTGTAACTAAAAATACTGTAGCTATATTTGAAAAATCTTATCTTGTACCCACATGCATGCTTATTTTTGTGTGTACATATTCTGTGCATGTGGGGTACTGATGTACTCACCCCCTTGATCTTGTCCTGAAGAAGCTTGTTCTCGTCCTTCAGCTGCTGCATCTCCTTCATCATGTCCTCGATCAGTGAGAACAGCTGCAACATAATCACAAACGTAATTAAAAAACATCAATATTTTTTATGAAAAATTCGATGTTATACATTTTAACAACTTCAATATGCTATCAAACTCAAGTAATATCATAAAAATATGCATTATTAACTTTATGACTAGATTATTTTCACTGTTTGAAAAAACAAAAATAATCATAAGAAGAATAAGAACTTGTGTTCACATCTTGGATAACTCGTACTGAATTGATTTTTTTTTCTTCATATAATTCTCTCTCTTTTTTTTTTATGATATATATTTCCACAATGTGTTTCTATTGTAAAATCAAGAGGGTGTCATAATTATGTTGTTAAAATAACCAGATATCTTACTTAGACCCTAAATACTAGAACAACAATATAACTGATCCACATGGTATTTCTGTTCCAAAACCTTGAGGGCCCATGCTTAAGAGTAAATACGGTATACATGTATTGAACTGGATTGTCCACTGTATACATGTACAATGTGTCCCGGTCACTCACAGTGTATCACAGATCCAGTCTTTATATCTTGGAATCCCTGACACACAAATACAATGTATCTACAGATTTCCTTTGAGGTCTTATCTAAATCCTGCTGAATAGTCCCTAATGAGTGTCTCATAAAACTTCAGATTTCTTCAGCTGTATTTCAACAACTGGTCAATAACTGATGAAGTCTAATCATTTCATCTCTTTCCAATTTATGCCTTTATTTCTTTCTTTATCATACATATCATTCGTTTTGTTTTTTGTTTGTTTTTGTTTTTTTATCAGTTTTAATTTTTGTATATGTTAATGGTTGGTGAACAGAAGTGGCAATTTCTTGCAAATTCAAAACAATCATAATTTCTGGCAACAACTTAATTTTCAATTCTTTTCACAAACTGTAAAAAAAATTATTTTTTTGAGAAATTAATTGCTGCTGTAGAAGACCATTTTTTATGCAAATGACAGAGCTGTATTCATTTTCAAACGATCATTTAATTTTGTTTACACATAAAATATCCCTTGCAGAAAACATCCATAAAGTATGAGTATACTTACTAAATGAAAGATTTTATTCTGATCAATATATACCATATTGAAGAAATTTATGATAGATTTCATTGAAAAAGCTAACTCAATGTCATTCCAAGATATGATTTATGATAGCACATGTAGAACCAAAAGATGTTTGCTTGGGTTAAACGTCCCACCAATGTTTTTTAATCTCATTTGGGGACTATCTACAAAACAAATTATCATATACTGTTCCGCTATATACAGACAAATGGCATGATACCACATCATGTAATATTATCCCAACATCGAGCCAACCAGTCTTAAATCTACTGAATATATGCTGAGCACCAAGCAAAGGGAGATATATACCAGTACCATTTGTTACTACTTATATGGTATATCATTAGCTGGGGATAAAACCAACAACTGTCTGGTTATAAGACAGAACTTTTAACCCTTTGACTACCAGAACTAGTTAAGTATAAAAAGAGGGGAATATTTTTTTTTTTTTAAAAAACTGCTTAGCAGCTCGACATGAAATGAATTCACAATACCTGTAAAGACTCTTTTCACTAGGTGAGCACATTTTTAATCTTTACCAAGTTCGCCATCTAAGGATTTTCTTCAATTTGAAAGAACATTTTTTCCTTATAAATATGATTCAAAATACTCTTACATACTGGCTGCATGTCAAGATACGAATTATACACATTGTTTGGACTCCATTAGATGTTGGTTGGGTGACACAATGATCAACCAAGCAAGTTTCAATGAGTAGATTACGGCATGACTATATAAGTCGGCTTATATCCATAATCCAGACAGTGGTGTTTACTTAATAAGTGTCAAGTGAGTTCACATGCCCAATATGTCTCATAAACAGATAGGGCTGAAATGTCGGGTCAAGCTTGAAAGACATCTGGCAAGTGGTGATACCCTCATCATCCAAGCTAGTCGACAATTGTACGTAAGACTTGGATGGGCAAAAATTATATAAAATTTAAAATACTGTCATAACCTTACACTAGCTTTCACATTCGGTTTTGCTGTGTCCCAAATTGATTTTTTGTAGAAATAGAATTATTTTTAATTTTCAATATGAAACTTATAAAATAAAAAAACAACATTAATCAAATACAGTGAAAATTTATATGAGAACAAGAGTTATCTTTGAAGATGATGGATACCTCCAGATACTGTTTTGCCTACAGACAGACCAACTGACGAAGGTGACTCAAATATAGCCCCCATATACTTTGTATCTGGGGGTATAATTATTCTCTATTCTACTTTTCTTGTGTCTTGGTAAGTCAATTCCTAAATATGTTCATTTTCCAGTCTGGTGTAGGGAGTGAGCATAATGAACTGCATTTCCCAAAGGAAATTGGAAATAAGAGAAATTTTTTAATATTTTTTTTTAATAAAAATCAATTTCATATCAAGAGTTTAATCACCATTGGAAATCATAAACCTCTATTCCTGAATTTAACAACTATGATATTGGAAAAAAAAACACCATAACTTCCTCAGCAATAGCAGCAGGTTGTGTGTCATTTTATGATGGGCATTAACGATTGTTGACAACAATGTCAGTCAATATATCAGCAGTTTTATCTCCCACAAACCTTATCCAGCTCTTCATCAGTTCATAATTCCAATGACATGGTATAATTAAATAGTCTTTGACTGGTCGGCAAGTCCCAGAAGAAATAAATGTGTTTGATATCTGATATACTGTTCCAGTGTTACATAATGGTGTACCATTTCTGATTTATCAGCAGTAAATGAAGCTTTTTTTTTTGTTGTTGGCAGTAAACAGGCATTAAGGCTTTTTCTGAAGGAAGGAATAGATGTATCCAGTTAACCCATTATCAGCATGGTTGAAATATTAATGGCTGAGCTCAAATTTATTTGCAAGAGCTAATTGGACCGACTTCATTACAGGTAACAAAACTTAATCAAGGCTTAATAAATTATTCTAATGAGTCTTGTCCATTTCTAGACCTCTATAGGTGAAGGGAAAATAACCCTGATTAGCCACACACACATGAACTTATAGAAAAAGCCGTGATGAGACTGGAATATGTGCCTCATATGTTTTAAAACAACTATTTTAATATTTCGCTTGATGTTTATTGCTAAGAATGACTAAGCCATAGATATCCATCTGTCGGTACAGTAGATTTATCGCAAAAACTGGATGGCAGATTTAATTAATGATAACATGTTTTAGACCAACAGGTAATCATCTTTTTACCTTGTACATGTGTATACACATACATAAATATGAGCACAACTAAGATGGGTTTCTGTATTAAGTCATACCAGTAATACAATTTGAGAATCCTTTATTTCATGCAGCAGTTATGATTTAGCTTGTCCATGTAGTTAGATTCTCTGTCCCTAAATCTAAAGGTCATGGGTTTGATCCCTGTCTGTGACATATACCAAAGTCGTGAAAAATGGTACTTGTGTAGCTCTAGCATATAAGGGTAGTTCCAGGACTGGTTAGCCTGGTATCTGGATAATGTGACAGGATGTGGTATCATGCCACATGTTTATGGCCTGAAACTGCAGTGTGGCAGCAATGTATCTGTCTCAAGTAGACCTTGTTTGCAATTGAATGAAATAATGTTGGTGGAACTTTAAACCCAACAAACAAACAGTTGGACATTATGTTAGTCTTGTTACCAATATTCTTTGTGAAATCTTATGTTAATTATTTTCAGCTGATTCTGATGAATAAATTCAACTTCTTTTTTCAATATAATTACATTGTTCTTAAAATCATAGAACTACCAGAAATGTTCCTTTTACTTTTGTTCCAAAATAATGAGTTTACTCAAAATCAAGCCTAACAATACCTTATAATAATTCAAAATATCATTTGTTGTTTCATTTCCAGTCATTATGCAAAGTTTAATACATTTCTTTTCAATGGAATTTTCACTATGTTTCAGCAAGTAAACATGATGTGTTTTTCTTGAAAAATAAATAAAAAAATAAAAAATAAATCAATAACTGATTTGATCACAGTTTGTGTGATAAATTAAGTTTGAGTCTTTTTTAAGTACATTATATATCGGTTGTACTGGGAACTGCTTATTTTCTACAGAATAAATTCCTTACCACTCGCTGTCTTAAAAAATCTCTCAAAATAAGATGTTGCTTAATTAACTAAGATGTTTCAAATAAAAAATTATAGACCCTTGACGGTAAACCTGTGAACAAAGGCCACTCAAGGGGAACAGAAATTTGGATCTACCTGGAGGTGGCTCATGCTATTTTGTGGTTAAAATCTCTATAAATTGATTGCCGGGCATTCAGATGCTGGCCTTTATTCACAGGTTAGCTGTTTTTCAGATATGACTATGATGCAGGTTTGACTATAAAAAATGTTATCATTAGCATGTATTTGCAAGTAATGAAATTAAGATTTCTTCAAAACTGAGTGAGATTTTTTGTTTTAAGAAAATGCTTATCTAATTTTGAGATGATATTAATTGTGATACACAAGGCAGTGTATTAGGAAATCTAATCTCAATCCTTCCATCAATCCAAGTTTCTATCAAGGCACAATCTTCAATACCCAATTTGTCGAGAGCAAGGTTTATTTACTTAAATTGGGTTATCTCTTTTGAGATTTCCTAACCAAACCTTTGTTCTGACAAGAGAACCAAATTAGTCCATTAAACTAATAAAGCAAGAGTGTTATATATGTATGTATTAAACTGTTTGAAGATGTGTCGATTTATTTAACAGAACATTTCCATGCTTTTCTGTAAACAAGAACGGATATCTCCAAATAACAAATACTTAGGGCATTCCATACTGTCAAGAAATGAAGAAATCATTCTTTAATGATTGCAATATTTAGGCATTTGTCCCTTTGTAGCTGTCACAAGTATTCAATTGATAGAAACCAGGATTTCAGGACATGTTCAATCCACTTTTTTGGTAATGTAAAAAGGAGTTGTTCAATTTTACAATTCCTTTCTTGCACGGCGAGGGCTAGATATTATTTAGGGTTTGAATTTAGCCAGAATTTGCACTTGCTATTTTTAGCAAGTAGTCAGTTCATTTACTTGATAAATGAAAAATCAACTTGCAGTTTTAAAGTTTCAAATTTTAAATTTAAACATTATTTATTTTACATTGAATATGAAACAAGTCCTTACAACTTAATCTCTCTCGATGGCTCTGGTGGTAGCGTATGTGGTCATTATTGTGGGAAGAAACCGGAGAGCTCGGAGAAAACCCACATGTCTGGACGGGTGACCACTGTACCCTCTCACGTACATGACCAGGAATCGAACCCGGGATGCACTGATGAGAAGGGAAGCATGTTACCACTATGCTATCCAAGTACTGAAATTATTTACTTGTAAAGAGTCAAGTGTCAGTTTTAACACCACAGTGCAAAACTATGAACCATAGCATATTGTGACAACAAGCTGAGCATGTAATTTTGGTTTCTGGCCCCATATGGCAGAATGCTGGGTCTTTTCTGTCTCTTTCCAGACACCATCTTGTAACCATAGTTCTTTAACTCAACATTAGCTACTCTATTTCAAATCACACAAAAAAGCAAGTACTTGGTAAATGAAATAGTTACTTGCATTTATAAATTTCCACGTGCATTTAGCAAGTATGCAAGCTTTATTTCAAACCCTGTTATTAACTGTCACCCCCTGTTCCAGACAGTTCTAGAGCTATGAGTTCAAAGTATTTGCTCAAATCAACCCTTTACTTCATAATGATACATTTTGACACAATGGCAAACACAGCAGACCCAGATCAGACAGCTCCTTCCAGGAAATAATTGTATCGCAAACTTACCGTAAATTGTAAATACATAATCAATGAGCTAAAGGTATTCAAAGAAAAAAAATCATGTGTCTATGGTATAAAAAAGAAACACCTGTACCTATGGCCACAGGAAACATGACCGGACTTTGACAAGTCTCATTCTCACCCTAGTACGGATGTTCCTTACCATACATGAAGGATACTGACTTTTTTTTATTGTCTGATGTCATGTGAAAAACACAAAAACTTGTTATCTTAAGCTGTCAAGCCTTTCTCTTGGTTTGAGAAATTTGTTTATCAAATGTAATAAACAGATTCAATCATATCCAGACCTCAGATATACCTGTGATTTGGTTTTAATTACTTGTAGCCACTAAATGTGGTTTTAATTTTCAATTTCTCATTTGAATTAATTTGCATAATTATATTCATTGCTGAGCACTGATAACAAAACAAGAAAGTCATGCATATAATGGCAGGCATGTATTTGGTTACTTAGTCCCATAAATAGATATGTTTATTTGTCTCTGATTATGTTTCTATAAGTGGTATTTACACAAGATGGTCTTAATGAATTGTTTTAACAAATGTCAAATTGATCTTTGCTTAGAATTTAACTACAGTTCGGAAGATTATTAAACATCATGAAATACTTTTTGTGATCATATGTTATTATTTCTTATTTTCTTCTCTAGTGAGAATTTACTGAACCTGTGACCTTAAATAAATGAAGAAAAAAAAAAAAGACCTTTATGGCCAGTTTAAATCAAAATCAGATTCTGATCCGGCCCCTCATCCCTAGTTGTGATCAATATAATACTTTTAGAATGAGAAGGTAACTCTGTATTACCTGTTTAGACAGACTCATTTTCAGTAAGATCTAGTTTTTCAATGTTCTGTCAATGTCAAATGGCATATCCATGTGTTATTGTTTCTACCATTTTGACCTCAGCCATCTGACAACTGACAGATGGTGTGTGACGCCACCCTGGATACAGCGTGATTGTATCCTAAACAAGAAATGTGATCCTTCCTCTTGATGAGCTAATCTACATAGAATATGTAAATGTTTAATTGCATAGATCTGTGATTATCTGCCGACATGCAAGAGAAACATTTGAAAGTGTGGCTTTATGAATGACTAAGGGTGTTGCATTAACAACTCAATATTGTGTATGTATAGAAATCAATGATTTTCTTCCATTCAAATACAGCATGGAATATGATGATAAGTGAAAACCTTGCTGGTGTTTAAATTGAATTTAACAGTATGCTCATTTTCATTCAATATTTAAAGTCGACAGAGTGAATATTAATTTATATAAAATATTTCTACTTCATTATTTCAAGTTGTAATGTGGAAAACACAATATCATGTTTCTATCTATGCATCACTCTCAAAACAATAAAGTATGACTACATGTAGTAAGAATCCTTTATTTCACTTTTAAATAGGTTTTGGAGAATTAAAAAAGTCACAGTACTGATAACTATCAATCGGGAACTGTGTGTAAGCATTTGGGTATAACTCAGTAGGTAGAATATTCACCCTGCAAGCAAAAGGCCCCAGATTCAAGTCCCAGTCAGCCTGAATTAATTTTTCTCACTGTGACATTTGGCGCCAAACATGTGACTGTGATAGGTTTGTTTTGTGACACTTGCACATGGTTATATAAACCCTAAAACATCTAAGATTCAGGGACAGTAATTGTGACACAGTACAGATAATTGACAGTAGGGGAGGAATATGTGTAAGTGTCCTGGTAGCTCACTTGGTAGAGCATTTGCCCCGTAAAGTGAAAGGCCAGGGATTTGAGGTTTCATAATGTAATAAGCCAATTAATTAACCTACATAAATGAGTTATTTCTAAATATCTGAATATAGTGATTTTAACTTCATTAACCCCCCTTTTTTCTTTGCCATGCGGACAGTGTAAAATCTGAGCTACAATAGTGTATAAGCAAACACGAGACCCTTGTGAGACAACCTCCACCCATCCACCAAAAATCCTACTGTACCCGATTCTTGTCCCCATTCATACATGTAAGCATGCAAGTACTAACTTCCCTCCACCTTTGTGACCCTCCTCTGAACCCTGAACTGTTCTATGTTACAATTTAGGCATGGGTGTTTATGGCCTTAATTAATCATACCTTTTCTTATACTCACACAATAGAAGGTATATGTGGCCATAGAAATATTAAATGTCCCAAAATAAATTGATACAAAGGTAGCCATACATTTGCCAATGAGAAACTCAGGAATGTACTGTATAATGGATTTGAATGTCCCAAGTGAAAATGGTATTTCAAATATATAATTATTCACACATTTTCTGCTACCAATAGCATATGACGTATGCAGTATTCAGCTAAATCTACATCCAATTGAATACATAATGAATCAAAAATAGAAATAAATATTTACTCAGTTACTGTCATTCATATAAAATTGCCCAAAATTTACGAGGACAATATCAGTTCATTTGCAAAGTCCCAAACATTTCAAAACTTCTTTTCCTTCAATCATATGAACTGTTATTTTCATAAGATTGAAATAGGTAAAAGTTTATACAATATACCACACCAAAAATATAAGCATTATTGATAAATTAAGCAAGTTTGGCTAGCCAATGGTAATGTGTGATAAGCAAATATTTTTTGTATCGACACAGACCAAGGATCAACAAAGTGTATTGATGGAAATAATATTCTGGTTGCTCTCTTACATGCTTTGTTTGCTATGGTTAAACATCATTTTAGCAGATACAGGATAATATATTGGACATTTTATTGACACAATGTGAATTTGATCATTTTCTGTTATAGAAATAGCTCAGTTATGTTGAGCTAAAAGAATTTTTTTGAAAATTTCTGTTAAGACTTATTTAAGACAGTCTGAAAATCCTATGTCAATATCATAAAAGAAAAATAACTTTTAATTTTGTTATATTTTTCAATTAACCCTGTATCTCAACTAATCTTATAATACTTGAGCTAAAAGAATTTTTTTGGAAACATGGAAAGACCTATGCGCACAGAAAACATCAGCCTGCGAGTAACTCTCTGATCAGGCTGATAGGTTTAATCTGTTCGCTGTCTCATGTTGGAAATGAGATTTGTAATTAATTTGGTAAGTTAAATGTTTCTGCAATCAGCTTTAGTGGTACCTATGATGTGTCAAAAAGTCATAGAGAAAGGTTTGTTAATTTTGGTAATGCAACGAGAGACCAGATAATAGAACTGTTGATCAGGTCTTCATGTTTTCATACAATGTAAAGCTAAGTTCAAAAAGCTTACACAGAAAAAAAATGTTTCATATATACTATTTAAACTTAAGGAAAATGACAAGTCATAATGTTTCCTAAAATTTAAATGTTTAATTTCAGAAAAGAAGAGAGTGATTATACAAAGGAAATGGCCTTTAAATTTCATACACTTACCGGTAAATGGCTAATTCAGTAAGGGAACAAAAGATACTACGCTGAAAGTAAAACTCTTTGAAGGAAATGTTTCTAGTTTCCATGTTTTCTTTGTATTCAGATTCTGATTTTGAAACATATCCAATGGAGTACGGAGACATGCGGAGTACAGAGAAACCTTTCCCTGGATGTAGTTTTGTTACTTACACAGAGTAGTTGCACATTATGTTATAAAGTTTAAACTTTATTTACTTTAAATTGATTAGGAAACCAGTTCTCACAACTTATATCAATTACTCTCAATGGCTCTGTTGTGGGCGCATGTGGTCATTTTTGTGGGAAGAAAACAGAGAGCTCAGAGAAAACCCACTTGTCTTGACGAGCAACCACTGTACCCTCTCACATACATGACCAGGAATCAAACCCAGGACACATGGGTTAGAAGCAAAGCATGTTACCACTATGCTGTCCAGTAAATAATTCAACAGAATATTAAAAGGTAGAACTAATATTTGTATGTTGCAAAAGAACAAATTTGAATGGTTCATGAGACCGACGTTTGGCTTTTAAACTGATACTAGTTATAAATATTTATTATTATAAAGATAGTTGTTTAACCAATTTTTATATAATTCATAACTAGGCTGCATATTTGATTTTGAACAATTACTCATTTAAAATGGACAAATTCCCAATTATTTTCAAACTCTGGGCGACTCAATCAATTCTGTAAGCTCTGCACAATATTGCTTAGTCCTGGTAGATTCACAGTACTACTGCTTGTATTGATATGAACCACTCATATTTAAGGATTTTCTAACTTCTGATCTTAGTGAATTTCTGAAAACTAGTTAATATAATCTCTACATAACAATCACTTTTTTCAGATCTTGTATTGATATATATATTGATGACAAATGTATGTCATACAGAACTACCAAACGATAACATCTCTTAATATAAATATTTGGGTAAAATAACCATGATTTAAACTTAGCTTTTCTAACATTTTCTATAAAATAGAGCACTCAGAGAGACATGGAGAGGTCATATATTCACCGATTTTTCATGAGTTATTTGTCTTTTTGTCATTAATTTGAACAAACTGATTTTAGCATTGGACATTTATACATCAATGATTTCCTATCAATTATTTAAAACTAAAGAGAACAGTTCCCTTATGAAAACTTTCATGACACAGGTGAATTGCGCAAGAGTGAATAGAAATTTATACATTTTACAACTTATCGATTAAAAAAGAATCTTTAAACTTGTAAATTACAACCAAATCATCTTACTTGTATGAAAATTATGTTAAAAGAAAGACCTACAACAAAAGATTTATATGTATTTCCACAGGGACTCAAAGTTGCATGGGGCAAATCATTTCATACATAATGGTAAGATTAAAAAAAGGAAGGGAAGACACTGTTTTGAGACCAAATTTGGAAAAATGCATTTATAACGAAATTCAACATTGAAAATGGACCAGGTTGTGTTTTAAATGCATAAATAAGAAAATCCTTAACATAATTGGGGTAGCTTTTCTCTTATAATGAAAATATCATTTATTTATTGTTCTTATCAAGCTGGGAAACAGCCAGGGAAGGCTATTTCCAGTTTCTTCCTCAGTGAATATAAAGGTAAGTTTTAACTGGTCAATCAAAATGTAAACTGGAAACTGACATTTCCCGGGAAAACTTCATTGAGTTATGGAGATCCAGAAAAAAATAAACAATGCGACTGAAAATGGACACGATGTAATCATTGTCGGACAAGCAGGTACAGGGAAGTCATACCTGCTTACACAATATTCAGTTTAAATATACTGACCAATGAGCGCTTACATTTTACTCACTGCAAAAGAAACCCAAATTAATTGGTCCAAGCTGTTGTCAAACTCGATTGAGACGTTAAAAACACTTGTAAGTCATTTATTGGAGTAAAAACAAAATGGGAATTGGCTTGATTCTTTATTTCAATTTATCAATTTCAAATGCATGTAAACCAAATTACTGATTGTTATTTGCCGCAAAATTGGATTTTAGAAAATTAGCTGAAAATAGTGTCCTTCCTTCCTTTTTTAAATGTTACCATTAAGTAAAAAAGATTTGCTCAATGCAACTTCCAGCCCCTGTGCATATTAATTTTCCTGAATGTAGTGAACACTCTTGATTTTAGACACACTTTTAATTTGTTCACATGAATGAATGAAAAGTAAAGCAGTGTATCTAAACTATCACTGAAGATGATGACTACCATGAGATACCATCTTAACACAGTTACTATAACCATGTTTAATAATAGTCTTGACACAGTTGAAGCATAAAAAACAACAGTGTGAAATAGTTCAACTGCATACTTTTTTGATGTGAGCTTTGTCACAGGAAGATCCTAACAAGAGGGCCAAGATGGCCCTTGGTCGCTCACCTGAGAAAGATGATTGCTTAAGAAATAAAGATGCTTGAGTGTAAAAGTGAAATCTGGCTTTTTTTATTAGTGAAATGGGCATAACTCCTAAATTTACAAGTCAATATCAGTTATAATTGAACCCGATTGTTAGATTATGGGCATAAACATTGTCTTAAAGTTTAAAAATGATTGTTAAAAAATGAAGTTGGTAGAGAATAAACAAAGTGAAATCTTGCATTTTTTGTATTAAAAGGGGCATAACTCCTGACTTAAATGACCCATCTCAGCCACAATTGAACTCAATCGAGACATTATGGTCATTAACAATGTCATAAAGTTTGAAGACGATTGCTAAAAAAAGGAAGATGCTAGAGTTAAACAAGTGAAATTGCTTTTTTTATTAAAAGGGGCATAACTCCTGACCTAATTGACGGATCTCAGCCATAATCGAACTCAATCGAGACCTTATGGTCATAACATTGTCATAAAGTTTGAAGATGATTGCTCAAAAGATGAAGATGCTAGAGTGTAAACAAAGTGAAATATGGCATTTTTTGAATATTAAAAGGGGCATAACTCCTGACCTAATGGTACGATATCAGCCATAATCGAACTTGGCCGTGATTTTATAGTTATTAACATTGATATAAAGTTTGAAGATAATTGCTCATGAAATGAAGATGTTAGAGTGCAAACAATGTGAAATCTGGCTTTTTTTAATTTTAAAAGGGGCATAACTCCTGACCTAATGTTCCGATATCAGCCATAATCGAACTTGGCCGAGATTTTATGGTCATAAACATTGTTTTAAAGTTTGAAGATAATTGCTCATAAAATGAAGATGCTAGAGTGCAAACGAACAAATTGTGGACGACGGACGACGGACGGACGGACGGACGGACGGACGGACGGACGGACGGACGGACGGACGACGGACATTCATCGATCCTAAAAGCTCATCCTGAGCACACGTGCTCAGGTGAGCTAAAAACCTCAAGAGGTAACATTATCAAGACAAAAAAGTAAGGGGCCTTAAATCAGTTTGAATTGATCCAAGTGTGATATATATACTGTATACACTGGCAGAATAGGTGCACTGTTTTTCCAGATAATTCAGGTTTATAGAGGGGCTTTTCAGGTTTCTTTTTTCAATCACCGAGAAGTGAAATTTACTGGTATACGATCTCAGAAAATGGATATACTGAAAGCCAATGAATACAATAATATGCTATAAAGTCTATACGAAACCATTATAAACAATACCAGGTTACTGCTTTTGTTCTTTTTAGTTATCCTACTGGTATATTTCATGATAAAATGATTGTGAAAAACTGAAACAACTTGATGGAAGCCATTTTCAATATTTATAAACAAATAAGTTTATTTTACAGGACCTCATGATGTAGAGGAGAAACTTGAAAGGTGGCAATTGTGACATGTTTGTTAGTTGGGAGAATTTTGACAGGTGACAATGGTCCCCAGTGTTATTTAGAATGTGGGGAAATGGTTGAGTAATGTCATGTTTTGAAAATGTGTCACCATTCTCCTACTCCTCCTGAATGTAACGGTCCAACGGTAATCTAATGCCATATGTGTACAGTTCACCGTATGATTTGCCAGGATGACGTACTGATAGCTCTCAGTCTATCAAAATGTACGACAGCACAAATTTCAAAACAATATTTCGCCGTATACAATACGATAAGTGATTTTTTTTCCAAATAAGCTACCTTGAAAATTAGGATGCGCCTTATAAGTAGCTGCGCCTAATCTGACTGTGTGTACGGTACCCAAGATACTATAAAATTTGTGAGATTTCACTTTAATCTTACCAAGGGAAACTGAGAAATACTGCCATAAAATAACACACAAAAAAAAGAGAGAGAAAAGGGCCATAACTCAGTGAAAATTCTATTGAGAGAGATGTGCTGATATACACAATATTGCTTGATAAGTCCAAAATAGGCACAACAAAAGATATTTACACAAATGACATTTAGCATATGTTCTCCATAATATAAGTGTAACTATGATCATTATATTCATATTTAATGAACCACATGTTCCAAAATTCTTTTACATTATATGTTTTGAGTTTGGCATTTCCACTGGTAATGTATTTTTACTGTCATTTTAGCAAAACATGTGAAACTCTACAAGAAATTAAAAAAATGATCACAACATATTGCCAGTTTACGGATGTTTCAGTAAATGACCAGTTTGGTAAATTGATTTTATATAGTATATTGGTTTGGACGTTTTGGTTTTTTTTGTTTTTTTTTATAGTGTGTACCTATGATATGTCTATCACAACTAAACACTTGTGTGAAAAAAGATTGTTTAAATGAAAATATCATTAACATAGGCATTAATGAAAGTTAATTAAACGAGATTGAGAGGAAGATGTGTGAGAGAGGAAAATTAAAAAGTTTTTCTGAAACATTTTTTTTCCAATTAAGATTTTTTTATTCATAAAAGTTACATATTAGTCATTTTTCTTTTAACTAACGATAAATATTGGCCATTGTTGTGTTAAATGTTCAGTAAATTTAGGTTTAATGTATGGGATTTCACAAATGCAGCAGAATCTTTTACTTCTTAACAGTAAAAAAATATTAAGAATAAATAAATGAATGAAAGAAAGAAATGTGTACATAGCATATCTTTCTTTTACTCTATCAGGCTTAATTAATTTTGATAAATGTCTATGTTAAGGTTACCAGTCAAAACGGACCCAAGTAAAAACAGACCCAAGTTGAAACGGTGCCAAACTGGTCAAAACAGACCCGTAAAAAAGTCAAAATGAAAAGGCCACTTTGGTTAAAACAGACCCCATGTAAAATTTAATGTATAATATTTAAAGGATGATTAGTTAAGTACTTTGAAGTTAACAGAAATATGAATGAAACTGTTTTAATGAGATTATATTATTGATATAAAGAGATTAAATTATAGATACAAACATCTACTGGGGCCGCCGTGGTTACATTTTTTCCTTGTGATTCTGTTCCCCTACCTTGATATATCGTGTAGTATAAATTCCAATTCAAATGAGAGAAAAGAAAAGATAGAGAGAAAGATTATAATGGTTTAACTTAGAACATAAACACACACACATACATCTTCATTAAAATTCACCTTAAAAATGAGAGATATGAAGGGTTAACTGGCCAATTTAAATTATAAAAAATAACACTCCTGATGTCAGTAAATCTATAAATATTTATCGAAAATAAATGTAAGAAATTCTTATTATATAAATAACCTTTCTATTTCGTACAGACACAAGTACAAACTCACACATTTGATTGTTCACACGTTCGTACCCACTCATTCTTAATGTCTTGTTGCATTAAACACGTTCCAATTTATCTGATTGTTCACACGTTCGTTACCATTCATATATAATGGGGCCGTTTTGACCAATATTCTCACCAGTTGGGACCGTTTTGACCAATTTGGCACCATTTCAACTTGGGTCCGTTTTTACTTTGGTCCGTTTTGACTGGATACCCTATGTTAATGATACAATCTACTTTTAAACATGCGTTTAGGTGTGATATACATAAGTAAACACTATTAAAATTCATTTTACCGAAATGTCCCAACCAATTCAATTTACCAACTGGTAATTTACTGAAACGTCTGGCTTCCATATTGCCAGTTATTAGAAAATATAATAAGGGTATGAGTGAATGATCAGGTCCTACAGAATTATGTATGCAAGAATATGAGCTGGAAAAAAAAAAAAAGGAGAAGCCAGATAAAAAAACAGGTTGGCTTTATGATATATCTCAACCCTGCACATAATTTCAAGATATGATTTTCACAAAAATGCATTAAAATACACTGGAAAAAGCACCTACACACATTCTAGAGAAAATTTCACACAGACCCCCTATCTCAGGCCTAGTTATAGTGGGCAGTATACCTAAGCAAAAGATTTTCATTAATTCTGCCTGGTGTTATAGATCATACTGTACCTTGCCAACTCCCTCTTCATTAGCATCTACCCTCTTCTTTAGCTGCATGTACTGCCACATATCTGTGACAGGCCTCTCAGATGAACTACCAGTATCTCCTTTTGATTTTGTTGTTCGATTGTACAGCTCTGTGCTTGATGGAAGCTGATTAAGCTCTTCCATTTGCTGGTTAAGTTTTTCAACTTTCAACTCAAGAGCATGATAGGGGGTTGGGCGAAACGGTGGAACACTGGATTTTTCACTGACGCCATCTTCTGAATCTTCTCCTCTGCCGCTATCTGCATCGCTCACAGTTGATCGAGCTCGAAATTTCGAAGTTGCCAAGAAATCACGGTCATGTTCACTTATTTCTGCTTTCCAATCACTTAGATTCAATTTACGGATTAGTGCATGAAGAAGGGTGTGCATAACATTGAAATTGACTGAGCCTATCTCCGGGGTCCCGAGAGACAGGTCCACCATTTGGCTTAGTGACACTGCCGTCGGCATTGTTATGGTGGCGTGTCTCAACGATACCAATAACTTACAAAACCGTTTATCCTTGTTAAATCATAAAAAATCTATTTAAACTCATATCACTATATGTTGCATCCACATTAGTCTGGTTTGTAAAGTGAACAAGTGTATTGCGGCGCTACTTCCGGTAAACTGTCAAACCAAGTTCGGCGCTATATCCTCGTTTAGCGAGAATAAAAATGATTCTCATCAAAATGAAACTATTTTATTTGAGATTTAAACTAACAAGTTACATATTCCTGGTGATATTTTCAATTTTGTATTTGAAGTCATGGAACTACATTTAAAGCGCACGATTTAAACTGTTTACATTGACTGGTAGCCAATGACAACATCAAGCTTTTCTTTTTTTTTTAATTTAGTCACGTGACAAAACGGTGTCGCTTGTAATTTTCACATGTGCGTGAAAACGTGTGCACATTATTTTATTTAATATCATTCCTTTTTTTAATATCTCCTAAATGTATTACAGGGAATTCAAATATTCTAACTCCTGTGTTTACTTCACAACACTTTTAAAACATATCAGCATAATGATAAACACTTTAAAAATTCAAAGCACTGAAAGAACAAGGTATATGTGAAGTGAAGGTGTTGGTATGTTTGTGCTTAGTACTGTACTGAAGATGCCATCCACATTAACTTCGTTATTAAAGTTTATTTAATGTTTTTTTTTTTTTTCTTTTTTTTTTCACCACATTTCAATTCCATTTTGATTTCCATAATGTAATCATTTACAAAAGTCAACTTGCAGAACTATTTCTACATATAGTAAACTAGAAATGTGTCCATGAACATGGGTGCCACCACCAATTACAATATTAATATTTTTTTTATTTTTAACAATGTAAGTGTAACCGGGGGTTGTAAGGAATACGAGCTGGGTCCTTTTCTTCATAAATTTACTTTCCGACGACAATTATGAATGTCGTTTAACATGATTACAAGTTGACTAAGTCCTCACTTTAAAGTTAAATTCTAGTAATACTTAGATCTATAGACAGAGTCTATATGCCTATATTCAGCATAAACATAACATGCAAGCTAAGGCTTATGAACAATGATATATGTAGATGTTTTCTGGATGGAAACCAGACAGATAGTGATTTGATAGTATAAGGAACTTTAGAAAGAAAACTTTGGTGGGTGTGACAGGTAAGAATAGCTCACGCAAGATATGGAAAAGATGGAGAAAGTCATGCATAAAGTGATTACCTATCGATCTGACACTCACTCACATGCCAAATGAGGTTAAAATAACACACAGAGATGACATGAGACATGGTCACAAGTTGACAGGACAATAACACCACAGTAATATAAACATACTTTATGTAAACAAACTATCAAATAATATCCTGTCTACATAAGTATAATAGAAGAAAAGTGCAAACCAAACAAATGACATTATTATTATTATAAGAAATAAAAAAAATATTAAAAGGGCTGCAGTTACTCCATCAAAATTCGTGGATTGTAACCTGAAACTCATCTTTATTTTTTTAATCATGATATACTTAAAAGCTGAATTTGAATTAAAACATCAAGTCCTTTGAAAGCTGAAATTTGACCTTAAAATATTAAAAGAAAGGGCCCTAACTCTGCCAATGTTTAGTAGATAGTATAGCTGAAAAAAAGTCCATTTTTTTTACCCATCATACTATTACCCATGGGTACCTGTGCAGATGTAGTTACTACCATTTGTAATATCTAATCATTGAAGTTGTTGATTTTCATACATTTAAATAAAGGCTTAATGATACAGACTTTATGCACCAAAATATGTCTATCTTAAATGCACAAGTAGATATTTTCTTGATTGTAAAATTATGATAAAGAATATCATAAACTGACTACTAACTACTGTATATATTTTATAAAGAAAGGGAGTACACGGGGTATCAGAGTAGACAAGAGCTGTCAGAGGACAGCTCCCTCAACTATTTGAAGTGCTTTTTGGTAACTATTTCAATTCATGTCCTTCACATACCTTTTATAATTATAACAAGAAATGTTTGCAAAACATATATGCTCCCCTCATATGCCATAGAATTTATATAGCTATATTATGTGTATGATGTTTGGCTTTATAACATGGGCATAATACAAAGTTCAGAACTTATCTTGGTGAAAGTTTACTACTGATAATTATTAACACTGCTAAAAAGATGAAACTTAATCTTAACTGAAATAAATGTCAATGAAACACAGCAAGGGCACCACAGTTTTAATGCAATTAGCACCATGAAATCAAGTGAAAAGCATGCAGACAATGAACAAGAAGAATAATGTCTCATTTGAATTTTACCTTGTATATTGCATCCAGTAAAGGTGAAAATGCTGAAAAGAATCTGGTGAAAAAGATTTGACTAGAACCCATTTTGATCAGAACCTATCTTGGCATTTAATGTCACAGTGACCTTGACCTTTGACCTAGTTACCCCTAAATCAAAAGGGGTCATTTACTGGTCATGCACAATCTCCATACTAAGTTTGAAGTTCCTAGGTCCAGGTGTTCTCAAGTTATTGATCAGAAGTAGTTTGGTCACCATTTTAACATAAAATCCTAGTAAATCAAGGTCACTGTGACCTTGACCTTTGACCTAGGGACCCCAAAAATCAATAGGGTTCATCTACTGGTCATGACTAATCTTCATACTAAGTTTGAAGTTCCTAGGTCCAGGCGTTCTCAAGTTATTGATCGGAAACAGCTTGGTCACCATTTTCAAAATCAAGCCCAGTAAATCAAGGTCACTGTGACCTTGACCTTTGACCTAGGGACCCCAAAAATCAATAGGGTTCATCTACTGGTCATGACCAATCTCCATACTAAGTTTGAAGTTCCTAGGCCCAGGCGTTCTCAAGTTATTGATCGGAAACAGCTTGGTCACCATTTTCAAATTCATGCCCAGTAAATGAAGGTCACTGTGACCTTGACCTTTGACCAAGTGACTAAAAAAAAAATAGGGTTCATCTACTGGTCATGATCAATCTCCAGATTAAGTTTGAAATTCCTAGGCCCAGGCATTCCCAAGTTATTGATCAGAAACTGTTTGGTCTACGGACCGATGGACCGACATGTGAAAAGCAATATGCACTCTCTTCTCTGAAGGGGGGCATAATAATACATGTAGTCAAAAATGATATACCTTGATAGTCTGATACCACTGCAGATGTTTATATAGTCTAAAATTAATGAGACATAAGCATAATAACACTTTGCATGCAAAACTTTAACCAAAATATCCAAATTAGAAAAGGGCCATAATTTATATTAAATTCAGTCAAAGAGTTATCCTTTGGTTTTCTGATGCCCCTGAACACACTCATTAATTTTCAAGTGAAAACCATAAACAAATCTGAGATATAAGCTGGATAGTAGCTTGCATGCAAAACTTTAACCAAAAAGTCTAACTCAAAGCTGAGTCCTTCAAAAGTTATTGAATGAATGGATGGACAGAGTTAAATCTCCTTCCACCATTCTTTGAATGGCAGGGCATAAAACAAGAGCTGTCAGGGAAACAGTGTGCTTGATTATTCTCAGTGCTTTATAGTATAGAAAAAAAGCCATCCTGAATCTTTCAAGAGCCATATATTTGTCAAAATACATTATAGTGTCTGCTCTTTTCTACTCAATGCATATATGTTGCTGAACAAGTATACAAAGTATCATAGCATTTACATGACTTTGAAATATTTATGGATGTATTTTTATATGGTCACAAAGGGGAATAATTCCATTAAAACCATGCTAGAATTACTGGTCTTGGTCAATGAGCTACAATTATGATCCATAATACATCTGTAAAGTTTCAAGTGAATACCTTTGGTGGTTGTGGAGACTGAATTTGCATGCATAATCTTAATCAGGAATTTCCAAGTTCAAAAAGGGGAATAATTCAGTAAAAATCCATGCTAGAGTTATGGGTCTTGGTGAGTGGTGTATGATTATGACCCTGAAGACATGTGTGAAGTTTCAAGTGAATACTTTAGGTGGTTGTGGAGATTGAATTTGCACGCATAATCTTAACCAGGAATTTCTTAGTTCACAAATGGGAATAATTCAGTAAAAATCCATGCTAGAGTTAAGGGTCTTGGTCAGTGAGCTACAATTATGATCCCAAATAGATTTGTAAAGTTTCAAATGAATACCTTAAGTGGTTGTGGAGGTATAAGAAGAAAGAAAAACTTGCATCCAAAACCTTACCCTTAAATGTTACGGCGATACTGACACCGACACCAGGGTGAGTAGGATAGCTCTCCGTATTCTTCAAATAGTCGAGCTAAAAAGGGAAATTTGTTTCTGTTGGAAGGAGCTGTCTGATCAGGGTCTCAGGGTTCACAAACAGAAAGATGGTTGAATTGACAGAAGTAGTGTGTTGAAACACTGTATTAAAAATATAGCCAGCATCATTTATATTCTCAGAGAAATTGAAAGACTGAAAAATGCAGACTTTTGGACTGACGAGTACACACAAAGATTACCTAACATATGAGGAAACAATTAGATCCCATTTGGATATGCTTTGAACGTCATGAATATTAATGAGGCAACAAACTGGCTGCATGTTTTTCTTGCCCAATTACATTTAGCTGTAGGGGACTGTGACAGCATTTCACCAACATTTATATTGTAGGAAAATCAACAACAACACAGAAAAAATTATTATTGTTATTACTTCAATGTTTTGGCTAATGCCTTCATCAGGATAACAAAAACTTTTTTTTTACCACATTTATAGACACACTTGTTTGCATAAGGCAACCTTGCAGAGTTCTATTTCCTTTTGTTTCTTGGCTATTGTCTATACTTACTTCAAGAAAGGAATGCCTCCAAGTCTTCATGCTTATTTGTGATTTCAAATATTATAACAAAGGGAAAATGTTTTATGTGTGAGAAAGGCCTTAAACTATCCAATACTGCATAGAAAAACTCATCTCTGCCTTGATGTGTCTTTTCTGTTTTGGCCTTTCTCTCTTACGTAGAACTTTAATTTTTCCTCACTGTCAGAATGTTGTTCAGCCATTTTGTGTCCTTTTGCCCCATGAACTTATGGTACTGTGTACAAAATTAATTACCAGCGAGCCTTTCCAATAATGGCGGATGCATTTCCGTGACAAGGTTTTATTTCTTAAATATATCGGTGCCATCGGCCATCTTGCACTAGTACATTAACACAGATATTTTTTTATAGCTTTAATCACATCAGATTACAAAATTGAAAACATGGCATCCTGCCCCAAAAGACAAGTATTTCAGAACTTTAGGATTCTTCAAGTGTCAGGGCTCAGACGGTCTAATCGAGGATGACCTAAACTGATGGTTGCTCTAAACACACCCAGTAGAATCCATCGTGGAAATAGAAATATTTCCAAATTTACTTGCCATTTTTTGTAGCATTTGCATCTTTATCAACTAGGTGAAGATACATTCTGTTGGGCTGTAATTTTCCACAACTCCTGCAAAATGAAAATTTAGGAATACTTAAATAATAATTTTTGATAAAAAATAGATGAATTAAAAAGTTAAGAATTTTAGTTACATTACCATTCTGTTTACTGGTAACCTAAAATCATAAAGCAGATTAAAACATTCATATTCTACTTTTACATGAAATATAAACATCAACATTTTAATAGCATCACTTCTGTTAAGTTTTTTTCACAGATTTCATTTTAATCAATATCATTTTATAAGGTCAAATTCTCCTAGAATTCAAGATAGGATCAAACCAAACAGTAAAATTATGCTTTCCCTGAAAATCAACTGTTAGGATGGAATGAATAAAACAAAACATGAGAATGTGAGAACTCTTACTGACAGACAGATGGAAATGGAGATACCACAGATATTTGGCTCATGTTTATATCCAAAACCCATTTCCTATATAATACATAAATGTATTGGGGCCGCCATGGCCGAGCAGTTACAGTCGTAGACTACAAATCTCTCAGCCCCTCACCACTGTGGGTTCGAATCCTGGTAGGGACTTCGGATTTTTCATGTGAGAAAGCCTTCCAGCTGGCTTGAGGTAGGTCGGTGGTTCTACCAGGGTACCCCTGTGTACTTGGGGTCTTCCTCCACCTGTAATTAGCTGGACATTGCTATATGATTGAAATACTATCGCAGCAACGGTAAACCCCAATACAAAAACAACAACATAAATGTATTATATAGGAAATACATATATGTAAATGTATTAAATATGAAATGGGTTTAAGATATAAATACCAGCCAAATATCTGTAGGAGATGCAACTTCCTCTGCCCTCTTATTCCCAGCATGACAACACTAGATGAGGGACTTGACTGAACTAAATTAAACATTTTCCATGGGCCTTACCAGCTGTGGCGTTCTATGATACAGGAAGTATGGAGGGAAGTCAGTGGAGATCTGTTCCACACGGCACTGCAACATACTGCTAGGGACCGACAGGGCAGCCAGGTGATCCCGGAAGTGATTATACCCAGGGCTTGTCACATCCAGGTCCTCTAGAGTGAATACCAGTCTGAAGTGAGCCAGAGATGTCCTATCAGCCATTATCAAACTTGGTCAAGAGATTATGGGCATCAACATTATAATATGATTGCTAAGGAAATGAAGATGCTAGAGTGTAAACAAACTAATTGTGGATGATGGACAACAGACATTCAACAATCCTCGTAGCTCATCCTCAGAACATATGCTCAGGTGAGCTAAAAACAAAACCAATTTACATTGTTATCTAAAAAGTTGAGTGACAAGCAGGGTAACGAAATCTCATTTTATTTTACTTGTCCACGGACGAACAAAATTAAAATTTCACTTGTCTGTAGCAAAACACTACTTGTCCGTACTTTTTGAAAAACTATTGGTATAAAATATGGAAATAATTGAAATTTTATTACTACTGTTAATAAATTAATTTAGGCATGTAAGAAAATATTTTATTAACTGCCTTCACACTGAAACTTGAAACATTTTTACGACTGATTTAACAATCAAACTGTTTAACACCGCAGAATTGTCTTATGCATCTGTTATTGCCGTCAAATTTGACATTAGCTGAGCCCTCATTGTCGACTCAAAGCCCATTGGAAGTCTTTAAGGTATGATCTTTAATGCTTTGTTTTATCGTTTTTTCAATCTTAGATTTTTATTGTTTTCAATGGGGTTTGATCTAATATTCTTCCCCTTTTCTTGTTTGAGACGATTTTTAATAAGGAATCGATCCATTTGACAAGGAACTTACCGATTACAGGCTGTGCATTAAAGCGAGGACTTTGACCTTTAATTTTCATATTTAACATTTTAAAAACGAAACCATCCAAAACGTAATGGTTTAATATGTGGATCATCTTGTAAGATGCTGAAAAATAAACTTTATTTGACAGACACACATTAGAGATATCTTTACAGTTGAAATGCTGCAGTTTAAAGTTTTGAATTTAAATTTTTGCTACGATTCGGATCTTTGGCTGTCCATGGACAAGTCAACAGCAAAAATTTACTTGTCCGTGCCGGCAAATGTATGACTCAGACAACTCGGACAATGGATTCCTCCATCCCTGACAAATCTGTAATAAATCTCACAGTAACCAAAGAAATGGTGTTAACAAAGATACTTATGAATAAAATTAATTTACCTTTTTTCAATTCCAATATATACTGTTTTGCTGGGCTTTTCATGGAGTAATGCCTTCACCACATTAAAGAAGGCATCTGTAATGTCTAAGTCATAAACCACTGAAATAATAAAGGTTACATCCATCACTGAAAGTTTTCAATACCAGTCCACAATAAAGCTTTATCAAAATATATCTAAGGGCGCATAACTCTAAACCTCAATGCTATGAAATGACAACCCTAAAATCAAAAGCCTGAAGGAACACAGTGACATCAAGTATTAGAAATCTGATAGTGCCCCACATTACTTGGCAGTGCACATATGTTTATAGACACTTACGTGTACATGTACAAATGGAATTCATACTGTCAGTATGATGTGTGTACCATATTTTGTTAGCGAAGTGATACATGTATATTGAGTCTATGTTGTCAGTTTTTGTGACTGCATGATTCCTGTTAGGCATCTCAAAGACATATCAACAAATATACAAAACTGTCTGAAATAATGTTTTTCTTGTGACGAAAGAAACAGGTGAATGGGATTTTAACAATACCTCGCTGAGAACAGTATCATTCATTAAAGAGTTCTGCAATCTAATGATAGACATACATATTTGGTTTAATTGGCAATAAATTGAAGAGAAAACTCAGTATATTTATAATTGATATGAGCAATTTTACACCTCTCACTTTATTTTGTTGTCACATGATCGTACATATAACTTACTGAGAGCTCCTCATAAGACTGTGTCTGCACATTCAATTTTTTTGTTTTATACATCAATTCCTATCATAATTACCAGATGTGGTTAAATATTGAAATTGCAAATAGGAATCTACAAATATGTAAAATGAAATACATCTCCAGACTCCAATCACAAACACAAGCAGAAGGCTGTAATAGACATACCGTCTGCAGCTATGATGATGTCTGCCATCTTGATCTGTTCAATGTCCACCCCAGTGAGGCCATATGTACCTTCAGATGCTGAAGATCATCAGACATTTTTCTACACAGATATACATGTACATCATGTAGTATGATGACAGATCTTAAGTACTTAATATAAGGCTAAGCAGACCTGACAAGATCTTGAGAAAGTTTTAACCCTTTACCTCATGAATATTCATGTTAGAATTTATTTATGACTTGATGAATATCAATATACTAAATTTTAAATGGTACATAAAACTATGGATTTTTTTTTTAGCCATGCAGACTGCGTAGAATCTGGGCAACAATAATGTATGAACAAATAGAGGAGACCCTGATCAGACAGGTCCTAGAAAGAGCTGTCTGATCTTGGTCTGCTTTGATTGCCAATGCGTCAAAATGAATCTATACAAAGTAAATAGTTATACATGTACTAGTATTTCTAGTCAGATCAGGCCAAAACTTGCACTTGACCTTATCTCACAAATGATGTATTGAAATACTCAATTTCTCCAACCTTACTTAGCCCAAAGTTATAATTAGACAATTAGAAGTGTATTTCATTCTTATTTCCACAATAACAATATAGTACCTAAATATTTCATTTCTCAACAAATGGAGTTTGTCAGTAGATGAACAATTATTGTCAAGTTTCATAAAGTAGAAGTACATTTTACAAAATACTTAAGATTTGATGCTAAGTATCAATCGTTGAATTGAAGTCAAGGAAATGATAAAAATAATTTGATCTCAGGCCAAAATTCCTCTCAGTCAACATCCAAAAATCACATTTCTAATTGAAGTGGATTTTTGACCAAATAAAAAGATAATTTTCAGAACTTAATAACTGACATAAAGACTTATAACTTTCACTGAATATATGATTCAATATAACATTTTAATATGGATTATGAAAGAAAACTATATTTAATATATACATGTATATCTTAAGCAGATTGATATGATGGAAGTTCATGACTGTGATGCTTTATCATCTTATGACATTTATCCCCCATTTACAATCGAGTATATAAAATTAAGACATGCAATTAAGATTAAGATGCAATTAAGACATTAAGAAATGCAAGACATGCAGTGAATTTATAATAAGAAATACAGTAAAAAGGTTCCTTCCATGAGCTGTCTGATCTGCGTCTGCTCCATCTGCCAAAGTGCCAAAACAGTCTATATGAGGTAAAGCATTATAACACTTTTGAAATACAATTTTATCCTTTGGCAGCGTTAAATTACCATGGATTTAAGGTTGTTAGCTTCACCCTAACTGGGGGTGAGAATTTTTCAAGACCTTCCAAGGCCAATAAGTGGTACAACCCAGATACCATGGAGGGGGATTAGTATAGGTCAGTTGTTAAAACTTGTTTTCCAATTGATGTTAAAGAAATAAGTTACCTATGTTATATGAACATTTTGTAGTATATTTCTTATTTATCAAGCTAATTATCTAGCTAATTATTCACTGCTTACTAACTAATGCATCAATAGACTGATTCACAAACTAACTACATTTGGGCCCTGCATGGGCTGAGTGTACAAGAAACCAGTACCTGTCAGACCCTGGAACCAGTCCAGTTCCTTCACCACCACCGGACACAGTCTGCTGGCTAGTGTACCACTACTGCAGGCCTGCTTCACGTTCTGCTCTGCCAGCGCCAGTATTCTGTTACCTCTATCTAGAACAACAATTAAAAATCTAACATTTTTCCTCTTCTATAGGATGGCTTGCAATCATTTTCTGATTATTATGGTCATATTTCAGACCTTGTGGTCAAGAATAACACACAAGTGGGTTCCTGTGTTTTACTAAAAAGACAGCATCGGAAAAGACAGTTGATGGATACAAGGGAGTCTGGGTGCAATATATTCTAGTTCATTTTGAGAATATGAGGGTAGATCAATAAATTTGTGGACATGTGCTGTAATTTAATAAAAAATATATCAATCATCCTAACATTTTTATGATATAATCCTCAACCATATTCCTATATTCATGTATTATTACAACCAGGTAGGTCATATGATGTACACTACTAGATACTGGCTGCTCTCCAACGCAGGTGAAATCTATTGGATATGTTTGTTTGCTGGATTTAACGTCCCACCAACAGTATTTCAGTCATTTGGAGACAATGTAAACTAGAGACAGATATAGCGCTGCCACACTGTAATATCATGCCATCAACATGTGGCATGATACCACACCCAGTCACATTATCCTGACACCAGGTCAACCGGTCCTGGAACTACCCTTACATGCTGAGCACTAAGCAAGGGAGCTATACCAGTACCATTTATTATGACTTTGGTATGTCGCGGCTGGGGATCAAACCCACAACCTCCCGCTCCCCTCTTTTGGATATTGCTCAGCTTGTTCTTGAAAATTAAGCATATAAATCGGCTGAAAAAGTCCTTTTAATTAGATGACGTCATTCACATTTATCTTAACGTTATTTCCACTGGGCATTTTGTATGTGACAAATAATTTATACATGTACATTTGTTTTTAATGTCAATGGAGACAGTGTCACCAAAGATAATGTCAAAAGACATCACCTTAGAGCAAAGAGCAGTTATAAAACATAATTACCGGTATTTAAACTTTGGGAAGTCATCAATGTAAACAAAAAAAATTGGAACGAGTGGCAAATGGAATATGTGTATGTAGATCTCTAAAATACAAATGCCATAAACGCTTTAGTAATGGCAGACAGAGTATAAACAATGCCGTTGGTTGTATTAAATGAAATTTCAGCATGTAATTCAGAAAGCATTCACATTTATTTAATACAAGTTTTATACTTCTAGGTTGAAAAATGTGTTAGTTATTAAATGTGCCCACAAATTTATTGATCAACACTCGTAGACCATTTATAATTATGTGCCTAGTATATAGCACCAATACAATGGAGACAAGTTCCTGGGTAGAACCAGCGCCGAGTACTGGTTTACTGATAATAAACATAATATCATATTTATAATGATATAAAAAAATTAACTGAATGTAATATACATGCTTAAAATATTAAATTATATAAGTATACACAAAAAACAAATTATATGTTAAGTATACACATGTACTTCAAGCCAATATTAAACATTCTATTATAACACACAATGTTCAAATCTACAGCTTAAGAAAATGTTGTTAAATACTAATGTGACATCAGAATGTATTAAGTATATAAATTGATTACTGAGATTAAAGCAAAACTTAATTAAAAACAACTTTCAATTTAGTTGACCAAAATAAATTAAAGGATTTACACTACTTAATTTTGGAGTCGTTTCTCTATAAAAATATTTTTTGTTCTTTTTTGGTAATAATTCAAGTATTTTACTATTTGTTCATATGAAATTACTAAATTACCTGTGCAGTAAACAGAAGAACCAATTATTGCAGCCACAATGCTGGACAACCCAGTTCCTGCACCAAGGTCTACAACTCTTTTTCCCTTGAATTCCTCAGTACAGTGAATCATGTAGTCACACAAGAGTAGTGCCCCCTGCCACACCTAGTAGTTCAAGGAGTTTTGTTTGTATACATTTAAACAAAATATTTAAATATTTGCTGTATTTAATTGTGATCTAACATCAAAAATTGCTTCTGGTTTTGTATTCGTGGGACTGAATAACTGACATAGTGCTGCCACACTGCAGTGGACTAAATAACTGATATAGTGCTGCCACACTGCAGTGGACTGAATAACTGACATAGTGCTGCCACACTGCAGTGGACTGAATAACTGATATAGTGCTGCCTGCTACAACTGCAGTGGACTGAATAACTGACATAGTGCTGCCACACTGCAGTGGACTGAATAACTGATATAGTGCTGCCACACTGCAGTGGACTGAATAACTGATATAGTGCTGCCACACTGCAGTGGACTGAATAACTGACATAGTGCTGCCACACTGCAGTGGACTGAATAACTGATATAGTGCTGCCACACTGCAGTATCACATAACCAAGAGGCATGATGCGACACTCTGAGCAGTCACATTTTATAATCCTTACACCAAGCCAACCAGTCCTGGAACTACCTTTGTGTGCTGAGTGCCAAACACAGAGTTAAAGATATACAGATTTTTTTATGACTTTGGTATGTCGAGGTCATAGATGGAAGTCTGAACTTCCCAATTATAGGGCCGACACCTGAAACCTATCACACACCTGGACTGGTAAAATGTTTTTTGACTTTAGTGTTAACATGAAGAAAAAAAACATCTTATATGGTTTCTTACTATAAATTGTGAAAATAATTCAATTTTACACTGTGGTTTGCTGTAAGTTTGCAAATTTGATCCTAAAAAGAAGTTATTTTTACTTTATTTAGCTTAGCCAGATCTGCTAACACTCCTTAAAAGAAAAGACTTGAGACAAGAAAATGGTTGTTTGAATAAGATAATGTAAGTTACCTGTTCTCCAACAGACTGTAAATCTGTGGCCATGCTGTGCTCTGTTTAAACAGATGTGTAAAATTGGAATAATAATGACTGTGATCTATTTTAGATATACAAGCAAAGCAAAAACAAAATAAATATTCAGACTGACTGAAACATTAACACTTTACGCATTTGAGATTCTGGTGTTTTAATATTAATATGTTTATGTCTTTGTCACAGGGTGAGTAAAATATTCAGCCTGACCGGGACTCGAATAAGGGCAAATTCTCTACTGACATAGCTACCTGGTCTCTTTACATTTGATTCTCCCCTATTGTGAGTTATCTGTACCATGACATACTCCCCTGCCTGACTGGAATTTGTCCTCGAATTTTCAAACGGGTCCCGAGAACAACGTGAACATGATCTCAGAGCACATACAGACACGGTCCCACATTGGGCGGCAAATGTCACAGGGTGAGAAAAATGTGCAGCTTGACCAGGCCTTTCACTTACAGGACAAATGCTCTATTTACTGAGCTACCCAGCCGCTTACATATGATTCTCCCCCATTGCGAGTTATTGGTACCGTGACATCTTTATGTCTGAGGTTTATTTATTTAAGGACTCTTTTGTATATTGTATTTCTGTCATTTGCCAAATATCTGTGGTTTTCAAAAGAGAAAAAAATACCATGATTCTATCTTCATCTCAGTCTCAATATTTTTAGGCCAACAAAAATTAATAAAATGCATTTAAATAAAATATATCTAAAAATAATTGAGTGAATATTTTTAAAATCTGATTCTTAAAAAAACACTTATTCAAATTAGGGCTGAATCTACTAATCACTATTCAGGTACCCATGGGTCGAGTAGAACATTGCCAGTACCTGGGTAAAAAATTATTACCGCTAACCTAATGTTGGCTTTTTCTATTTTGATACTTCATGTACTTACTTTCCTAATGACATTAATTATAATATACATCATGTCAATGATGATAACATAATAATGACCTTTAACATAATTTTAAACTCTCTTAAGAAATTATCTTAACGTGCGTTGAAGGTAAACATATTTTGGGAGTAAAAAGTCTGTATTGTTAAGCGATAAGCGAAATCTGTTAAAATAAATGTCTAATCATTCAATCAATTTTTTTGCAGACTACATTTGCACGGGTACCTGAGTGTCCACAGATAATAGTATAACGGGTTCCTGGATAAACTAATATATTCGTTTCAGCACTAATTTGAATTGATAGTGGTTAAAACCACAATGCTGTGTTCATATATCATACTTATGACTATTGAATGAACATCATTTTTGCTTCCAGTCAAAGCTGGTTCTATTCTGGCTTTTTTCCTGGTTATCTGTTGATTTTCCTCATCTTTATAATCAATGACCTCCTCTATAAGTCTCTTATTATTTAAACAGTCTTCCTGGTGAAATTCAGTTTCTTTTGCCATTTCTGATTTCCTTAACTTCTCACTGACAATCCTTTTAAATTCATCTTCTTCTTTCACACAATCTTCTGCTTGTTTATTCAGTTCAATTTCTTCATATAATCTCTTTCTATCAACTTCACAATTCTGTATAATACCAGACCTTTCACTGCAGTTAAAATTAATGTCTTCAGATGATGTATTACACAAATTATTTCTAGATTTGCAGTTACTTAAAGAATCTGAACCATTGTCATTGATATCTGCGAAATAACAATGACAATTTGTCACTGCACAATGAGAGGTATTTAAGACATGTTCTGCTGATAAACGCCTGTCAACGATTAAGTCTCCATCCTCATCATACTGTAGTTCTGTAAATGTGTCTTCAATCGGAGGAAAATCAGAAAATGAATGCATTCTACAGGAGTTTGACGTATTTTGCTTTCCATGGAACCTGAACTGGAAAACTGTCTCTGAAACGTACACAAGAAAAGAAGAAAGAAACAATTCCTGTTGAACTGCATTCAGGTCAATTATTTCCCGATTCATATACAACTAAATTTAAGATTAGGTACTGCATTATATGGACATCAGTAACTCACAAACTTAAAAAAAATGGGGGTGGGGTTCGAAAAGAACAGGGATGAAGACGATTTGCGCATTTTTATTTTTTAATACCTTTAAACACACAAATATGAATAAATTTATAAACCTGCAGTATCTGCTGAAGTTGTTGGCTTATTTAATGTGGAAGTGTGAACTTCAGAAAGAAACATATCGTCCGATGCCATGTCTTCTTTGAAAGTTGTACTGTGGACAAAAAATATTATATGCGTGGATATCGCACAGGGGACCGATTTTGGATTTTCCAACTCTAAAAATAGAATCATCAGCTCCGAGTCACTGGAACGATTTGTGAAAAAACCAAGCTTCTAATGATTCTGTTAAATGTCAACACGTGATAGTAAAGAAAGGCTTTAAAACAATTGTACAGGTGAGTTTCAGACTCTTGTATCGCTCATGTGAAATTTGTATATTAGTATGATTCGTAATATGACGATGTACAGAACCGTACACAATACAACACTGTAAATATCTCCCAATAGTATGATCTTATGTTAACAGTGTCATATGTGTTTTGATTGTGCAAGGTCTATAAAATTTAAGGCTTATTTTCAGACATATGGTCTTACTTTTACAGTAAATTGGCCCCAGTCAGGCATAATCCATTTAATGAGACATGTTTGCATTAAAAAAAATTAATGATGATAAACAATTCATTGTTTTTTGTACTTCTACCATAATCACAACTATTTGACACAAATTTGCTGTTAACACAGATATTTAGAAAAATAAATATATATTTTAAGTTCTTTACATCTAATTCTACAGGAAGGCTCTCAAAAGTCAATTACTGAATGTACTGAGAGGTCGGGTAAGGCATAATTATCTGTAAACAGCAAAATTGTGTCAAATAGCGTAAGTTGTCATTGACAATTACATGTGATCATGTTTCATGTATACACCTCATTTTTCATGGCGTCTATTTCACAAACTTCTGTGTAGGTTTGTGAGTTCCATCACCGTATTTTATCAAGATTCTATATGACATCAAACTCGCAGAACAATTTAAGTAATTTTATGATTCACTCAAATTGTATAATATTCATATCAATAATACATAATCATTGTGCATTTCTTTGAACAGACATCATGCCTAAAGCACCAAAAGCATCTGTGGGAAAGAAACTTGTTCATCCTAACAGTAGAAAAGCCAACTACATCCAGCGTCAGTCACACCATGATCAGAAAGTTGTGAAATCTAAAACAGAAACTGCAACTAAACTTGAACTGTTGAGACAAAAACTTCAATGGTTCCAAGACAATATGGATTCAAATAAAGTTTCTTATACCAAGAGTGAACTTGCGGAATTAACATTAGAATATATGAACAGATTTTCTGAAGAAGAGGAACAGATAAGCATTATACAAACAGTTGGTAACAGACAGTCCAAACAGCATGTATCAAGAGAAACTGCAATAAGATTGACAAAAGAAAAAGAAGAACAGGAGTTTAATGGGGTTGGAATTGAAGTTCCAGATCTTGTTAATGGGAAGAATTGTGCAAACTTCCGAAACTGGACTGGAGAAATCAAGTTTTTTCCCAATATCAAAACGAGAAGGGCAAAGAACATAGATTTGAAGTCAGAATCCGACGAGGCAGATAAAGAGGATCAGGCTGATCCAGAGTTACCTGATTATGATGAGGTCAGCAGCTAAACTGATTCATTGATGATAATCATAAAAAGAAATTTCCAGTGTGCTGACCATATCCTAAGCATCAACAGTCCAGTCTCAAATAATTGTTGATTGCCTTTGATTCTGATTTGTAAATAGTTAAAGCCAGTTTAGAATAAATGTGAAGAGAATTCTGAAAAAAAACGGCTCTTTTTGCACAGTGTTAGTTTTTCTGGTAAAATAGGAAGAAAGTTAAAAGGCACTGACTGTCCATGGTCACTTCAACTATAGATATTTACTGCAGAAGGTAGATTGAAGTGTTCATTTGATAAAAGTTTGGCCCAACATATTTTTAGAGTCAAGAAGAATAATCCTACTTATTAAACACACATAACTATGAAACTTACTAGCTGTAACGTCAGTTATAATGATATTAAATCAATCTGACAAAAGGTTCTGGTTTTGTTCTTTGTATTTACTATTCACCAATAAATGAATTATGCATTGTACTGTAAATATACACCAAAGTTTGGTGATACAGAAGGGACCTCTTTTTCCAGTGAGTAAACCCTCAGTCTATAAGCAGAGACTGTGTTGTTACCAGCTAATGCACTAGACCAGTATTGACACATTGTTCATCCCTTACATAAATCACACGTTGCCCCAAGAATTGTCTAAAGAAAGATGTAAAAGTTTGCATGTAAGAGACACTTTTTCAAACTATTCCTATAGCTTCTTTGTTAGAGGTTTTCTGTATTGCAGCTCCTCCATGGTGTGTAATTCATTGCTTAAATATTTTGTCACCTTAGGCCTTTGTTGCTAAATTAGCTTTACAAGATATTGGAACAATGTAAAATCATGTCATTCTGAATGTTCTGCGTTTTCTCTTGTCCAAAGTACTGAAGAGTATCACGACTGACTGACCTGGTTTATCCTAACAAGTCATACTCTCATGAAATACAGGGTTAAATCTATAACCTCAAAATAAGTAACGGTATTAGTAAACATTTTTTTGAATCAATTACTGTCTTTTATTGGTTCACTGGGCTGTTGGTTAATCTGTAATATAATTTCAATGAATACATGAGGACTTTAAAAAAAGCCACATGTATACATAAAACTTCAATATTTTACAGCATTTTGTTTTTTGACTTCACCTTCAAGCTCGTACATGTATTCTCTTGAGTGGTCAAATGAATTCATTGCTGAAATATGCCACATTACAGTTCTAAATCATACTAAAATCGTTTGAAAAACATGAAATTAAATATTCAACATTTTGTCCAAAAATAACATTGATAAATACAGTATTAAAGCAGCTTGTTCACAGAAAATAAAAAAAAATCTTTGTTTCCAAAAAAATAAACTCAGCAAAAGTAGGTCACATTGCAGGGAAAAAACTCTTTTCGTAAACAACTTCGGCAGAATTAGATAAGTATAGAACATGGTGGTGCTTGCAGACTACCAGATGATACATTCTGCAACATGGCATGTACACCAGTTCAGGGAAGTGATTTCAAAAGTTCAGCCTATGAAGTTAGCACATGCGTTAAGAGTAAAATTAATGTGATCAGCCAAGTGCAAATAAAAATAGAAAAAGTTAAAATAGGTTTTATAATCTACATATAGTTTCAATAGTTTCTTTGAGGCTTTGCCTGTGATGGGGAACCACCCATTTCTCTTTTTACTATCATGGATGGTTGCATTGGGTGACCATGCATCTGTAGATAGGTATTGATAGATTTAACACACATAAAGTTAAAAAATCAAATTCTTAATCTACCCATCTGTGAATGAGCTGCTTCAAGTATGTGATAATAAAAACTACTCAAGCTGATTTTATTGTATACCTCGACTTATACACCATTGTTTATGAATCTTTTGTGCAGTTAACATAGAATGTTGCATTATAATCGTCTCAAGCTCCGATGTGCTAAATTATATTAATTCCAGTGTACTAAAGACAGGTCTCTGGAGTACAAAAGATAATACAATAATATTTCCTTCAGTTTTTAATTATTCTGTATAGTACAATATTTTACAATTTCTAATCATGATTTATAAAACTTAACAAATTGAATAACAACATTGATCCATGTATACCTGCATAACTATGATCTTATATGTTCAGTGTAAGTACAAGATCACCCAAAATCATGTGAACTTCTAAAGCGTAGAAACATGGCACTTACAGGGGTTGACACTACCAGTGTCCTGTGATCCCAAGGACACCAAAAATTGGGAAGGGATTCCAGGATTGACATTCCGGACACTTACTTTTTCAATTAAAAATAAATTGAATAGTCACATTTTCTGAAATCCTATGTAATCATCTTCATAAAACTTTCTTATTAGTAACCCTCTTTGAAGACTCAAAACTTTTTAGATAATTGTTTTGTGAATAAAGCCATCACTTGTCTGAATGACATGACAGGGACTCCTAATTTTCAGAAGGGACTCCAGAATTTCATAGCAGGTGTTCTGTCGGAGAAACCTGGCAAAAGAGTTAGTGTCAGATGCTGACTTAAGCTCCAAGATTCACATTCCCAGAGCTATCATTGAATCTCACACTGCCTGGATTCAATGATAGGAGGGGATTATAAAAAGTGTGTATTTTTGTATTCGACAACACTGTCACAGTAACTTTGATGAATCCGTTCAATATCGAAACATGCAAATTTGAAAAAAATAAATAGAGG
>CM037778.1:39372135-39422135 GCA_021229015.1 Solen grandis
CTGTGAAATTGGCTGGATGGGTAGCAACTGTAGCTTAGGTCAGTATCTCACACCCACCATATAGAGTTGTGGAGGGTAGCTCTTCTAGTTCATACCTTGCAGTTATAATGACATGTTCTTATAACAAGATTCCTTCCAGTGCATTTCTCAACTTTAAATAAGTAGACAATAATAAATTCCAAAAAGTGAAAAGGTCTGTGAAATAATATATGCAATATACAGTCAAACTTCGGTGACTCAAACAGGCTGGGGGAACGGCAATTTGTTCGAGTCATCGGTGGTTCGACCCAACCGTGGCTATGATGATATACATACATACATGTATTAAAAAAAATTGATTAATTATTAGGCCATCCTTTATAATTGTTCGATTAAAGTAGATATCATATTTTGAAAATAACGTCGGCAAAAAAATAATAGAGGTACAATTCATACACGTACATGTACACATACATCGGCCTATTTGCAAGTCGTAATGTTTCCTGCATACGTTTTATTTTACATAAAAAAATGAAAAAAAGAAAAATATAGTGTAAATATTCCATAAATATAACTGAAAACAAATCAATTAATATTCCATTAAATCAATTAAACAAATTCCTCCTTTAATTTGCAACATGATCAGCATTAACTTGTATCATCTTATTACACTTTAATGTGTTAATCTTTGACCCACTGATTGTGGCAATCCCACAATGTGTGAAAAACACACTGCACTGCACCTCCAGTAGGGAGGTTTGACCGATAGGTGTAAAATACAAAAAATTAGCACTAAATCGGGGCTGGAAATTTAGTTCGAGAGTTCCAGCCATTAGTGTTCAACTCATCTCAGGTCGAACAATATAGAATTAAGAACAGTTTATGCCGGGACCGTGAAATGTATACGAGTCAAGTATGGTGTTCCAGTTTTCAGTGTTCAAGTCACCGAAGTTCGACTGTGCATGTAGAGCTACATTATTTCAGTACTGTAGTTCAGCTAACTCATGAATGAAATCAAGGTCATGACCCCAAGGTCACACTAAGTGTTTCCACGGATTGGTGGATGAACTGACAAGAGTCAATCAGGAACTCTCTTATGGTTTCATGCTTCTAATTGCAATTGAGGCATAGCTTGCTGTTTGCTGGTTCCACGTAATTATATGTCGGACACAACTTCTAAGGAAGACATGACTACATGAGACTCACACTGATTCCAACCATTGTATGGTCACATAATATTGAGGGGGCGAACATTTCCAAGATGCTACACTTACATTGGCCAAGTAGCCATGAAGTATGACTAAAGATGTTCCTTCCCATGGGAAGGAACAATTATCAGGGTATTCACTCTTCTATATTTTCCTATAAATTTCTATTTTTTTGACTGCCATCCTAAATTTTCCTATAATTGGCCCTAAATTCCTATATTTTGGGAAAAAAAAATAGTTAGAAAAATATATAATTATGCACCTTTTTAACTTAAAAAATGTTAAAGTTAACATTATATTTTCTATTATTCAACGGAAAGATGAACAGAAACTCTTCCAAGTATTTTGAACTTAAAAAAAAATAAATAAATACCATTTTAACATTGTCATTATCTCCTCTAAATGGATTACATTTTAATATACTAACCACTAGTTTGATTAGTAGTATGTGCTATCAGTAGACAGCTCTTGTTTTTTCTCCAATCAAAATTTTAATCGCTATGATAATGGAAATAGTCAAAATATGGATTGAAGCTGTGGATCCTTCAATAATCAAAAAGTATACAAGCTGGGTTATTGAAAATTTATATGTCAGTTGATAGCAGTAGGGAGGTTATGCACCACATCGGTAGGGACTTGTGTGTTGCGTGTGCACACCATTGATTTGTGTTTCCTATATTATCTTATATTTGGCTTTTCAAATTCCTGTATTTTGATATCAGTCCTATATTTTGGTGATGGGAGATCAGTGAATGCCCTGAATTTACATCCAGTTACCCATTTAAGGGCAAGTATAGGTTATACAAGTCCACTCAATGCCTTTTGTCATAAGGGCAAAAATAATGAAATTTCAAATGGCAGTAATATCTAATACATTGAAAATGATTTGATTAATCAAAAAAAAATAAAAAATTCTGGAGGCAGTTTTTGCCAGTTTTCCCTAATTTATCAAATTTATATTCCTAACTTAGTTGTATGGCATAGCTCTCAACAGGCAGTTGTTCCATAAATGTTGACATAGCTTGTTGATTTATGAGTCTGCTATAGAATAAATATCTTGATAATACAGCTTGAATGCAGTCATAATTTGAAATAAATTTTCAGTTTGATGTGTTAGTTGATACATTTGCCTTAAGTTTGTTTTACATGTTGACACATTTAATGGGGGACAGGGTGCTGGCCAAACCCAGGAGTCATCAAGAGGCATTGATATAATTTGTAAATACATGTTTCCATATCCCAACTTACAAATAAAATATGCCTTACGAATTTATGAATTGATGAATATTAATTTTTGATCTTTAAATGATTTATGAAGTAATGGATTGTTCTTGCCAAAAATGACAGTGTAGAAACTGAGCTACAATAATGGATGAGCAAACAGAGGAGACCCTGATCAGACAGCTCCTGTAGGTAGATCTGGGTCTGCTCTGTTTGCCTATGCATCAAAATGAGTATTACAGGGTTACAGGTGAAAATTTGAAATGAATGCATTTGTATTGTAGAGTGTCCAGATGGCAGTTATGGCCTCGGATGTGAGGAGACCTGTGGGGCGTGTCGTGATGAGTTGCCATGTGACCGTGTGACAGGAATATGTCCAGCAGGATGTATGGACGTGTACTTGGGATACCAGTGCAAGGCCATGCTTGTCCCCATGACTACAGAGTCTGTGATAGTGACTGTAAGCATTGGAAGTTTCTTGTTCCTGCTGGCAGCCATATTGGTTAATCATATGGTCAAGAAGAGGGAGCGTGAAGTCAGGTAAAGGGAACATAAATAGGTTGTTTTATCTAAATTCTAATTTTATTTAGATAATTTTTTTTAGGCTAAGTAATACTTTAATACTTATAGGTGAATTTCATCATTTTAGTTTCTCTGACAAGGTCACAAGGTCTTGTCTTGTGTGATAACTAGTTCTATTTAACCCTGAGATCTCATTCTTGGTATTGTTGTTGCTTATGACTAGTAGAGACACCTCTGAATTTGGGGTTTGTACTTTAAAGGTCAAGGTAATAAGTTAAATTCTCACTAGCACTGTCCCAACTGATTACTCAAAATCTAATTGACTACTAGGTCTCAAACATTATACATTAGTTACTTATGACTAGTAGATTAGAACCCTATTAAGTTTAGGATCAGTACCTCAAAGGTCAAGGTCACAAGGTCATAAATTAAATCCTCTTTTACATTGTGTTGAGGAAACGTTGTCCAACTGATAACTCTTAGTATCTTTTTTGTTTCAATTATTGTACAGTTGTTGCTTATAAGTAATAGGAAACCCCTATTAATTTGGAGGTATGTACCTCAAAGGTCAAGGTCACAAGGTTATAAGTTAAATTATCACAAAACACTGTGTTTAAGTAAGAAACCAATTTGTGATCAGGAAACATGATTCATGAATGAAATCTTCTCCTGAAATTAATTCAGGTCAAATTCCACCAACAATTCTTAATGCTTATAAGTAAAACTTAAATACTTAAGGGCAAATTTCATTAGTCTTATTTCTCTAATAAAAATATCCAAATATTTCATTCCTTAACAATTTTTGTTAGTTAGATAATAATTCATTTCAACTAGTTGTGTGCTTAAATATTTCATAAAAATGTTATGGTGGACTGTGTATCTACCCAGTTTAAGAATTTAAGTATTACTTACTGCTAAGTATTGTTGGTGGAATTCGAGCCAGAGTGGTATGTAATTATGTAGTGTCATTGCAGGGAAGAGAGACAATACAGACTTCCTCCTATTGAAGTTACGGATGACTTGGAAGATTTAGGTAACTTATCCAGGGTGTTTTATCCAGGACAGTACTGGTAGAATCTTTTTATAATTTTAACATTGGTTCTGCAGTTATGAAATGGCCAGAAATTGGCTGTTTTGGTCTTGTCTGCACAATAGCAATTTGATTTATATTTTATTTTAAACAAACTTGCACACAACCTGTATTACAAGGAGATATTGTAGTACAATTTCAAGTGAATTTTCACAAAACATTTATAAACAATAGATTTTCTTTCTTTTTCTTGAACCAACCTGATCCCAACATGGATTATAAAATTTAAGCTATGGGACTCAGGTTAGCGATTTAGGGCTATCATAGCCCTCTTGTTGCAATAGACTGATGAAAATGCCTTAATCAATTTTAACCCTTTACTTCATTTACTCATTTTGATGCATTGGCAAACAGAGCTCCCATAGGAGCTGTCTGATCTGGGTCTCCTCTGTTTGCTCATACAGTATTGTAGCTCGGTTACTATACAGTCTGTGTAGAATTCAACTGTCATGATTTCATATACCATTTTAAGTTCAGTCAATTAATATTCATCAAGTCATAAATTTGTACATGAATATTCATGAGGTAAAGTATTAATCCAGAGTAAAGCATATGATTTGGTAAAATGTATGGTTTTAATAAGTCCTGACTATTTATGTTGATCAAAGAAGTGCAGATGTTCCAACAAAACCCAGAAGAGAAATTGAAGACCTTCACTCTCGCTGAACTTCTAGGCAAGAAGTGGTGAGAATTTCCTCTATGTTTGCATTAATTTTCATTTTTCATTTATAAGTGGGTAAGATTTTATTCATATTTAAGGTTTTTTAACTTGTCTGTGTTTTTCGAAGAAAAAATTGGAGCTATTTCAACTTTGGATTTAAAGGCTTACAGTTTTAGTTGTGATTTTCAAGGTCAACTTTTTTAAATGTTTAACAAAAATATGTAACTTTGGCAAAAACAGACAAGCGTTGGCACCCGCATGCAGTGCTCTTGTTAACAACTTTGGTATGTCATAGATGGTGATCGAACCCACAACCTACTGATTCCTGGGTGGACACTCTAACCACTAGGCCACTGGGACTGCCGGTTGAGTTTGTTATTAAATCTGAATAATCATTAAAAACTCCTATTTATTGTCTTCTCTCATTTTCCAGTAAATCCAAGATTGAAGAATCCAGTACTACAATTAAGACTGCATCTTTATCTGACACAGGTAAATGGAAAGCACTAAATTCAACTGTTTTTTGTTTTGTTTGTTTTGGTTAACATTGCTTATTTTCTCATTGGATATCCCTCAAACTTCACTCATGAAATTCCATATCTGTGTTGGCGTTCAGGCAAGAGTACATAACTCTGTTATGGATTTTGACGTAATTGTCTCCCTTTTTCAAATTAGAATCTTGGTTAATGTTTTCATTAAACCTAACTTTTTCACTGAACTCTTTGAAGCATTGCTTTGAATCTTGGAATACCTGTTTATGACCATCACCTCCTTTTTCACTGATTTTGACATAATTATGCCCCTTTTCTGACTTAGAAAGTTAGAATCTTCATTAATATTTTTATACTAACTCACTTTTTCACAGTACCCTTTCAGATATTGCTTTGAAAATCCATTGCCCTTTTTAACCCTTTGATACAGAGATTCTTATTATGCCTTTTATTGCATATTTTTTTTTTTTTTTGTGATAAGTGCCAAATAGTTGAGCATGCTGTCTTATAGACAGTGTTTATTTAACCCATTGACATTTTCAATAACATTTTCATCAGGTACCTTCTCGTAAAAAATTGAAAAAAAAAGTTTAGACTTTATTTATTTTACATCAATTATGAAACAAGAAAACAAGTTAACAAATTATCACAACTTATATTAATCGCTCTTGATGACTGTGATGGTGGCATATGTGGTCATTACTGTGGGAAGAAACATGAGGGTCCGGAGAAATCACAAGTGTCTGGAAGGTCAACCACTGTACCCTCTCATGTACGTTACCAGAAATTGAACCTGGGACTCACAAGTTATTGTCGTTGTCATCTCCGGGTCATTAGGTGCGCTTGCGCATTACCGGGTCAAGGTGGTGGTGTACGCTTGTGTATACTGGGTCTATGTTATCACTGTGCTTGTCCAGTTTTGGTCAAACGCTTCAAATAATTCAGTTGCGATCCAGGTTTCCATGTAGACAGTCGACATTTTAGATTGTCCCTAGATTACCCAGAGTATAAGGCTGAGATACCATAAGGTAACACCATCAACAAGTAAATAGATCTGATATAAAGTAAATAGATCTATTCCACAATATTCAAGAATTCCACAATATTCAAGAATTCCACGCCTATAAATTCTACACCTTAAAATAATTATACACTTTTATAGTGGCCGAGGTCTGTCAGTCTTAAATTGAATATATATTCTATTCTGAATGTTACTATGGGATTGAAACAAAGACTTCAAAATAAATAATTATAACTGTTTACTGCTTCATTCATTCTATCACTCGGAGATTAGCTACGTGTGACCACTTGCTACCAGGGGGCCGCAGGCTGCCCGCTTACAGGGCGTTTATTCAACCCCGGACTTGGAGATTGAACCTCTACGCCGGATTTTATAACATCATTTGCAATTCAAGGCCCCCACCCACCATACATAACAATACTTAAGCAATTGGCTCAGGAGAGCAATTTAGGGTCATAATGGCCCACTTGTGAAAATAGATTTGTGAAAATGCCTAAATCTTTTTAAATTGTTAAGAAGACATATGATTCTGTAGAAGATATTATATTTATAAGATCTTTATATTCATGTTAATGAAAGAAAAGCAGATGTTCCCCAAAGAAACAGAAAAAAAGCTGAAGACTTTCACACTAGCTGAATTACGAGGCAGGGAAGGGTGAGAGTTTCTCTATGCATGCTTTCATTTTCATTTTCCATATATAAATGGGTTAGATTTGATTCAGATTTAGTTTTTTTCTTTTCTAGAATGATGTTTCTTATGTATTCATAAATTTATGAATAAGATGAAATAAATGCAAAAAAAATTGTTGGAATTTGTTAATGTATTTTATTAGCTCACCTGAGCACGTGTGCTCAGGATGAGCTTTTAGGATCGATGAATGTCCGTCGTCCGTCCGTCCGTCCGTCCGTCCGTCTGTACGTCCGTCCGTCCGTCCGTCCGTCCGTCCGTCGTCCGTCGTCCACAATTTGTTCGTTTGCACTCTAGCATCTTCATTTTATGAGCAATTATCTTCAAACTTTAAAACAATGTTTATGACCATAAAATCTCGGCCAAGTTCGATTATGGCTGATATCGGAACATTAGGTCAGGAGTTATGCCCCTTTTAAAATTCAAAAAAGCCAGATTTCACATTGTTTGCACTCTAGCATCTTCATTTCATGAGCAATTATCTTCAAACTTTATATCAATGTTTATGACCATAAAATCTCGGCCAAGTTCGATTATGGCTGATATCGGAACATTAGGTCAGGAGTTATGCCCCTTTTAAAATTAAAAAAAGCCAGATTTCACATTGTTTGCACTCTAGCATCTTCATTTCATGAGCAATTATCTTCAAACTTTATATCAATGTTTATGACCATAAAATCTCGGCCATGTTCGATTATGGCTGATATCGGAACATTAGGTCAGGAGTTATGCCCCTTTTAATATTCAAAAAAAGCCAGATTTCACATTGTTTGCACTCTAGCATCTTCATTTCATGAGCAATTATCTTCAAACTTTATATCAAAAATTTTGCAATCGTCTTCAAATTTGGCAATGCTTATACCAAAGGTTTCGATTAGTTCGATTATGGCTGACATTCATAAATTAGGTCAGGAGTAATGCCCCTTTTAATATTCAAAAAATGCCAGAAATCACTTTGTTTACACTCTAGCATCTTCATCTTTTGAGCAATCATCTTCAAACTTTATGACAATGCTTATGACCATAAGGTCTCGATTGAGTTCGATTATGGCTGAGATCCGTCAATTTGGTCAGGAGTTATGCCCCTTTTAATATAAAAAAAAGCCATATTTCACTTTGTTTATTCTTTACCAACTTCATTTTTTTAACAATCATTTTTAAACTTTAAGGCAATGTTTATGCCCATAATCTCACAATCGGGTTCAATTATAACTGATATTGACATGTAAATTTAGGAGTTATGCCCATTTCACCATAAAAAAAGCCAGATTTCACTTTTACACTCAAGCATCTTTATTTCTTAAGCAATCATCTTTCTCAGGTGAGCGACCAAGGGCCATCTTGGCCCTCTTGTTGTTATCAGGAAATTTGGACCATGACTGAAAATGGCTTCCAGTTGAAACATTGTTAACCCCATATATTATTAAGACGCAATGTGATGCATTGGCAAACAGAGCATTCTCCTTCTATTGTCTTCTTTCAATTTTCAGTAAATCCAAGATCAAAGAATTCAGTGCTGAAATCACGACTGCAAATTTATCTGCCACAGGTAAGTGGAAGCCCTGAATTATATTAAGTTGTTCTGTAGTCCATTGTTAGCTTTAATAGCATTTTCATGAGGTATCTGCCTGTAGAGTACACAATTGCAGATCCAAAGCTTGTGGGTTCAAACCTAGCAAACACAGCAAATGTATCTTGACCTCCCCAGCTGAAAAGAATTGGTCCAACACAGAAACTGTCCACTATGATAATAATACGTTGTTAGACAATTTTAAATCTAATGTAATAATCAGTTTGTTTGTTTCACAATGTGAAGGTGGGATATATAGCCATCCCATGTATTGCCCTGTTCCATCCTGCTGTAAAAAATGTTGAAAATCTTTACATATTGATGAATCAAGATGGCAAGGAGACAGACACCAGTGGGGAGGGGGAAGGAGCCATTGTCACTGACCTAGAGATACAACATGTCAAGTACTACCCTCATGATCATGATGAGAACAACCTGACCACCTTAAAGGTCACTGGGTAAGGCTTTGTAGCTCTTGAGGAAAAAAATAAGAGAAATATTTAACTTATGTAAGGTCAAAACAAAAATAATTGTTTTCCGTTTGCCATAATAACTTTAATTGGTGATTCTGATAAATGTCAAGTTACTATGAAAAAAATACAAGTCTGTTCTTTGGAACATATGTGTTACCTGCTGAAGCATGATGGAAAAGTGTGACAGACAGATGGACGGATGGAAGGACAGACAATGGAAAAGTGATCCCTTTGTGTCACCTCTGCTTACAGCAGGTGACACAAAAACAAAGAAAAAGGATTTTGATTGATAAAGAAATCTTGGCTTTTATGGAATTTCTGTTTTTCTTTTCATATTTACTCCTTTGTTATTTTCAAATCTATAAATATGTTGTGTTTCGAAATTAAAGAGGTATTTTACTGTAGTATGGAATAATTCCTTATTTTGATTATCTGAGAATAATTTTAAAAACTTTGATCAGTTTTTAGTTTTATTTATATCTTGTAAATTTAGATGATATGCATGCATTTAGATCATGCTTCATGGCCCATTTCAATATAATGTAGAAAAATGCACATGTATCTTTAACATTTTCAGTATGCCCAATCCAGAGGCTGTTCACTAGTCTACAGCAGTGCCTGTCACCCATTTGGGTAAAGGTAATTATAAAGTATACACTGAATATGTCTTGAGTTTTAAGCCTAATTTTCAAATGTGTAGGAATTTTGTTATGTCTTAGGCCTTGATCAATCAAAGATATTTCAGCAACCCTCAAATTTAGGTTGTAAACATTACATTGTATTTGTGTAGCTAATGGTGAACCCAATTATTGACTTTCATATTTTTTTTAGGCTAAAACAAAGAATGAAATTAATGATGTTTCTCGTGGTTCAACCAACTTAATCTTTGAAGATCCAAGAAGAAAAAGCTAACTCTGTGCAGAAATTTAAAAAAATAACATGAAATTGTGATTCTTGAATACAATACAACTTATAAAATCCAAAATATATTAAAATTAAAATAGACATGACATTAGAGATACATTAAATATTTAAAAATCATGATTCATTTTACGGCAAATACTGCCAGGTCCTAAAAATGTATAATGAGCTATTACATGTATTTGCTTTTTTCACACTGGATGTCCATCAATCAATTGCTTAAAAGTCATATACTATCATTTAACTTTGATTTGAATTTTTAGCTTGGCTGTTTGAAGACTATGGAGAGGTATTCCACTCACCAAAGAATTGATCTTGGCATTGGTTTTGGTTAAACATTTTGACATGCTTCATTTTCTTAACATATCTTTTCAGCTTGAGGTTCAATCTCAATGAAAGTTTACATAAGGATAGTACACAATCTAGGACATCCATTTATGGGTGTTGAACTTATTACCTTCAAAGTCAAGGTCACCAGGAGGACAAACATAGCCTGCACTGTGAAAGAAGTTTTTTGACAAGCTTTATTTTCTGAAAATAACTTTGAAACTGGTAGTCCAGTATGTATGAAACTTTATACATGTATAAGGGTAGTACACCATAAAAGAAGCAGTATATGGGTGCTGAACCCAGTGCTTCCAAGGTCAAGGTCACCAGTAGTTATATATTTAGGTAACTGCAAAGCTTTTTTTCTGTGAACATAGCTTTATGAACTAGAGATCCAATATGCATGAAAGGTCATACAAGGACAGTATGTCATAAAGGGAGCCAATATTCAGGTGAATTTTATACCTTTAAAGTCAAGGTACATTGGCCAAACTGTAATTCAAGTTATGTGTTCAAATAGATCGTGTGAATTTATCTCAAAGGCTACTGTTAGTTTGAAGTTTAAAAACTATGTAAGTATATGTAGAGGTACCAAACAATTTAGTTAGATAACTTTTCTTTTAATGCAAGTTGTAGCCTTTTTGACAGAATTTATTTCAAATTATGACTTTTGAATTTAGAGCAAAATTTGGGCCCTTTATTAGAACTATGAAGTTATATATCTTGACTTTAGCTGGACATTTTTTTTTTTTAGTGTGGTACACCGAAAGAGACTATAGGTTTGCCCTCTGCCTGTCAGTCCATCCGAAAGAAAATCTGTTAAAGATAATATTATGAAACTTGGAATATGAATAGATGGCTGTATTGAGATTCTGCACATTACTTTGTTTTGTTTTTTTCTCGGACCAAAATTCTGGTTGCTATGGTAATAGAAAAATATGCACTTTACTGGTAGGGGACTCATGTGTTACGTACAACACCAGTTACTTGTTTCAAATAGCCGAGCATGGGGTCTTACAGACAGCTCTTGTTAAATACTTGTGATGATTTTATCAGATTTAGATGGTACAGAAAAAGAGATAGAGAGTGGCACAAGGTCTTTACAAAAAAAGATGATGACACAATGGAGACCTGATTCTATCTGAACATCAAGCAGAGTCTACTTCTGTGTCTGTACACCAAGAAGATGTGACTGCTCCTCAACAGGGAATGGCCGAAGTGCTTCTATGCTATTTGAGATTGCTTAATCTCAAATACAAGTAGAAACCGTTACTGCTCCAATGCAAGAATTAGAAATCTTTTCTGTTCCAATACAAGAAGTAGAGACTGTCACTGTTCTAATATAAGAAGTAGTGACTGCTCCAATTCAAGAAGTAGTGACTGTTACTTCTCCAATACAAAAAGTAGAGATTAATACTTGGATAATCCATGGCTGCTAATTATGTTACTCCCCAAACATCACCTGTGGGTTTTTTTTTTACTACCACTTCATTGTTTAGATTAAATGTTGATACAGTAAGACAGATAGCATTGTCCTGCCTGGCATTAAGCAATCCCAATGCTCATTTGGTATTATCTTATATCCAGTTTACCAAACACTGATGTTCTTACCTCCACATGGAGAGTATCCAAATTGTAAACATTATTTTTATTAATATATATGCTCATGCTAAACGCATAAAAATATTGACTTGCTTGTTTAAAATCTGACGGTTGATGTATGGAGAGTATTAGAATGAATTGACTGAGGTAGAGACTGCTTTTTCACTGGATATAAGAGCCTTCCTCTTCCTTTTGTACTAGAACATTCTACTAACACAATGGGCAAAAGCTTTTGCAAGGGGCAATCTGCTAGTCTACTTCAAACAACTTTTTCACACACTCGCATCATATACTTTTTAGGAATGAAATAACAATGAGAATCAATTGTTCTTGATGCCCATTGTTAAAATTTCTTTTAACCTTATGAATCTTCCCAAATCGTCTCAAAATGACTGAAATACTGTCAGTGGGATGTAAAATCCAATAAACAAACAGTATTCACATACAATTTTATGACTCAACAAATATTTATGTACTGACTTTTTCTGTGCCTGAATCTCATTTATGTACGATTTCTCCCTTTAAATTAATTATGTTCGATTTTCCATGCCTAAATCTCATTTATGTACTGATTTCTCTGTGCCTATTAGCCTTGTAGAATATAATTAGTGTACTGATTTTTCTGTGCCTTGCTGACCTTGTAGAATATCATTTATGTACTAATTTTTCTGTACCTTGCTGACGTTGTAGAATATCATTTATGTACTAATTTTTCTGTACCTTGCAGATGTTGTAGAATGTCATTTATGTACTTTTCCATGCTAAATCTCATGTATGTACTGATTTCTTTTTGCTTTGCAGACTTTATAGAATCTCAGCTACAATTCTGTGTGGGCAAAAAGAAGAGACGCTTGGTGAGCTGTTTGTAAAGGCATCAAAACATCTATTTTTACATTTTCCAAATTTGTTATGATTTGTTCTGCTAGGTTCCCACTACTTAACAATAATTATCAGTATTATGAAAATATTTTTTTTTTCCAAATCTATCTAAAGAAACACATGCTCCAGGTATTGCAAGGATTTTCAGTCTAGGAAAAGAATTAGAGGGTTGACTTGCTTTATCTGATGAGGTAAACTTTAAACTGCTTGCTCACATTTGAAAGGTCAGTATGGTTTAATGATTTATTTACGGTCTATAGATAACATTGCCAGTATATAATATTCCTGTGAAGGAACTGGAAATTATGAAACTTAAGATTTTGTTGACTTATCCATACAATTTTAAGGCATGTAAATTTGTAGATTTTAAATGTCATAATCATGCTATGAAACATATACACATTGTTTTGAAGTTGTTTGAAATGATAAACTGTTTTTGTTCTGTTTTGTCTTGCTGATATGTTTATGCTTTTAATTCATGTTTTAAATAAAAAAAAATTCTTCCAAAGTTTTGGCATTTTCATTTATTACTTTACATTTTATTTCAGATTGAATAATTTTGTCAGTCTCCTTAAAACAAGGTTCAGTTCTACATATAATTCCTAGAATCGAGTAATACTTAAATAACCACTATTTCTGTTTAAAAAAATAGTCTAGTTTATGAATAAGTTTAATTAAAAATATTTGTTAAGAAATAAAATATTTGGGTAATGAAATAAGAATGATGAAATATGGCCCTTTGTATTGAAGTATTTCTAAATGCTAAGTTATATAGTTGATGGAATTTAAGCTCTAGAATATAAATATTCTCATCATAATTTGATCATATTCATAGAGCAGCAACTATTTATTATAAAGTGCACACCTTTTCCATCAGTAAAAATATTGCTAACAAAAACATTTTCAACAAGTTATCTAAATTTCTCCTTGTGTTCAAATTCACAGATGATGATTTATGTAAGAGTATTGTATTTAACAAATCACAAAAGCGTCTGATATTTACACTTAAGAATTATACTTCGTTCCTCAAAGGAAGTTCTTGTCTTTTCTTCTTTTTTATTGTAATGGCTAGCAATTTATTCTGATTATTGCCATATTTTAGACCTTATAGTCAAGGATTTTCCACATGTAGGTCCTGTACTGAGTACCCAAAGTTCCCATAGCAAGCCCATTTTGCCGAGTGCCAGACTAGGATGCATCTGGTACCAATTTTATATGTCTTTGGTTTGACGCGGTCACTGGAGGAAGTGCCCTGGCTGGGATTCTAACCCTAGACCTCTCTAACGCAAGCAAACAATAATTGTAAAGTAGCTGTAGCATGTAAATGAAGTTTCAGAGATGATTGAGAAACTTGCATCCTTTCTTCATGTATGCAAAAGTAACATGGAAGAAACTGTAATACAGTTTATGTGAACATAATTACCAACATTTATTTTGTGAGAGAAAATATGTATTCTGATTGTTATGAAGAGTTGCATGTAAATAGCTGTATATCATATACAATCCAGTTTTGAAACTTGTTTACAAACAAAAACATTGATCTACTTTCAACAGTGAAGAGACGTTGATGTAACATCATCACAAATTTTATATTTTCTAAAGTGGCAACACTTGTCTACAGTTACAGTAATCTAAAAGATTTAGTGTGTGTTATAAAAAGCTAAATTCTGAAGCGAAACATTCAAATCAATTCAATGCTCAATCAAGCATCAGTCTGGCATCATTTTCTGCTTGGTTAAAAATAATGACAAGACGGAGGGTAAAATAACTACAATTTTATTGTACAAGAATGTGAAGACAGCAGAAGTGGACGGACACAGTTGAGGTTTGAATTTAACACGCAGGGCCACCTACACACACTTGCACACACCCTCAATACTGCCAGTCACAATGTCAGATGGGCCTGACCTGCATCTACTGAGACAATTGAGTCCATAGTAGAGTTATGTTACTGTGTTACCCATAGATAAGATGTCTTGATGATGTTCGAGCTGGGTACTGAATTCAGAATATTATTTTTTTCTTTTCAAAATAAAGAAAAATACCATAAAATAATCATAGTGTAACTGGCAGATGAGGAACTTAACACACGGACATTTGTAATACTGTAATCAATATCCATAACAATTTAAACCAGTAGTATAGGTATATAAAACAGTAATGATACTAAAACTAAGTTAACAAAGCATACTATATCACAGATAAATAGTTCCTAAAAACCTTCGCTGAAAATGAAATCCTTTGCGAAAATGTGATGCAGCTTTCAAAGTGATAACCTGCAAATATTTTTGGTCCACTTTCTTTCGTTTCTGAAGTGAAACCAGCTGACCGAAAGAATTCTCCCTCCAATAACACAATGGTATCCATGCATAGGAATTTTTGCAACCATTTATGTGATTATGAATATTGGAGCTTGAAAAATGCTTACAAGACACATAAGTCACAAGAGGTCAAGGAAGAAGGTATCGATATAGTTAATGTAAAAACAGAATAATTTGTATAGCAATTAACAATCGTTATCATAGTCTATCTACAGAGTTGATACCTAAATCATTAACAATAGCACACTTGGTGAGAGAGGAAGCACAGTGATGGATGAGCTAAGAGTCCCTCTGTGTTGTGACCAACCATTTCTTCACAGAAATGCCATTTTACACCAAGTCGGACCCCTGGAAACCATATCAATCTGACTGAAACTGTTCCATCTATATCTCCTATTCCTATGTGCACTGGGAACAGTTTCATGGTCAGCCCCAAAGGTACCCGGTATGTTGCTTTGACCGAAAAACTGCCCAATTATTTTTTGTAAATGTGCTTCAATACTCTTAAAATATCACTTGAATGTAATCTAAAAAATAATAATCATTATATAAGGTTGTTAATTTTTTTTCTTCTTTTTTGACATTTTGACAAATGTTAAAGCACATTTAAAAAAAAGGGGGGGGGGGCAGTTTTTTGGTCAAAGCAACATACTGGTACTGGGTACCTTTCAGTCTATCTTTTTTTTTTTAAATTTAAAGACCCTCCACCATCATCAATCACAGGGCCAGACATTTAAGTGCGGGATTTAATTTTGAATTAGAAAGCAATGGCCAACATATACAGGGTCTGGAGATGGCGGTATTACAAGCCTAGATACTAATGTTATATAATTTGTGGACAACCTGCTGATCTGGTTTTATATGTCTCACATAGAACACATAGGTCTGTAGCAGCTTTCTAGGAGTAAAGGGTTAAGATAAGGCAAAAAGGTGGATTTACAAGTAAGAAAATTATCTCCTATCACATCAGTGGTAAAAATACAACTATCACAGATTTACTCATCACAAATAGCCAGATATAAGCTGTACACCTATGATTAACAAGTAAGGAATGCAAATAAGTCTACATATGCATTAAACCTTAAATACATACACATTTTTTGTGTTCAATGAGGACAATTTTTGTAATAGTAGATTTGATTTTAACAAAGTTAATGGTCAGTCAGTTCTCCTGACTACTATGTTCCAGTCCTTCAAGTACTTTGATCTCAAATGAAATTATAATTGTTTTATAAGTGAGGACGACTATGGTAGGTATAGAAATAAAGTGATAACTGAAATCTCTGAATACCGGTACTCTCATTTGTAAAATCTGGAACAACAGGTTAAATGTCACAGCAGAAACAGACTAGGCCCCATGTTTTCGAAAATAAAAAATGTACTTAAGTTTAATTTTCATACTTTTACTCAAACTACGACCATTTGTTTCAATAGGAATTTGAGCATTAGTATTTTCGAGGACATGGGGCCAGGATTAAACATCATTCTGATATAACCCCACTTCCTAAAGTACAGCAGGGGGAATAATATGACGTGAATAACAAACCTTTACTGTGATTAAACTTGAGGCTTAATAAAGTGTCTATAACATAATAACAAAACCTAACATAAAGAAAAATATCTACACAAACTCAAACAGAGAAACACACAAGAACACTTCTGACTCGAGACATAGGAAAACAGTATGAATATGAAAAAAAGATTGCACCGTAAGAGGGAACGTTAATCAACTTGTAAGTAAACAAAACTTGCAAATCTGTTTTAAGTTATAACCAGCATAAATGGATTGCCTAAAGCAGAAAAAACAAACAAAATATCTGTAAAACTCATTACTTAGCAGTACTCTACATAGGTATAAATTGGGTATCTAAAACAAAGATAAAAATATCAAAATTAAATGTCTTTATTGGAGTTCATAAGAAATTTCAGGCAACATTGAACTAAACCATTGATAGAACTCTATCTTTTTGTTTAGATAATTTGATTACAGAAGTTGTATGGATTGCTGCATGACATAAAAAAGTGACTATTAGATAAAATTCCTTCCAGGTAGAGGGCTATTTTTTGTCTCTAATGAACTCAGGCTTTGGAAATCTCACTGATCTCCCTGGGACAAGTGGGACACCTTGCTTGTGGAACAAACTCTATTCCCAATTCCTCTCCCAATTTCCTGGACACCACTTCTCAAAAATACTCAAAGTATGATCTTGGAACATCCTAGAGGGCAGGCACCATGGTCGAGTGGTAGTGACATTCTCTAAGACCATGGTTCTGGGGCCTGAATCTAGTTGGGAATAAACATATCTAATAACCTTCCCAGATACAGTCATCCAGGAACTAACAACAGGGATAAATCACTTTGTTTCCCAATTGACGTAAAAGAAGTAAATTGAAAACATACATAAGGGACAATGAATGTAATGCCCTTATTTGAGCTAGAGATCAAATCAGTCTTTTTAAGTACACAGAGTCTGTACCGGCTGAGTTCTTTACGAACAGGCTCAAGAGATGACCAGGGGACCATTTTACTAAACTTCATACGAAAATATCTTCATAAGCGTAAATTAACAGATGTAAAATGGTATTTTTCCTGTGAATTTTTCTCTACAAAATTTCTGTTTGTAAAATACAATAAATTGGGCCATCTTTCTTCATGTTATATTGTGAAAATAAAATTTGTTTGTATGAAGTTTTGTGATACAGACCCAAGGATCATAAATTTTGTTAGCTCCCCTTTTGCACACACAAAAGAAATATAGACTTTATAAAGGATTAAAGGATTGCAATACAGTGTAACATGAAAGACGGGCAATATGAAAAATGATAGCACCTAGATGATTTCCATCACACTTATCTTGACTCTAAATTGATTGTTTTGGTAACAGTGATAGATCTTGACACCAAATCCAGTTTTTTTGTATCTATCCAAGAATTAGCCCTTTACCTCATATAGACTCATATTGATGCACTGTCAAACATCTGACATCTCCCTCCAGAAGCTGTCTGATCAGAGTCTCCTCTGTTTGCTCATACAATATTATAGCTCAGATTTTACACAGTCCTCAGGGCAAGGAATGATCTATTATTTCACGTACCATCTTTGGTTCAGTAAATAAATATCCATGAAGTCATAAATTTGTGCATGAATATTCATGAGGTAAAGGGGTTAATTCCTCATAAACAAAATACTTCCTAAAACAAAGAGATCATAAGAATACAGCATATTTTTCTGGCCTTTATGAACTTGAGCACTAATTCTTGCAAGCATAATGACGGATGATAAGTATAAGTGTATTTTGATACATACATTTATCTATTTAGAGAAAACACTATATGCCTACATTGAGCTGAAAGTTTGAAAGTATTAATAGCACTTGACACACATCTGACACAAGTAAACAATCAAACATCTAGGAGTCAAAATATATACTAAAATGAATACAAAATTTGATCTGTGTAACTGCTTCAATTACATAAATAACTTTTAAATTAACCTTACGTATTGAACTACAATAATATGTATCAAACGGAAAATGACATGAAGATTTTTGTGTTTATATACACAAGTGAAACGGATAGTGTAAAAACTGTGCCTGAATAAATAGGAGAACATAACACTTGTGAATATAATACAGAAAACACTTGTATAGAAGTTTTTTTATCACAAGGCACAAAATTATAATACTGCATGTTTTTATAAAGTTAGGCTATAATTCAGCCTCAGTAACAACTGGCCAGTAAAGACCAATACAAAGAACAAAAATCAATAAAATCAACAACCGCAGAAGACTAAAATGTTTGCTCAAAATTCTTTTTGTTAAATAAATCATAGAAGGCCTCTGAAACTTACAATACATGATCAAGATAAATAAATATCCACATTTACATATGATTTGCTTAATCCATTAAGTTTAGAATGTTTATACAAAAATAATTGCATCAGCATTAGTTCTGTTTTGAGCTTATGAAGACTTCTAGAAACATACCGCTTTTTTATCGTTTATATTGAAAAAACTATTCACATACATAAGGCTACAAATGCTTAAGTTCATTCTGGGAAAATTCTCCTGAATCTATTAGTTGGCTCCAGCCTCAGCAGACGGCATTTCCAACTGTATTGTCTGCTCTGCGATTGGTTCTTCTGCCTGCACTTCCTGTCTGGCTGTTTCCTGCTCTACATGCACTTCTACTGGTTCCTGTTGTGGCAGTTTGGCAGACTGAGGCCGGGAACCACCATGTTGACCTTGACTTGCTGATGAAGGTCGTGGAGAAGGTGGTGACCTTGCAGAAACAGGTCGGGCTCGTTGCTGGGTTATCACATGGTGTGGCTGACTGGGTGCAGTCTTGGTTCGTGGTGGAGGAGGCTGGGGACTCCTGGCCCGGATGTTCACGCTCTGTGTATAAAAATATGCAAGTTTCTTCATTGGACATTGATCAGTGTGTAAAAACTTGGAGAAAATCATTTAGTATTCTTATGGAAATGTTACGCCGCAGACACAAAATAAAGGAAAACACTCATTGAAGGGCTTTGGTTTACTAAGACATTAACTCAACTCTTCCTCGGAACTTAAAACATGGCATACATCTATCATCCATTATAATTTGAATAAACTTAAGTATTAAAGAAATTTCAGAGCTTTCTTGGCCTACTGTTCAGACTTGTGTGTCTATCCAGAGAGAGGAATTATTTGTACATTTATTTCTTCTTGATAATTATTTGTTGGAACCTGCTCACCAACACTAGTTATTATGTTACTGATATATCATCAATATTCAAATGTGTATGTCTTGAAATACTTTCCAGTATTTAACTGTTTGTTTGATGGGTTTAAAGTCCCACTGATAATATTTCATTCATTTGGAGACTGTGTGCCTACTTAAGACAGATATAGTGCTCCCACACTACAGTATCATGCTGTAGACATGTGGCATGATACCACATCCAGTCAAATAATCCTGACACCAGAACTACCCTTATATGCTGAGCGCCAAACAGGGGAACTACTATAGCAGTACCATTTTTTTTTTTTTTATGATTTTTGACAACAAAACTGTGTGTTGGAAGCTACAAATCAATACTAGGACCTACTCCTCAGGCATCAATACAATAATTTTGTAGGAAATACTGACCATGTTGTTGTTGTTGTTTGTCCCCAAGGTAGAGGGTAGGCGGGCATCAATCTTCTGCTGGGAGCGTCCACGATAGATGTGACCATCTGCTCCCTGAACGTCCACTTCATCCCTGCATATCACAAACAATACAGTGGGGATCTCAGGTACCGGTACTTGACACAATAACATGTCTATATAGGCCCTATATACCTAATATTACCCCATATATATATACTTATGTACATGTAGTATATAGCCCAACTGACAGTTATTGAAGTTAATGTAACATACCTGTGGTAGGGATGCAGAACTAGCACTCGCTGGAGATGGTGCAAACATCAAGTTGTTTTCAATAATCCAAGAGGATTGTGATTCATTATTTTAAACTGCTTTTGCTAATCTATTAAATCGAAGTTATTATGGGTCTGTCATTAAAAATACTAGAGACGGAGTGACCAGAAAAAGGTTAAATTTAACAAAGGGCAATTATTCTAAGTTTTAATTTATATAAGAAATAACCTATTGACACTGCATCGAGAACCCTTTTTAGAAATCAAGAAGTTCAATGGTCAAATATTTGAGAGAGAGAGAGAGAACAAGTCTGAGTATTTAGTGTGTTCAATAAGATAAGGAACCTACCTAGTAGCAGGGTAGACAACTGTCTGGTCATCCTCTCTGAACAAGTGACTGTAATGCAAAACAAACTTTACGTAAAGGTCATCCGTCCATTAATGTAATGGTTATCTGTACTTTAATGAAATGTTCATCAGTCCATTTATGTAATGGTCATCAGTCTGTTTATGTAATGTTCATCAGTCCATTTATGTAATGTTCATCAGTCCATTAACATAATGGTCATCAGTTTATTTATGTAATAGTCATCAGCCCATTTATGTAATGGTCATATATACATTAATGTAATGGTAATTAGTCCTTTATGTATTGTTCATCAGTCCATTAAGATAATGGTCATCAGTCCATTTATGTAATGGTCATCAGCCCATTTATGTAATGGTCATCAGTCCATTTATGTAATGGTCTTCAGCCCGTTTATGTAATGGTCATCAGTCCATTTATGTAATGGTCTTCAGCCCGTTTATGTAATGGTCATCAGTCCATTTATGTAATGGTCATCAGTCCATTTATGTAATGGTCTTCAGCCCTATGTAATGGTCTTTATTCCATTTATGTAATGGTCTTCACCGTTTATGTAATGTCATCAGTCATTTAATAATGGTCATCAGTCCATTTATGTAATGGTCATCAGTCCATTTATGTAATGGTCATCAGTCCATTTATGTAATGGTCTTCAGCCCGTTTATGTAATGGTCTTCAGCCCATTTATGTAATGGTCATCAGTCCATTTATGTAATGGTCATCAGTCCATTTATGTAATGGTCATCAGTCCATTTATGTAATGGTCTTCAGTCCATTTATGTAATGGTCTTCAGCCCGTTTATGTAATGGTCATCAGTCCATTTATGTAATGGTCATCAGTATAATAATGTCAACTAAGGGCCCTGTTGGCAAGTGTAAGCACAACTGTGGATTTGAAAGCTGTAGGTTCAAATCCTGTCATGACTTTCCCAAAGTACTGATTTAACTAAGAAACCATCTAAAAGAATTAAGTCAGGTCAACTTGCTTCCTAATTGATGTAAAAAGAAATCAGATAAACTAAACTAATGAATATATTCAATTCACCTCTTTTCTGACTATTAACACTAAAAGAAAATTTTTTATTGACATTCTTTCACTCATTGCTTTTATTTTTCCTTTTTTTTCAGAATTTTACATTAACAGACACTTTTTAAGAAAAAACTAACCTGTGCCTTTTAAACATAAAGATTGTGATGCTGCAGAAAATCTGGATGAAATGCCTTGTAAAACAGAGAATTAAAGCCAGTACCTGAGGTGCGTGAGCTTGGTGTTTCTCTTGTGTGGGTAGGTCAGGGTGTGGCTTCCTCCACAGGGACGTGGTGTGGCATAGTAGTCAGTCACCTCGGGGTTAGCAAAGCTGAAAACAGTCAAGAAAATTGGTCAAACACAAAAAAATACACGTGTCTGAAGCACTCAACAGGCTGTCTAGCCAATGTTTCTTATGAAACACTCATAGCCAACATAGCCAATAAGCATGTCACCATAATGTCTGACAAGACTGAATTCTAGCTCAGTTGAAAATAGGGACTTACAGAAGTTCAAAATATTCTGAGTGATGAAAAATCTTGTATAAATGAAAAACATTCAGGACTGTGAAAATGATATGAAGATTTAATGTGTCAACTGGAAATAGAATCAAAGTTGTGGTTTTGAAATAACAACAGACTTAATAGCAATTCTTACATAGAATGAACTGGTGGCATGTTCTTTCCTCAAGAAAATATTGTCAAATTCAGAATAAAAAATTTAACAAACAAAACAAAATAAAATGAAAACTATTTCTATACTCTGTCTTTTGGAAAATAACATAACAAAATCATAAACATATGTTCACAAATATAAAACAATAGAAGAAGAAAAGAAAGATAAACATAAAATAAGAAAATGTTTATAAACACAACAAAAACAAACATAATAAAAATCCCACACTTACTTTTGTGAGTACTGGGCTAGAGCATCAAAGTCATTCTTAAAGTGCACTAAGAAAGCTCTGAGGTCTGACTTTTTGAGTGTGGCCAACTGTTTCTCAGCAAGAGCTCTCTCAAAGTTGAGGGCATTTTTTCCTATTGTGAAACCACTGTTGTGCAGAAAGAAACAGAGATGAGAAAAATAGAGACAGCAAGACAAAGCTGGGAAAAAGGGGTGAGAAAAAAGCAGCTAAAGGTAGCACAGATATGGGGGTCAGGGCTTGGTGTGGTCTAGCCGAACATTTTTACCTCTACGATTGCTAAGTTACTCCATAAGTGACCATGGTTGAGTTTGGCCAGAGGGAACCCATCTGATCTTGTTTTAGAATTACCTTTTTATCAAAGGCACTAATGAGCAAACAGTATACAACCTGACCAAACTGTAAGTTCTTTGCAGACTGATCTGACTTTATACTGAGTGCTTTAGGTCATTTCCCTGACAACTCTCATGAGGTAAAGAGATGATGCTTACAATAATGGTGGCAGGGAAGGGGTGGGGCAAGCATCACTGGGACGCAATCACAAGCTGGGAGTGTAACAATGGTGTACCGGGTAGATGTACCGAGAAAGCAAGGTCTGAATGTAGGCATTCTTTGTTACAGAGGATGTTTACACTTATACTTTTGGGTGGTGTGTTCTAAGTAATGCATGTCACTTAGGACTGCAAACTGAGTGGGGAAAAAAGCAAAAAAAAAGAAAAAAAAACAACAAAAAAAAAAAACATATTAGTGACAGCTGACGCTCCAATTTTCATGTTGTTTTTTTCCACATAATTATGAAGGTCATTCAAGTACATGTTATTGATAAGTTAATTTTTAATCTGAAATGAATCAGATTCATATTATAAAGCACATGGGTAAAAGTTGAAAATTTGAAGAAACCCCCAACCCCGAAAATCCTGATTTTAGCAATTTTTATATAGTTTTGTATTGAATAAAAAATCATTTGGAAAGCTGAAAATCCTGAAATCCAGGAAAATTCCTGAAAACTTTTACCCATGTAAAGCACCATGCTTGGAGAGACATTCAAATTCATGATTATCTGCATTAAAAAAATCTGACCACTAAAGTAAATAAGGATTTTACACATCAGTGCACATGAAATTACTACGGGGCACAACTTCTGTAAAAACTCCTCCATTTATAATAGTCCCTCATTATAATTGAATTTTTATCTGAAACGAATCTGCCAAACTAACAAGACCTGAAAAACTGATAAACAGACACAATGCTATGGTGTTTGTCACATATATATATGTACAGGGAAATAAAAAGACAACACAAAACAAACAGTACATATTTACATAAAATAAATTTCTGATAAAAAAATAAGATATCCATAAAATCATTATGACTAGGCATAGAGAAGTCTATATAACATATGAAAAGCTTCGAAATGAAAGTGGTATGATTTTAGTCAAACATGCCTCATTCTGATAACATACACACAAAAAATCCAAATCATTCATGCTCAATATAAATTACTACGGTATCATCACAAGCAAAGTGTTAGTTTCAGCACACAAACATCAAGTTCATCAGCTGTCTTCCACAGCAAACATTTTCTTTTTCTCTACATAAAAACATTCTAATAATAAACAGACTTCATGAGATGATATTCCCTTTTCACAATTACTTTAAGTTGTATACATTAAATATTGTCAGGTAGAAAATAAAATATCTTTACAATTTGAACTCTTTACCTACAAATTCATTCTCTAAAAAATTAAAAAAAAATTAAAAAAAAATATATATATATATATATATATATATATATATACACACACACATGTATATTGAATTTGTATGAGCTTTTAATGATGTTATTAACTTATTTTAAGTAACAACATGAGAAAAACTTTTATTTTGCAATTATGTTTCATTAATCATTTCTGTAAAAACAAGCAAAAGTTAGGCTAAATCCATCAACTCTCTAAATTATTCATTTCTTGTATCATTTCTCTCGTAATTTAATTATGATACCACTTACAATCTTGTTTTTCTAAGGTTTCACTTTTACTTTAAGTAATTTCATTTACTTTTATAAATTAATCAATCACATGAAACTGCAAAATATCTACTATGTTCACTTAAGAGAGGACCATTTCAAACATGTTAACCATGCTAATATCTTAGCACCTAATCACCCTATACTTAATCAATGTCATGCTGGTGCTTTCATGTACATTTATACATATATACAATCCACAATACATGGTGTGTACACTGGCATTTTACATGCAAAATACCAGGACTTATACAGAACTGAAAGTGTAGGGACCTGTCTCAAACAGAATTCAAGAATTCTTACAGCTGAGATTGCTTTCTTCAGAGCTTTTTGCACTAGGACAGATTCAGTGATCATTTTAATCTATACACCATGTCATTTTTCTGTTAAACTACTTAAGTTTGAAGAGTAAATCTATGAAGTGACTAGGAAAGCAGACAGTAAAAGCATTCTGAAAAAGAGACATCCCACAATGACACTGTCTCGAAAATTGACCATCAGATTTATCAGCTCATAATTTATACAAACCCCTGTCCCCTCAATCAATGCATCCCTCCCCAAACCAACACTATAGATTAAACATTTCCCCATTGAGCCAAACCTGGCTGCCCCCATTTCATTATTTCCATGAATACATGTATTAATCTTTTACCTTTCCATTTCTCATATCAGACCTAGATATTTACCAGTGATAAACTAACAGCCATGAATTCTGTGATAATACTCAAATTTCTGATATCGTCCAGCCAAATAACCTACTCTTCTCAAGGTATCAGCCCTACCCTAACCCAATTAATAAACTCAGATTATTGCCAACTAGTTCAGTCCCAGATTAATTCCACTAGATCAGCCCAATTTTTTTTCACTAGATCTGCCCCAGTTTTTTTCCACAAGATCAGCCCCAGATATTTTTCCACTAGATCATCCCCAGAATTATTTCACGACCGATAGATCAGCCCCATAATTGTGTTTGAGTATACAGGTTCCCTCTGCCAACAGGACTGTGACATGCTTCAGTGTTTCCAAGGGGTCTCAACTTACCGATATCGGACATATTTATGAAGCGTGTTACTGTCAGCACAGAATTATTTAAGATGTTACAGGACATACTGATCAAGTCATAGAAACAAACTGTATCCACACTATTGTTACACACACCTAAATTTTCTTATTTACGAATATAATTGTAAAGATTATAAAATATTTCATTGTTCTTATATCAGTACAACAGGAAACAGTGATTGATGAAATAAATACACATGTGTCATAGTAATGAAATAGTTTTTTTACTTTTTTAAGGTAGATTATTTGTATTATTATCCCTGCTTTCATCTTGTGCATGATATCATGCTAATAAATCAAAAAGTTAGTATAGGTCTGTTCAACATTTAGGACAACTGCTGAAGTATGATACATATTAAGAAATAGGTGCTTAACAAAACATGCAAGTGTTTTGTGCTTTTAGAGTTAAAATAGCAGAAGGACGAACTTAAAAAAAAAATAAAATCAAGACTCAATATCAAAACAAAATAGTTAATCAAAAATTAATAATGAAAAGGAAAGACAAAGAATGAAAAGGAGAGTTAATTAATGACACAAATTAGACAAAAAAAAATCATCTTAATTTTAAAATATTGATATCACTAGGCCTTGTTGCTCAATTTGAGGAAAATCAAATGAAAGACTAAATTCAACTTATTTTGTCTAGTAATAAATATTACTTATGTATGTTTATAACTTCAGCTAACAAAAAGTATAATATAATTTTTTTCTAATTAATGTATTTAAAGGAGAGAACACATAAGTTATATAGTGCACACATTTCTTTAAAAAGGTTAAAAATCTCTGAAAACATATTGTTTAGACAGTTAGTATTAGTTTCTCCTCTTCCTATCATTAAGGTCCAGCTGAACTGGGGACAGGACTTGTCAATCTGCACTTGACAACGGTAGCAAAGCATAGTATGCATATGCTCAAGTTATCTCCTCAGCTACAATACGGGAAGGTTAGAAACAGAGAAAGAAGTATTAACAATAGGTTGATAGATATATGGGGTAAACTTCTAAATGGGGTAGAAACTGGTTACCGATTAGTGGACGAATGCTTGTCAGCTCCATGATAAATTCTAGGCACAGTAAAACAACAGTTGAAATTACAAGAAGATTCAGCTGGAAAAGACTGTCTACTTTGTAGCTACTTTGAGGTTTATAAATACAGAGAATCTAGGCTGACAAAGGCTGGTTGCATAGGAAACCAGAAATACATATGCATGAAAATACTGCAAAATCTTGGTAGGATTTCATTGTATTAGAGTGTAAATGCTTCAGATCAAAGCAAAGTTAACTTCAACTACTTCAGTAACAGAAGAACACCCTGGAATGACCTATTAGTTCAGTCAAGAACAAATCAAGCAGCTTGATTTACCTTACAATCTCATGGCTGAAGATTTCATTCAAAACACAAGAAATAATTATGATGATTTAACATCACTGTAATGCTCCCACATAATGTACCTTGAGTCACATTCAGGTAAGTCATAGTAATAGTAATATTCAAACATAAAGGTCATATTAAGGTCAAGGTCTCTAGTCAAGGAAAAGAAGCTGTATGAAAAAGAAGTGCATTAACTGTGTGAAAAATATCTTGTTATTCCCAAACTAAATTAATTTACCATCTAAAGCTATTACAATAAGACTCCCTTTCCTCCCTCCCAATTTGTTTCACGAAAGTGTTGTACAGAAATACATACGTAACAATTGGTGTTCATTACATTTGAAGAAGCGGGAAAAGTATAATTATCTACCTATCATTTAGACTGAAAAACTAAAAATAAAAAATGTGAAATTAGGCCTAGGTATACTACTGGTAATCAAAAAATAGAATTGTGATGAGGATGGCAAATACCCATTACAAGGACAATAACAAAAAGTCAAAGTGTGATGGGATAAGATTTTTTACCTCTTGGCATGCTGCCGTATCTGGTCCAGTTCGAAGGTGGTGTAGGGACGAGGCGAACGTGTGGGGTTCAGGCCCTGCTGTGCCGGCAGGGAGGCGACAGGCCTGAAACAGTGACAGGAAGTGAGACTTATCATTTTATTCCTGATTTTCTCATCTTTGAAGATTTTCTTTTCATCTTTTATTACCAATATAATAAGATCAGTCTGGTTTACAAGGCAGTGGACATACAAAATGCAGGCAATACATTTTTGTTCATTTTTTGCATACATTTAAATTACCAAAAAGCAGAGCCTACAGCTTAACATTTCATATGTACATTTTTTTCTGAAAAAAGAACATGATTGCAAGGAAAATAGAGGTCTTGAATAACATTTTTTGGCCTGAACTTTATGCATCAAATGTCTATATTTAAGAAATTATAGAATTGTTCTTTAATCTCAATTATTATGTGTATCTATTTACTAAAAGGAAAAAAATTAACACCTGCAAATATTCAGCCACAATAGCAGAGCATTGCATGCAAAAGTTGTCATGAAATTTTAATTGAATAATTCCCTAAAATGAATATAACTGACCTTAGCCTCTATACCTCAAACACTTGTAACTTTTGTATAAAGGATCGCATCATGATTTACCTACTTTGAATAATACGACATATTTGATTCTACATATATTTACGTAAAAGAAAATGAACGAAACAAAAACAGAATTAATTCCATATAATAAGGAATTAGCTAGATAACATTATTTCCTTTTCAGGCTGGTAACCATATACACTTTTCCTACTTAAAGAATCACAATTTTAAGAAAAAAAAAAAGGAAAGGAGAAAGAATATATAAGACAGTGGTACAGGATCAGTGACCTCCTAACATCTAAAGAACAGAGAGGACAAGCAAAGCAGACACAACTGTGAAGACTGATGTACAAGTAAAAACCAGACGCGTGTGTTTATTAACAACTGCATCACATACAAATCCTGTCATGGCTATACAACAGGGGGTCACTATACAACATGGGTGAACAGCAATTGCGACAGAGAGGGTGAAGTGGACCCCCAAACATAACAGTTGCCAGCTATAGACAACGGTGCTGCAGGCTAGCACAGAAATAGACATCACTGAATTCTTTACTATATTTTTTTCATTTTTTCAGCTCTGATATATGTACATGATACCATACAAAGCTATTAATTTGGTTGTTGTTGTTTTTTTTTCAAAAAATTTTTTTTTTAGATAATTTCAAACCAGTTTTATGCTGATCTCAAATACATGTAATAAATAGATGCAATGCACCTGTGAAGGTCATACAGAATCATATTTCCATGGTGTTTGAACCAACAATCTTTATATATATTAGTCCTGTATTTTTATCAAGGTCCTGTTTTTTTTTATCAAGGAATAATATCACTATTACTATTTCCTTACATATTGCTACTTTATAACTGTATGTATATAGAAAACGTGTTACTTTTCTATATCATAAAATTCTCAAAGCTGTGAAAAGGTCAATTGAAGCACATGCACTCTTTTACTAAATTGTTCAAGTTTTTAACGCTACCTTGTCCTGAGAACAATAACTTCTTAATAAAACTTTCCACAATCAATAAACACAAAGGATCAAGTTTCTACAATTTCATGAAAGAGATATAAAAAAAAATCCTGTAAATAAATAACAGCATGGACGCAAAATTGGACAAGGATTTACCTGCAAGCCCACACATAGTATATAGCAAAATAGTATGGCAAAAAAAGCCAGGTAAGAGTTTTCATATAAGTCAATATATAATGTTGGTATTTGATTGTAAACTGATTGCCATTGAATTAGCATTCATGGTAGTAATGATTTTGTTTTTCTTAACTTCAGTTTAATGTCTTCTGTCGTTTGAGGGCATTATCTACTTGACTGACATAGACAGTTACCTCATCACGATATCACACAAAACTGACCATAGACAAATGAAATGAATCACACCCAGTCACTTATCCTGACAACCAGTCATGCAGTCTTTGAACTACCCTTAATTACGCTGAATGCTGATCAAGGGAAATAACTAAGTACCATTTTAATGACTTAGTGTGTCATGGCTAGGGATCAAACCCAAGATCTCACAATTAAGGGACAGATGCTTTAACAACCATACCATCATGACTGATTGATAATAATAAGAAAAATTACATGATTATTATCATGCTTAGTTCAATATTGATAATATTCATCAATGCTAACAAATAAAACTTTTTTTTTATTAAATCTAAAGAAAGGGGTATGTGGGAAAATATAAAGGTGTGAATTAAATATAAAATCCTAAAATTCAGACTTACGGTAATTTTCTGGAAAAAAATTTTTTAAAAAAAACCAAAAACATGATCACTTATTAGCAACTAATGTTATTTCTCTTGATCTGCAACACTATGCTAATTAAAGCAAAACAAAATTGAGTTCATATTTTCAAACAATAAAAACTGTTTCAAAGTCTAAAGAGAAAAAATTATCTATATGTAAAATCCTACAAAGATTGCTAAGATTTTTTTTTAAAATACATGTATATTCATTTTCATCCTATATAATTATTATATAATTGGTGCAATCCATTTATAAATGTCAGGCAAAAATTTTTTTAAATTAATTTACAACCAATTAAAAATTTTTATGCTGGTACTACAGTTGTGACTCGTTATTTTGATATCAACGAAATCATCACTTTTATGTCGACACATGAATTTACATGTACCTGGAAACATGTGATCATAATAATATAAACAAGTAACTGGTGTTGCACGCAACACATGAGTCCCCTATCAGTGAGGTGCATAATTTTTCTGTTACCATAGCAACCAAAATTTTGGTCTGAGAAAAAAAACAAAGTGACGTGCAGACTCCATACCGCCATCTATATTTATATACCAATTTTTAAAATATTATCTTAGAATGTTTTTTTTAAATTATCGCGGGATCCAGACTTCTGGATGGATGGACGGACGGACTGACAGGCGGAGGGCAAACCTATAGTCCCCTACGGTGTAAACACCAGTAGGGGACTAACAATCATTCACGAAATACACAGGCATTTGACACAGTTCATCTATAAAGGCCCTTTATACCTAATAAAAATACTTGTCTTATATTTTTTGTTATAGCCTAAACTGAGTTTTGTTGAAGTTGATGATGCAAATTTCTTTCAGTATACTCGCTGCTTATACTGCAAAATGGAACCAAAGAAATTTCTTGAAATCTGTCGAGATATAAAAATGTTGAAATACAAAATGTCGAGATAAGAACTGAATTTATATAAATACATGTATTAATAGAGAAAAAAGTCAGGACTTTCAAAGTATGTTGAGTCATACTAAATCTCGAGAGTCGCGATGTCAACATAAAAAGTCTCAACTGTATTATTTCACTGTTTCTACAGTATACATTCTCTGGTCAATTCTGTATCATTATTTGCTACCGATTTTATTTTAGACGATACAATTTTGTCTAGTGAGGTTTATTCCGATCATGACATCTCTTATATATGCATTGTCCAGTAAAAATAATGCAAATCTGGCAATTTGATCATAAGCAAAGAATGCCACGTCTAAATAAAGTGAAAGTAAAATGGTATGAAATAAGACTGCTAGAAAGACAACATTAAATTTATCACTAAATATCAACATGTTCTACTGACTGATTTTGCAGATAAAAGTATGTTTACACTCTACCGGATGGATTATCTAAAATGTTAAAAAAGAGTCCTTTAAATTTTGTTATAAAAAAAATCAAAAAAAAAATCTAGTACTAATAACATATGAATACATGAAACGTGTCTATTCATTATGAGCACATGAAACGTGTCTATTCATTATGAGCACAGTCTATGTGTAAGAATAGTAAGCCATGTATACATAAACCCTTACAATGCTGTGGGCACTTGTGACTGCCTTTGTGATCAGAGCAGACCAAGATCAGCCTGCACATCTGTGCAGCCTGATCATGGTCTGCACTGTTTCTTATTCAGACAATAAATTTTCAGCAAGTACCCCCATAAGCAACTAATGGTACAGTCCAAAATGAAAAAAGGACATGTCCATTTAAGAAATTTAGCATGGTAAGGGTTTCAAGTGAGTTTTTACCTCAAGCCCATCTCAGCGGTAACGATCCTGTCACAAACATAACCGTTATTACCAGCACAGCTTCCCTCACATGTCACACAAATGTTTTTCACAAATATCTAGTATTACCAGAGACATTGACAACACAGATAAGCAACCTCTTCTCTTAACCTATAGTCTACTTACAATTAACACACATGCCTGTGGAAATATCCAAAATTACCAATTTTGTAGAAAGTAAAAAGTGTTTTGTTCACTATAGTGCCGATCCATTATAAAGCCGTTTTATTGGTCCAAACCTAGTTTCTGCATTATATTGGACAGTGTTATAATCACATAATTATCAACACAGGTAACTGGTGTTGCACACAACACATTAGTCCCCTACCGGTGAGGTGCATAATTTTTCTGTTACCATAGCAACCAGAAATTTGGTCCGAGAAAAAAACAACTAAAGTAACTTGCAGATTCCATACTGTAATCTATTCATATACCAATTTTCAAAACATTATCTTAAACGGTTTTTAAGCTATCGCGGGTTACAGGCATGATGTTACTTATAATGGTAAAACATAAATGTCTCTGATACTACTAACCTACGATGGTAAGCTATTCATTTTAGCATTATAAAATTGAAATTATCATTTGATCAATTGTGCTGACATTAAAAGCTTCCTTTACCACATGAATAAATCTTAAGAGCACAGATAAGCAACACCAGGCCCAGAGGTTATACACATTTTTCGTGCTCGAGTTTGTGCTCAAAGTTAAATTGTACTAGTCAGTTAAGTTTTTCAAATTTTGCTATACTTTCTCTGTTGCACAATTACCCCTACTACAATTTACATAAATTCACTATCAAAGTTACTCAATTTGTTTTGAAATACATAAAATAAGCAAATCAAGTTTCAGTCTTGAACTGAGTTGAGCTGAGAAAAGTTTTATAACCTCGGGGCCAGACACCATCAATATGTAAGTAAAAAGAAGGTTTAAACTGTTCACTTTAATTAAACATATATTCATGAGAAGCAAATGGTATTAAACCTGATCAGTCTACAGATTATAAACAGACTGCACTAGATTTATACTAGTTGTATCAAACTTTTCTGATTGTTGTCACATGACCATTAAGAATTAAGATATATATACCTTAAAAAAAATAAAGATGAAATGACAAGATGAGCAGATATTGTTTCTTACATAAAAACAGGCTAAATTTGCAATCACCAATTCTGAACAATAAAAATGAAGAAACCCCATGTTAAAGACTAATCTATAATGAAACGCTTACTGGCAATTGTCACATTTACATATGTACCTGTAAACATGAGTAAGCTGAAATATAATAGATGAGACAATGGCTGCATGACTACAAGATGTGCATGGTCTTCCCTGAAGTCAACATGATGTCAAAGTAAAAAATATATACATGAATATATACAGTTTGCTTACTTCTATAGTTTCTTAAGTTAAAAAACTTAAGATGTTCCATTTGCAAACTTATTTCTGAACTACAGTCAGTTCATAAAAGAAAGAGAGATACTGAACTTTCTTGGTCATCTTTTCCCTTAATCTTAATTTTTAACAGTTATTTAAGTAGCTATTTTTTGTGTGTGCATGTGTTTATGAAACATGTTTAAAACAAGTAACTGGTGTTGTATGCAACACATAAAGTCCCCTACCGGCTCCACCTTGACTCAATATGGTAATCAATCCCATTTTTTGCCATATTTTCACTATTTCCGTTACCATAGCAACCACAATTTTAGTCGAAGAACAAAAATAAAATGACGTGCATAATCTACACATTGCCATCTAGTCATATACCAAGTTTCATCAAGTTTGCTTGCTTAGTTATCGCGGGATCCCATTTTTTGCCATATTTTCACTATTTCCGTTACCATAGCAACCACAATTTTAGTCGAAGAACAAAAATAAAATGACGTGCATAATCTACACATTGCCATCTAGTCATATACCAAGTTTCATCAAGTTAGCTTGCTTAGTTATTGCGGGATCCCATTTTTTGCCATATTTTCACTATTCCGCAACCACAATTTTAGCGAAGAACAAAAATAAAATGAGTGCATAATCTACACATTGCCATCTAGTCATATAGCAAGTTTCATCAAGTTAGCTTGCTTAGTTATCGCGGGATCCCATTTTTGCCATATTTTCACTATTTCATTACCATAGCAACCACAATTTTAGTCGAAGAACAAAAATAAAATGACGTGCATAATCTACACATTGCCATCTAGTCATATACCAAGTTTCATCAAGTTAGCTTGCTTAGTTATTAAGTTATCGCGGGATCCAGATTTGAGCGGACGGACGGACGGACGGACGGACGGACGGACGGACAGACGGACGGACAGACGGAGGGCAAACCTATAGTCCCCTCCGGTGTGAACACCGGTAGGGGACTAATAAAATATAGGAGGTTTTTCACACAAAATGACTCCAAGAATAACACAAAAATGAATCCAGCAAGACTTTAATGGGTAAAGTGTAAATGTTAGAAACAGATATATAAACTTCAGTCAATTCCACAGGAAGTAGAATTGTACAGGAAGAGGAATTATGGGGAATATCTAAAGCAATAGACACAAAATGGCTGACAGAAGCAGATTGTACTACTGATGACAAACAATTGCCATGATGATGAGGCACCTCACAAAATGTAGTGGTCTATATTGTATATATGACCAAAAAAAAATGGTACAACAATGAATAGCACCCAAATTTTCTGATTTTGTTAAGAGGGTACATCCCAATTATTTGGTAATCTTCAATACTAACTACTGGTACACTTTTGATATATTGATGCTGGTCTTAGTCTTACGCTTAATTAATCATAGTGATCTTATACTTAGAGAAAAAAGATGCATGACTCAGATCAATATTTCCAATATTAAAAAATCCTAGAAAGTTATTGATTTTGTTATAATAGTCAAAGAAAAAATGGTACATATATACAAGAGAGCTTTTTTGAGATAGAATTAAAAGACTGTTAAAACCACATGCTTGTCAGGTGGGTGGGGTTAAGATGTAAAATATGGAGGTCAGGGAAGTACCTACCCTGTAGGCATCATGTCGACGGGACGATCACATGAGATACAGTGGAACCTCTGGATCAGCTGCCTGTAACACACATATTGCTCCCTTTAAAAGTCTGTCTCATTCAAATGCTTGTATTGTTTGTTTGTTTACTGGGTTTAATATCCCACCAACAGTATTTCAGTCAAATATATCTACTTGAGACAGATGTAGTGCAGCCTCACTGCAGTATCATTTTATTCTGACAAATGGCAGTCCGGGAATTACTCTCGCGGCCAGGGATCAAACCCACAACCACCTTATTCTAAAGCTCTAACCACTCTGCCATTAGGACCCGTACATATATTGTAAGAAAACATCTAAAACCTGAAATATACTGTATCAAGTAAACATTCAGTATGTTTATTCAAGGTCACTTCTTGGACAAAAAATTTGTCTACTTCAACATATCAACATTTACTTACTTACAGTAGTAACATCATTGTCTTATGAATTTCAATTAGTTCCCTTTTCTTAATTACTTCCTTAAAAACATCATTTTCTTAAAAAGAAAAAAAAATCACCACATACAAATGCCAAAATTTGTCTTGTTTTTTTTTGTTTTTTTTTAAGGGGGATATAATTTGGTCAAAATGGACCTTAGAGTTATGGATGACCCTTGATGAAAATGTGGCACTTGTGATTGTGAACAAGTATGTGAAGTTTGATGACAAAAGGTTTAATAGTTTTGAAGTTTGGGCCATGGTTAAAGCTTTTTCACTTTATTTATTTTTATATTTTTTTTAAAAAGAAGATAAATTAGGTCAAAATGGTGCTAAGAGTTATGGCCCTTATAAGAGTTACTCGCAGGCTGATCTGGTTTTATGCTGTTCGCATAGGTCTTTTCATGGTATCCTCTATGAGGGAAAGGGTTAAGTACCATTTTTATTTTCATGAACGCAGGGCCTGGCATCATTACTTTTTATCTGAATATTATACAGCACAGACAAGGTCAAGAGATAAGAGTGCCTACTTTCTGATGCCGGCAGCATCATCTTCACTCCAGTCCATCTTGCTCTGGTACTTCTTCAGTTTGTCGTTGAGAGCCTTCAGTCGACTCTCCAGCCATTCTTTCAATGGATCCAGTTCTAGCCGGTCCAGTTTACCATCTATATCCTCCGTCAGCTTGCTGTAGGCTGTCTTCCAGTCCTCATCCTGCATGGCCAAATACATGTGTATCATAAATCATTAATGATGCTTCACAATGAACATTTATATGATGCTTTAAAGTGTATATCAATATATTATAGACTTTCATATTTATTTTTTTTAGAACCAATTTTATTCAGTACAAATGTATATAAACTATCATATATTATTCAGTATATAAACTATCATATTTCTTTACTTTCAAATTCTAGCAATTTTTAAAATTACATTTTTAATTTACTTTGTAATAACATTTCTTTAACAGACAAATTGAGTAAAGTCTTATTGAACAAATCCTAAATATAGTCATAACAGAAATGTTATCTGCTCTTCAGTTTGTTTGATTTTTCCTTCAAATGCATACATTTATAGAAGAATTTGCTATACCATATTTACCTAATTTAAATCACATATTTCTGTGATCATTTTTTTTTTTTTTTGGCTCTAACCACACGAATAATTATTTCAATCATTTCAATTAAACATAAAACACAGTATATGAAAGAATGACCCTCTGGTCATGGCTTGACCACATACATGTCCAGCTAGTTTGTCCAGAATTTCTTTGATCATCTTATTTATTTCATCGGTGGTCTGATCAAAGAGCTTATGATTCACTTTGTTGTCCAGCGACTTCTTGTCTGCTTTCTGTAACAGCCATTAAACTGTGTTTAGAATCAACATCAAATATATCAACAAGATCATCTGTAAGAATTAACATATTTTAAATGTATTATATCTGCCACCATAGACTGTTTGGATCTAAAATTATATCAATGATTGGTGTCATTAAATGAGGCCACTCTACAAAAATGCTATGATTTCTGACATTTATTGAAAGCATTCTATAAATACATGTATAGCCAAGAGAAATTTATTACAAAGTACAGGTTGTCCATCACATCTAGCAGTAAGTGGGTTGTCATGGCAACTTACCACATCTACTTCCATCTGTACATAGTCCTTATCTGCCTTTTCTTCTTGCAGTTTGTCGCAGTACTTCAGGATATCCTGTGAGATACAGAGAAAACTGGTAAAGCATTCTTAGGGTATTAACATCTTGTCTCGCACAGTACTTATAATGGTATACTTCAGCAGAGAAAACTTCTTAACCCTTTCCCTCAAAGAGGACACCATGAAAAGACCTATGCGAACAGCATAAAACCAGATCAGCCTGTGAGTAACTCGCAGGCTGATCAGGTTTTATGCTGTTCGCTGCTCCTCAGTGGTCTGGAAATGAGGACTTTATAATTAAATTTGGTAAGGTTTAACTGTGGTTTTGTGCAGATCAGGCTTTATGTGGTACCTATTGAGTGTGACAAAATGAGTCTATATGAGGGAAAGGGTTAATTAGTAGCAATATATATACCTTAACCTGATAATACTGATACAGACATCTTGTGATGTCATAGCAAACAGTGCATATCTAGAAATTCTCAGATCAGGGTCTCCTTTATTTGCTTATACAATAGTGTAGCTCATGTTCTACACTGTCTGCACAGCCAAAACAACAACAACAATAACAACAAAAACAACAACAACATTAATATATATACAATATAAGTTCAGCAAATTGATATTATTCAAGTTTTTAATTTGTTTATGAATATTAAGGTAATAAGAGGGTTTTAAGTGGGAAGTATATATTATTATGTGGTAAACCATTCCTCAATTTTAGGGATTAGGGATATACATCTCTAAGAAAGAAAAGAAATTTTCCGAAAATGTACAAGAAAGAACTCTGCACATATACACACTTTCGAAATTAGGAGTTAAAACATTTAACAGAATAAAAATATAATGGCTGATGCTTGAAAACACTTGCATCAAACAAGTGTATATTTTTTTTTTAATCATTGTAAGCTTTACTATCTGAAGATTTTACTGATCAAATTGTATCATGCTAACAAAGCATGGCCAGGAGCATATATTGTGTTAAATACAAAGGTAGCAACATGCCATCTGACCATGTTCACTACACTGAGTGTTACCTCGATTTGACGCGTTCTCTGCTTATTCTCGTCAATGATGTCAGACGTGGTGTGATGTAACTTTTCTATCTCCGCCTGCAGCTGAAGGATTGCCTGTTGGGCTCGGCTAAGGGCGTCACTGTCCTGTTACCATGACAAAAGATAATACTGAATTTACAGAAGGGCAGTTTGGTTTGTAATAATTGTACTCCTCCAGATACTGTAACATGATTCATTGCAAAATTTCAAACATATCTTTCCACATGAATATTTAACATCATTAATTAATACATGGCAAAGATGTTTTTAATTATTCAGTCAAGATGGAGGTATAATTTCTAATTTTATTGTCCTCTGGAAACATAATTATGTAAAGTGAAAAACACAATAAAAAAAAGTTTATCACTTTAAAAGTGAGCATCCATTTGCTGTAAAATAAAATCAATATTGAAAAATGGATAACTAAGTATTTTACTGATATGTGAGTGTATGCAAACTTAAAATGCCATAACAATTATTTTAAAGAGCTCTTGTAAAGTTATAACAAGTAGTATAGTGAATAAAAATGTCACAAGCCAGTCAGACTAATGGATGTTTGTGAGCGTTCAGAAAACAAAACTGTCCAAACACTTGAAAGATGGCAAATAAAAATGACAAACTCAACTGCATTGGGTATACTTGGTTTCCATATAGGATCTTAATGAAAACAAAAACATAACCTTTTGAAAAACATGCATGCATAAATATAACTGATGTTTTGATGGTGTTTGAATATTTTACCATAATTTAGGGAAATATTACTGTGAATGTGTCAAACTCAGTCTAGATGTCAATAAAAGTAAGAAACCATATATTCAAATATTTTCAAAACTAGTTAGTAAAAGTTGATTCCAATAAGAGGTGAGATGTAGTGTAATTCAAACTTATCTATTTTCACGTCAGTTGGAAAACAAATTCTTACAACTTGTACTTCTCCCTCCAGATGGTTACTGGTTTGGACCAGTACTTGACACATGGGAAACCCATAAAAATCCTTGACTCCAATGGAGTTTGTATAAACAACTTTTGGATCAGCAACCATGTATGTTATCACTTGATTAGAGCATCTTCAATGAAGTATAGCTCTAGTACTAAACCAATATAAACTTAAAGAAATTTACAAAAGTGTTTCTTATGAGGGGTGTCTATGTGATCCAATAAGGGATACACTATAATGGGCTTGTAAAAAATACAGAGAGAATTTGGTTTGGTTTAAACAATATACAGACAACCAAATACAGAGAGAATTTGTAACTTAGATTACACAATTGTCAATCTAATAACTATCTACAAAATATTTATAGAAATGGGAGAAAAAGAAAAGATGTTTAAGTAATTTATGTTTGAAAGTCAAAGTATAAAGTGCATGACATCTGTTACATGCAATCACCATTTCTGTGTTTTTAGTTTTTTAAAAATGGTCTGTCATTTCGGAACTTAGAAGATGTCAGCAGATAACATCCCTGTCTTCTAAATGTTTTGTTTATACAGGTTTAATGGATCGATTTATGTTTTCCACTACTGAATTACAAATAAATGATACCAAGAAAGGCAATAATGAATTAAATTATTGATACATATGACTTGAAAATGACTGAGAATCTTTAAAAATAAGAAGAATGCCCCACATGAACCCCAAATTAAGCCACACCCCCTAACATCCTGCTCGCCATATACATGCTGTCATCCCTGAAGACACGCCCACCAGTGTTAGACTTGTACTTGACACACCCAGTTCATCATACCCCTGCCCCCCAGTCTCCCTTTCATTGAGAACCAATATTTTTTATAACTTCAGCAAATTAGAAATACCTTATCTGTGACTCAACATTTCAAATGAAAATAAACCATTTCAAAGAAATCAATTATATTTTATAAGCCTGTTGGAGTTGAAATGAAAGGTTGTTTACGATTATTAATGGGTCGAAGAACCAGCCGTCTGCACCAAGATTCATTGAGCAAAGGTATTAAAATAAATCATGGTAAACAATAGGTCTAACTGTGATACTGATGGGGGCTACAATTTCAGTAAGTCTTACACAATTTTACATAACATTTCTCCTTATACAAGACTGTGGTTTGTTGTTTGACTGAAACCAAGCTCATCATCATCGCACGGTGATATTAGCTTGAGTTTATTGAAACAGTATGATTCGTGCAAGCCCAGAGTAGGTTTAGCCTGAAACTTTACCTATGCAAATAGTTTGAATCTGAAGAGCAAATCGAACCAAATTTATGGCATATTTACACACTCTGTAAATCTATTTGGTAATGTTCATATCATATAATGGAGAAGTATGTTTGGGTAACATGGCCTTATACACACTAAACATGTCTTGAAAAGGTTTCTTACAAGAGTTGGAATGAATGATCTTAAGAATGATTGATAATGCCTAATTGAACTGTTTTGGAAAAACTGTTCTATAGTTCATGATGGGGAAACGTTCTGATAATTTAATCTATGAACCACATAAATTTTTTTTCTATTGATCTTTTTTCAACCAAATCATTTGAATGTGAACATTAATATTTTGGATTAAAAATAAACTTTAAAACTAGGGAATGCAAATTTGTCTACCCTCTCAAACACACAAATTCACAAGGGTCAAACTCATTTAGAGAGAATTACTAGAACACTTATACTGGTTAATGAGGAGTACTGCCATTTTTAAACAAAGCTCTCTTTGAGATACAATTACAAAAGAGACTTATTCTTATAGTTTCTCACCTCTATGGTAGATGATTTAAATGATATTGAGGACAGAAATATTGGGAATAATTGCAAGACAGAAAAGCTTGATGGGTCACATAAACAATGATATTATTGCATGTTTTAAAAAACCTAATATCTCCTACTTTATGACTCTTGTAATTATGCACCATACAATTAAAAACTTCAAGTAAATAACTACAGTAATGACAAATTCTTATACCTTTCACGCATGTTTTATTCGTAGAGTAAAATTTCTTAATCTTCATTATTTTCTACTCTTGTTGAGAAATGCTTACTTCAAATAAATGTGAAATTGAGAAATGATCAAGATACCAATTATAGTTGTTGAATATTATTTAAGAAGTATAAATGTTGTTAATATCAAATTCCAAAAATAAAGTTACTTTGTCAGTGGGATATTATTTTCTTATTCTTTCTACCCTACAGCATGAACTTCTAATACTATGTACTATTAATTTTTACTTCATTTCTAACTGAGACATGAAGGAGAAGTACAGGTTTCTCATCTTACAATATGACCTACGTCATAACACCCTTGTAAGGAGGTAAGAAAGTAGATAGTGATATGAATTAACACCTGAGTGGGCGTGTCTATCTCCATGGACTACACAAACACTCTTGTTATCAACCTGCTGTTTGAGTTTGCTCAACATGGTGCTTGAACCCCCATCATCCACCCTTCTCATTACTCAAAAGAATTCAAGTGGTTCAGAACTTATGAAGAAATTGTTCAATTCAATTTATTGAAAAAGAATAAATATGACCCATTTATATTATGTTGAACACATGAGAATGATGATGATAATGACAAGGGTAAGTCAAAGATGATGATAATGAAACATAAACAAAAGATCCATAAAAGATATTAAAACAAACCTTTTGGGTAGAACTGAAAAATAACATAACTACAGAAGATAGAGGGGACTAACCATTTCATTCATGCCTGCTACCTTGGCCCTCATGAGGGCAAACTCTACCCCTTTAGCCATCCTCTTCAGCTCATGGTCCACAAGGAACACTTTGTCTCGCAAGCTGTGCAACTGATCGTTCAAGCTGAAACCCAGTTTCTTCAGCCTCTCGTTGGTGGCATGGAGCTCAGGTGCAGAAATCAACACCTGAGAGTCTGTCTCTTTGAGGTCCGGACTTTCAAGAATCTCTTCAAGGATATGCTTTATCTCTTCTTCTTCTTCTAATCTCTCTTCCACCTTTTCATCGTCCTTTCTTACTTTCTCTGGTTTCTTCTTTTCTTTTTTCTCTTCCTGTGGAGGAGTTTTAGGCCTCTCTGATTTCCCTGTGTCAGACACATCTGTCTCTTCATTAGCAGAGCTGATGTCTGCTGCATGTCCAGCTATCTTTGTCTCCATCTGGTTGAGCCATCCAGTCAGGTCAGACACATCGCTGTGGTAAGCACTGTCATCCAGCAGCATCTCCTGGAACAGCTTGAATCTGTCCTCCAGCATTGTCACTTTCTGCTGCAGAGCTTGTAGAGCAATACTGGTCATGCTTTGTTCATGTAGAGAGGACATCATCTCATCACTGGATGAATCGATGAGCGTGTCAGTGTCTGTGTCCAGTCCGGACATGTCTTGCTTGGATTTACGAACCTTGGACAACATCTTTATAATTGCAGCCAGGAAAGCAAGAGATCCACAATTACCACAAGACTAAGAAAGGAGAGAGAAAGAGAGAAAGGAGAGAGAAAGATGAAAAACAAAGAGGGAAAAAGCAGACAAAAGTGATCAGTGGAGCAATTTACAAAGATACGACATAAAAACATGCAATAACCATGCAAGTTCTGGCTGACATATGCATATCACAAGTGCTCTTCACAAGGTCTTTAATTCTGGTTAAGAAATTTCAAGAAAGAAAAGTTAACTGAATTTCTCATGACAACACATGGTCCTCCAGCAGCAAATATATCAAACTGTAAAGATCCTTTTGAAAAAACTTATGCATCAAACATGTGTATGGTCAGAAATCTTGTGAAGAAACTGTGTAAATGTGTACGTATGTATATACATTTCATTTTACAGAGAGCCTCAGAAACTTACACTCCTGTTAGTTCTAGTGCTATTAGATCCAGCATCAAACTTATCAGTCCGAACAGTGGTTCTTGTATCTATGGCAACAGTGGCCCGGTTACTGTTACTATGGAAACCACTGTTGTCTGGATTGATAAGTTTTGTATCAGATCTTTGCATGATTTTATCTGGGTTAGTTGGAGACTGCAAGCAAAGGCACATAAAATGTAAGTAAAAGAACACACAATGATGATGTATTTAGTAAGCAAAGAGATTCTAAATTATATTATGCTTTAAGTTACTATTATATTCTCAAAGTTCAGAAATCTTTGAGGACATAAACCTTCAAAAAATATAGATCCTTCTCTGTAAAGATGATGTTAATACAACACAATTATAAAAGAACGACATAGCACTATTATCATACATGATTATGATTTTTTCACAATACAAAGTTACAGTTAAATACCTACAGATTTGACTAAAAGCCTTTCTGCAGACACAAGCATTAATATGATACAAACTATTTGATTACATCAGAACACACACATTAATTTCTAGATCCTGTTAGTACTTGGATGAGACCAGTGACAGAAGAATTGATGCTCTTACCATACTAAACACACAGTCTACATGACAAGAGGAATACAGTCACAGCAAATGTGGCACATACCTTATCCCTGGCTGCAGCAAGTGCATCCAACTCCTCCTTCAGTTTACCAATCTGTTCCAACAGCTCAGCTGGGACACCTAGGTAAAAGGTCAAACTTGATGTAGAGCAGTACCGGCCAAAACCTTATTCCTTCAATACATGAAAAGCATCAGCAACCTAGTTGATTTATCCAATATAATCTGATCAGCCTGTGAAGTACTCAAATATTGATCGAGATTCATACTTCATTCTACATCTAACATGTTTCTACTGCAGATCTTTAAATGACTTATATATTTCTTCTTCTGAATCTTGGATATCAACAACTACCAGCACCTCTAGCATCCTACAGGATGAAAAAGGGGACTAGGAAGAGCCATCTGACATGGGGATTACCCATATTTATGGGAGATTCCAATACATTTTTGACACTTTTTATACTTGTCTATCCTTTGAATATTTGTTTATTGTACGATGTTTTTCATATATTTGTGTTTATATACACCTGTATATATCCTTGAACACTTGTTACTATTTTTAGACAATCGTCACGTGATATAGAGTACATCCATTTGACTACTTCAGTACCAAAAATTAACGATGGCTGGATATTAAAAATCATACTCAGCTCAGATGATTATCATGTTCAACTTAGTACCAGTGTTCACAACATCTTTTATGTATATTTTTTTAATTTTTTTCAATATTTTTTGAAGACACATCTTCACTCATTGCTAAATTGCTTTCAGGATAACCTGGCTTTTCTGTATCCTGTATATGGTAATTATAGGGACTTGTTGCTATTATGCAGCATGTTTTAATGTGAACATATTCTATTGTGTAAGATTTTTTTGCTATTTTTCAGTAAAATAAATATCACTTGCATTTATCAACCAAAACTAAACAAATGCAACACAATTAGTGGGACATTTTCTTTATCATCGTATCTGTTTGAAATGACTCAAATACTTTCTGAATTTTACGAGACAAGTAAGGCAGCAAGTGCACATGTACTTACCTAGTCCCTCCAGGGCAGATTTGTCCAGTTTGTTCTTCATCTCTTCCTGCAGGACACAAGGTATACCATTAAAATAAAGAGAGAGAGAAACAAATAAACAGAGAGACACACACACAGTACAAATATCATGCAAAATCTAATATAGCATGGTGCAACTTCCTTGGACCCCATTTTTATACAATATAATTAGGAAATCAAGTTTTGTTTTGCATGATGTATTGCAGAATAATGCACTGTGAAAAGTTCAGTTGTTGACTTAAGTGCCATTTCACATAGTTAGTATGCAGTCCAATATATGGCAGTATCTGGACTTGGACCCCAAATATAGCTTTATAATCAGTGGTTGACACTAACATTTTAGCCAGGTATCCCAACAGAACATCCGCTTTGAAACTCAGAAGCCCATACTGAAAATTAGGAGACCCTGTCGTGTCATTTGGATATATATGACAGCTTTATTTGCATAAGCAATGGTTAAAAAGTTGCGATTACCAAAGATGGTTACAAATAAGAACGTTTCATGAAGATGATTACATCGATTTGCAACACATGTGGCTGTTTAATTTACTTTTAATTGGAAAAGTAAGTGTCCCGACGGAACACCTGGCATGTCAATTCTGGAGTCCCTTTCCAATTTTTGGTATCCTCTGGATCCTGCTGATAATGGAACAGCACTGTATATTAACTTATTCAGTTAAAATTGTATCTATTCTAAACTGATGAAGAAAAATTTTCTGACAACTTATATATAAGTAAGTCTCTTTTTCTGTCAAGGATATCTGGGAGACAACAGGAGTTCCTTGTTAGGAGTAAATCTATTATAACTACGGTATCAAGGCACCCACCTTTCACCTATTCATATGGTATAAGGGTTATTTGCTGATTTCATTTGATAGAGGGTTTATTTCAAAGCCTATATCAACTCCTGTTATATCAAGTTTTATAATATCAAAATTTGCCTTTTTTTCTTCAGAATGCTTACCTATTGGTGCAGATTATGGCCAAAAGATTGTTATTCAAATTTTGTTGAAACTTCCTTGCTAACTGAAGATGCTAGGGTGTAAACAAAAGATTTTTCCCCCTGATTTCAAGGGCATAGCTCTGAATACACTGGTCTCATAACAACCGTAATCAAAGATGGGAGACATTACATTCATCTACAATACATTAAATGATGATGTTACCACACCATCAAGAAAAACTCACCTCAAGTGCATCCACTCTTGCCTTCAGTGTCTGGTGATCAGTGTCCAGTTTGCCGAGCCTCTCCAGAATGTCCAGCACTTGCTCTGAAGGTCCAGGCGTACTCATGCGGGACAATGGCCTTGAAGACCCAGGGCGTGACGGCTGGAAAATAATGCATACAGTACTGTACTGGTCTCCAGTATCAAAATATGTTGCTGTCTAGTGATTATAAAGGTCTATACTAAGGGGGAACCAGTTTTGGAAGTTTAGTACTTTGGATGTTAAAATTAATTTTTAAGAAGTAACAGTTTGTTATGAATCAAAATGGTGGTTTTCATCATAAGAAATATATCAGTATGTTAAGCACATAAATTTTTTATGACTGTCCTAATTGTATGAAAAGAAATAATAACAATAAACAAACATCAATGAAACTGAATGGCTGGGTTGCAGAGATAAACAATGATCTCAATTTCAAAGGTTACATAAAGGAAACGTATAATGTGAGATGAAGATTATGTACTGACTGTAAAATATATAAAAGAAATGTCACAAATGTTAGTCTACTTAGACCTACCACATCAATGAATTCCATAGTAAATCTATACATTCCATATCAAATATATAAACTATACCTTTAAATAAAAAAAAATATATTCCATTTATACACTTAAATCATTATATCTAGATGATTAATGTATCCAAGAAGTACAAATCTATTTGAAAATAAACCAGCTGTTACCATAGTAACATATAAATAATAGGAAGCATGGGGGGGAAAAGCCATACAGTGCTGAGTCGTACAAAAGCATAGGTAAATCTGGGCAATTGTGCATTTCCTCGATCAAACATTGCTCATATAAAAATCTTGTTTTATTCATCTTCAATACAATATCCTAACATATATGCATACCTGACAACGAATAAAGTATACCTGCGTTATCAATCTTGGACTTGTGTTAAGTTAATGCAGTGATACCAGGGAATAACTTTCTTTCATTTATTGTTCCAACTCGAGAACGTTATCTCACATTTTCAATTCATAAAATGATCTACCAAAATCAATTAAATGCATGAAATGCAATAAAACAAAACCATCTATGTATGTCTACAGCTATTCAGAAATCCTATTTTGATAAGAAATTGTTATTTTCTTCTTTCCAGCTAGGCTGAACCTGCTAACAAAGTTCCTGATTTAATTACATGGAAAGCATGGGGATTCTCTATTCATGTGTCCTGACGTCTACAGTGTGTAGAGGAATGATTAATGGCGGGTGAAATTGTTGATGTAATGTTGAAGATGATGGGTGGGTGGGATAAGGGCATTCTGTGGATCTACCACACAATACTGTCACAATTGATTTTTCTGTTGTATAGCCGAGACAAACAATCAAGACTTTGACAATAAATTCTGGGATCAGGGAAAAAACAAGGAGGGAGAATAAAAGCACACACCTTGAACATGAATCTTACATTGACAGTGCATGAAAAGAATGGATTATTGAAACACTGGAGGATTTTTCATTGAAGAGTTAGTGGGCCCACATTCTAGCTGACAGTATATCAGTGTCTACCTCCCCACAATAAAGTAAGCTCTCCTGTCTCCCTTCACACAATACTGCCAAAACAAATGAGGTAGAAAACTATATCAACTCATGACAAATCAATAGTAAAAGGTTTATGTGTGCCATTAGTTTTTGTCATCTTTTACTTTGAAAAGGGAGACATTGCAATATTTCACTATTATATCGAAATGTCTGAGTAACTGGGAACATCTTGTGCTACAAAGTGATGTCAAAACAATGTGTTGGGTTTGGGTCCTCAATGGAAACTAGATCATTTATGTTCAATGTAAGGTACTGATACCAAATATGTTTAAAATAAAAATTAACTACAACAAATTAATATGTTTCGACTAAAGTACATGTATGCATAAATCTGAAACTCTATCCCTGTGGTGATGAATCCAGTTGCAGGACAATAGACCAAGGGAAAATTGGGATTACCGTTTTTTCGGCAAATTACCAGTCAAAAGGCACTAAATCAAAGGATAATTAAGATTACCAGTTGTTGGGCAACAGGGTGCAAAAGAGCAAAGGTACAGTTGATATTATCAGTTGCTGGGTAATAGACAGTCAATATTTCCAGTGACTGGGCAGCAGACTTGACTATTTGAGTTTACCGTCGCTGCTACAGTATTTCAAAGTCCAACTAATTACAGGAGGAGGAAGGTCCCAAATGCACTGAGGCATCCTGGTAGAACCACCGACCTACCGCAAGCCAGCTGGAAGGCTTCCTCACATGAAAATTCGAATGACCCTGTCAGGATTCGAACCCACGGGATGAGAAGCTGAGTGAGTGTTAAAGTCAGTGACCAGAGCAAGGAGCAATATTGACATTACCAGTTGCAGGGCAACAGTGCAAGGGACAGTTGAGATTATAATTTACACTGAAACAGTGCAAAGGGACAGTTGATATTATAATTTGCACTGAAACAGTGCAAAGGGACAGTTGATATTAAAAGTTGCTGGGCAACAAAGCAAAGGGAAAATTAAAACCATAAGATGGTCAAAATTACCAGTCACAGGACAACAGAGCAAAGGGCAGTTGAGATGACCAGTTCATGACAACAGTGCAAGGGACAGATGAAATTGTCATTTGCAGGGCAAGAGTGCAAGGGACAATGCAGTGTATCAGTTGAAGGGCATCGATGCCAGGGACAGTTAAGATTACCAGTTGTTGGACAACAGAGCAAAGGCCAATGAGATTATGAGATGCAAAACTGATCAAGAACAGTCAAAATAGGTACCAGTCACAGGGTAAAAGAGCATGGAACAAATGAGATTACCAATTACAGAGCATAAGATCTAGGGGCAGTTTTAAGGGCTGTAGCCAGCAATAGGGCAATAGGCATGAGACATTTGATATGGGGATGGCAGACCCAGCATTCTTTACACACTTCACTGACACATTACTGCTCTAACTGATAGATAAAAACAATAAATTTTATTCAGTGTTCATGGGAACCATTTTTATATTCCCTGGCCAAGCTTGAGGGAGAAACAAATGGAACATGGAATATAAGAAACAAATATTCTCATTATAATACAATACTAGTACAATATTATGTATCTAGATTTGAAAACACTAAGAAGCAAACTCATTTAGAAGTTAATTTTTAAACAAAAACAATTCATGTGAAGTTTATATTAATCCTACTATTCTAGACAGATGTGATTCAGCTCTATAAATTTCTACCACTAATTCAGGGTGAAATGAGGCTTATATAATCTTCATCTGAAAACGAAAAAGCAATATTAGTCTTCACAAAGCCTCGTCTAGAAAGATGTGGGTGACACATCTAGAAACTTCAGAATGGTCAATCCCTGTCAAGCCTCAACAGCAAACATGTTCTAAGGTTAAGAATACAATTAAATGAAAAGCACGAGCACTTCACGAAGACGACCAGGTAATCTTAATTTTTGTATAAAAGATAGAAGTCCCAACTCTCTCATAGCCCTGATTTGTTCAAGACTGGGGAATTTCATATGTCACTTCAATATCATTTTAAAAAAATGACATTAAATTATTAATTTGCAACTCATCAAATTTTTTTTCAATATTAATTATTAGCCAAATATTTTTTTTTTAAAGAAAAGAAGAATCCTTAAAAAAATACACAGGATAAAATCTTGGACTTAACAAACATGCAACACATGATTTTGACTACAGAAAAAAAAATCACCAGAATCATTTTGTATATGGTTCTCTGGTAGATAAAGAGAAAACAATATAGTGAGAATATAATTAGAATGAAAAGACACAATCTATATGGACAATCAAGCAGAGAAGGTCTGGTCACATTGAACAAGGTTGTTTTTTAGGTAGTAATTGCATGGAATGGCATTGGTATTGCTGTGTGGCAATGGTTTGGCATATGGTGTGGCAGTGGTCTGCATATGGTATGGAAATGGTTTGGCATATAATATGGCAATGGTTTGGCATATGGAATGGCAATGGTTTGGCATATGGTGTGACAATGGTTTGGCATATGGAACGGCAATGGTTTGGCATATGGTATGATAATGGTTTGGCATATAGTATGACAATGGTTTGGCATATAGTATGGCAATGGTTTGGCATATAGTGTGGCAATTGTTTGGTTAATGGTATGGCAATGGTTTGGCATATGGTGTGACAATGGTTTGGCATTTGAGCATGGCAATGGTTTGCCAAATAGTATGGCAATGGTTTGGCACATGGTATGACAATGGTTTGGCATATGTTGTGGCAATGGTATGGAAATGGTGTGACAATGGTTTGGTGATAGAAGGAAGTGCATTATAGGATTGTAAACAGGAA
>CM037778.1:39422235-39449104 GCA_021229015.1 Solen grandis
GTGTGTACAATACATGTATATTCTTAAACCAAAACCTGGTCAGTTTCAGATGACTGAGATGATAATCAGACCTGCAGGTCGAGGTACCGTCCTCAGTAGTATTTCTCTGTTCATATCATTAAAACATGATCATATATTCCTTACCGAAAGTTAACATGTTTCACCAAAGAATAATTCTAAATAAGGAAGATTAAACTCTGAGTCGGAAAATTGGAGGTCAAATTCAATTTTGTAACTGATTTTGCTCAGACACTTTTTTATGAAAAGCAAGTCAACAAATTCTAAAGGAAAATAATTTAGCACTTTTTCGCCTTTTATTACACACAAAAAAAAAAAGAACAAGAATTGTCACAGTCACCGTTACAAATGTCCCCAAAGGTAATCACTGACATTAAAACTTGGATCATGTGTATGACAGGACCATCTTACCTTTTTGACTAATTGCGACCTTGACTTTTAAAGGCTTCAAACGTGAATTTTGCATGCGTCATATATCTCGAAGTCTATTTGTACCAAGTTATTTCAAAATCGTTTTTTGTAAAACAACGTTAAGAGCTCGGGTACAGAAAAAAGTGTCTTGTTTCAACCTTTGACCTGTGATTGTGACCTTAAACTTTGAGCTACAGACCCGAGTCTTGCGCACGGCACATTGCCTTCTCTATAAGAACATTCGCGACAAGTTATTCCAAAATCCATGCATAATGGAGTTAAAGCCCAGTCACGACAAAATGTTCCCCTTTTCAATCTTTGACCCCAGATTAAAACACTGACCTTTGAGATACGTCTCAATTTGGTGAACATTTCTAACAGGTTACGGACGGACGGACAGTGCGATTACTATATGCCTCCATTTTGGGGCTTAAAGATACATCTTTTATTATCTGGAATACAACTTGTTACACTTACAAGTCACCAGGTATATAAAGGCCTGCTCCAATTCATTTTAGCTATCTACATAAAATTTGTCAAGTAACTCGTAAAACATGAAATATTTCAAAACAATTTTACATTTGTTTAGAAATTCAATACACTACTCAAAAGAGAATACATTAATAAATAAAATGTTCCTTATTTAGCAGATATTCTAAAATTTTAAAAGGTATCTTCACACTGAGCTCATTTTATGTACATTTGCAATATGTAAATGTATTTAGGAAATTGTGAATTGTCTGGGGGAAATAACAATGCAATATTTCAAAGCTTCATTTGATTGACTGACTTTGAGTTAATTGAGTAACATATGGCACAAGACAAAAAATCCAACAATTGTTTTTTGTGGGACTTGCAATATTCATGATAAGGAACAGCTATGTAACCTAATAAAGAAACAAAGGTCGGAAAACGTTGAAGGCATAAAGGCTGCAAAAATCCTCCAGGGTAATTAAATAGAGCTAAAACTTAATTACAAAAACATATGTCTCAGCTACAGACATTGCGCTGAATTGCAAAAATCCCCCTTACAGCTGTAACTTTCACGTTTAATCGTGCGCCATGCCAATGCATTTCACAGTGTTCGGCCAAGCGTCAAATTGTTAGTTTGTGAGAGGTTTCAGATGCATAAAGAATTGATTAAATTGTACCATATAATTATGTTCTGATTGAAAAAAGAACATCTCGCGGTGTATGTAGCAAAAAGCTATTACTATTACCATCATCAAATCCTTCAACAATATTAGGAGATAAAAAAACAACAAAAGGGTCATGATGGTCCTAAATCGTTCACCAGACTTCATTTGATACAGAGCAAAACTCAAGTAAGGATTAAACTGCACACTATATATGAAAGACTAAGATCGAGGGCCGGCCCCATATCATGGGACTGATTCGAAAATCGTAGGCCGATCTGAAATCGTGGGCTGATTTCTCCTAAATCGAGGGCCAATTTCTAATAGAAAAAAAATGGAGAATCAGACAAGGAAAGTTAATACTACGATGGCAAAAAATGATAAAAGGACTAATTTGGAAAGTATGTTCATAACAATTATAAAGACATGGCAGAGTCGAAGAGAATAATTATATAAATGTCCATAAATTACTGGCGCGAAACGATACCACGTTAAAACGACAACAGATTACATTTAGTGTAAATGGAATCATGCGCTGTTATAAAAAAAATAAAATAGAAAAATGGACACAGTCGCAGACGCCGGTGCTAAAATTGTACTTATATTCAAAGAAGAAAGAATTCGTTGCCCAAAGACACATATCCCAATTGGCTCAGGGTCGAGATGAACTTGATAACGGATTTTGCACATTCCTAACCGACTGGTGCTCGCCTATTGATGCGAATGTTTAGAGGGGCATCCCCCGATATACAGAAAAATAAATTATTTGAAAAATACACACTGTGTCTCAAAAAAAATTATGCTGGAGTATTCGTATTATTGTAATACTGGTACACACTAACCCTACAGTATTCCAATAACGCTTGGAATGCTTATATAGATAAATTTGAACAAGAGCTTTGTAAAGAATATCTTCTGAATAGTAAAAGGAAAATGTGTTCTATTTACATTTATTTACTTATTGTTTTGTATCGAGGGCTATTGCCCCTAAACCACCGCTTTAACCGGCAAGCACCAGTCGGTAAGAATGTCTGTTTATTTTTATAATTTACATTATCATTAACTCTACCTTATCTTTTAAATGCGTATACCAATTGCGAAATCGACCAACGATATGGAAGAAGTCAGCAGTTTGACCCACGATTTTAAATAAGCCCACGATTTCGATTCGGCCCTCGATCTGAAACCGGCTCTCGATTTGAGTCTTACATACATAGAACAAAACAGAACAGATTATATTTTTATTACGACTTATACAATACAAGGTACATCGTCATTTGCAATATGTGGCTCGTGGACTGAGTGGACACAAAGAGAGAGAGAGAGAGAGGGAGAGAGAGAGAGAACAAAAGTTATGCATATATCAGTCAATCTCAATAAAACGACCCAAATCCATATTGAGCAAACATGAAAAACATGAAAGTTTATATTTAATGTTATAATTGATGTTTTTCGTTAGTTATATGTATTTCTGATAAGGAATGGATAATGTGCCATTAGTAAACATATGTATTTATGATTAATCGTCGTGAAAAGAACATAAGTGATGATGTTATTTTCCACTGTCATATTTATTATATTTCAGATAGTACAACTTAAAAATAGTGCATGACACATTTTATGAGTTTGGTTGTTATATGGAATGATGCAAGAATAAAGTAAAAGCAAATAAGGACGTTATCAATGTATTTTTGGTTGAACTAGAACATACCAAATTCACATATTCAAATGCAAAATAAACTTCAACTGGATTATGCAAAACAGTAAACCTTAACATTTATGTTAAAGTGAATACGATTCTGTTTCTTAACTTCCACAGTCACCATCTGAAACTATACTACTTTACTATATTGTAGGCGTACACTTCCATACTTTCTGGAACTGCGATGTAAGTAAATATCAAGCAAAATGTTTCATCTAATCATTGTAACATCTATAACACACATTAAAATACATCTACTTTTAAAGTGGAAAATATTATATTTCGGTCAGCAGACACATTCATAGCATGGATTGGATAAATTATCTGAGTATGGATACCTTTCCAGATCTGTTTTTGTGTACTTTATATCAAAATACGTGTTGTTATAAATTTTTAAATTAAACATACACTATAGCAAAATTGACAAATTAAGATATCTTTAAACCTATTTTACAGCCATATATATATATAAATATATATATATATATATATATATATATATATATATATATATCATCATCATCACAAGGAATGCTATAATTCAGCCTAACAAATATGTAACGTAAATATCAAACATTTAAGAACAGTTAAAACAACTCTCTAAACGTATCCAAAATTACATTTTGGTCACAAATGACTAGATTTGTGCATGACATTGTGTCAAAGAATCTGTAAAATTGTATGCTCTCGATAAAACCCAATGTATCTAATAGTAACGTAAATATCACGTTTGTTTCAGAACTGAAACTTTCCGAATGCTTTTCCTATTTTTGCATTATCTTTGTCCGATAGCTTAAAGAACCTCTGTGATTTTCCACATTGAACTGGGGACTTTAAATCACAAATGATGTTGCACTTTTCAACCCAAAGAGTATCAGGTCGACTTGGCCATTTGTACAATGATTTAGAGCTTGTCATAAATGTAACGTTAACATCATCCTCATCCACTTCAATTACTTGTCCTATGAACCACTTCTTTTCATATACACAGGCGATGAAATCACCCTTCTGGCACATGATGGGCCTGTTTTCTTGATAGGAGTACTGTGTTCTGGCTCATCATCCGTACCTCTTTTTTCCTGTTCAGTTCCTGTACTAGGCTCTCTATTTTCACTTTAGCTTTAAGTGGTCACTGTTTCAAGGGGTCACACTCGTCACCGTTCAAGCACTTATTACAGTAGCACGACGTATCTCTCGTACGTAAAAAATCAACATCGGTGGACGTCACAGCATGTTTTTCATAGTCCCCTTGATGGGTTGCAATGAAAGCTTTGTTGTCAAACCAAGCTTCTCTCTGCAAGCTGAGCTATCCAGCCACGGAAATGTTAAACTATGCATTGCAGAAGACTTGGCCAAAGAATAGAATTATCGTGCATTTGGATAGACACATTTCCTGATCTACTTGCATCATCAGCCATTCGCTTTGTTGTTCCACCAAGGCCGTCGCAAGGCCCTTTGCTGTGCCAGGCCTCAAAGTAGTTCCATCTCATATGTACATGGTAAAACTCAGGAAAGTGTAAAACAAGGTAAACTATGTGTTTATTCCTGTACTGGCTTGTAGGGCTGTCGGTTCAAATATGCAGTTTACTGACATTGGGGTCCAACTTTCGCAGCTCTGGCACTATAAGATCAATTAGGGCCCCCAGACTTGCTTGTTGAGTGAGCAAGTTCATCTGACACTACTACATAACTCTTATGGCAAAGCTTTCCATCTTGATCTCGGCTATAGACCACAATCGGATGCAATGTCCCGCAGTTTAATGCCAGACACTTTGAATCTCGTCGACAGAACGGCACATATAGTTTTCTGAGAAGTCCATCTGGACAATCATCTCATGAAACTGGTCTTTCAAAGTACGAATTTGCTTGTATTGTTCTCTCAGATGTTCTACGTGTCCACAGAATGCCGACATTTCAGCAGTAAATAAAGGTAAGAATGCAGACTTTGATTTTGTCATCTCAATTACCCCCATGCGCTTTACTTTCTTCTCATCCTTGATTCTTTTAATAGATCTTTAGTGTCTGTATCCAAGGCTTCTTCTGGATTTGAAATTACTCGTATTCCAAGGTTCGGGCTGCTTGTATTTTTAGACTCATATTCTGGTAATGAATACACAAACAAGCTTGTCGCCCAAAATATTTTGCATTCAAACATTTTCTGGTCGAAGTCTACTGAATGATGCCAAAGATATTTTACAATAAGGATTTTCAGAGAGAAACTTTCGGTGGAGATTTGCCATATAATCAGTTAAGATCTTGACCTGCTTTTTCTGACCATCCTGACATTCTTTGAATCTCTTTTTCCTGGCTGAGTCCTGGAGTTGTCTTCACGCTCTAAAAATTCTCTTATCTTGTCTTGAAGCTTTTTAACTGCTGTTATTCTTTGGTTTTTTTCTTGTCCATTTTGCTCGTCTATGAAGAAAAAATCCCATCTAGATAGTGACCTTACTCATATAGTTCAAACACCTGTACTTATATGCTATCTTACCAGCAACAACACTAACTCCATGCCTTTTAGGGGTTTTATTCTTGCGGTTCTCATTAGCAACCTTCAACAGGGCATTCCGAGAAGCAATGGTCTTCTTAACATTTTTGCATTGGTAGGTGTTAATGATTTCAGTAAAGCATCAGTCTTTTTCTTGGTGTCGCATCTTGTACATTTGCAGAAAGGATATCTTTGTTAACTTTTATTATAGTCTTAATATCATTCTTTCCTTTGCCCTGCATTTCATGGTGAGAACGTTTAACTTCAGCATTTCTTCTTGTCTTTTCCTGTCGACACGCAACTTTCTTTTCTTCCTTTGCATGATCTTTTGTTGGTTGAACGATAATCGAACCACCAGACTTTCTCTTGTTTCACTTTCGTATTCACTAGTTGACTCAAGTTCTGGTAGCTCTTGTTGTTGCTGTTCTTCTCGTAGCTGTTTAATCTTCTCGCGGTGCTTTCTGTTTTGTTTCTCTCTGCTGCAATTACATTTCTTTTCTTCCGTTGAGGACCACTGAGCTCTTTACTTGGTACATAGTATTTCAAAACTCTCAAACTTTCTTTCCCTTTTGTAACTATCACCTTCTTTCAACATTTTCCTTTCTCTGTATTCACGTTGTATGTCAGCAATGACTTCTCCATTCTGGAACTGAAAATATATGAATGCGATATTTACGTTACCAACATATATATTATTTGTTTCTGTGAAAAACATTTTATTTTTTTTAAAAATACAAACTTTTTTTTTGGGGTTATTATGTAAAAAAAACAAAAAAAAGGTTTTTTTAAGAATTGCTTTTTTTTTTTTATTCTGGATATTCAAATATGTGAAAAAAAAGGGAAAGAATATTAAAAAATGTTTTTAATTTTAAACCAATCTTCCTGCTTAAAGTAAACAAATAAAACCTTTTTACTTTTTTATTTATAAAATTAAGGTTTTCTTTTTCAATAATAAAATTAATTTTAAAATAAACTGTTTGGTAATTACTGAAAATTTTTTTTTAAAATTTTTTTCGTTTTTTTGGGGAACGTAAATATTTTAACTTATTTTAAAAAATAAATATTTTTCACCCCTTTTTGAAATGGGCCAAAAAAATTTTTTATTTTTACTAATTCTCTTCCCAATAGAACAAAAAAAAATATCAAAATCAATATTTCCCCCGTCTTCTTTCCCCTTTTCCCCTTTTAATGTGCTGAAATGACGATTTTTTTAATTTTCTGCAACAAAACTTCAAAAATTTTTGGTCCCAAAAACGTTTTTTAACTAAAAATGGGGTTTTTAAGCTAAAAAGGGGGGAAAAAATCGTCCCAAATTTTTTTCCCAAAATATATTTTTAATTCCCTCTGTAACGTAAATATTTTATCAAAATTTTTTTTTAAAATTTTCTTAATTTTAAATAAAAAATTATAAAACTTTGGGGGATTTTTTTTTCATATTCGATGTGCGAATAAATAAAACTTTAAAAATTTTAAATGGTCGTTACAGTTATTTGTATAGTGAACTGTACATGTCGGGAAAAAAAACTCCGAAAAATGTCCTTTGAAAAAATTTTTTAAAATTTTTAAAAAAAATATTAAAAGGGGGAAGCAATTTACTTAATTTTTTAAAAACGTTTTTTAAACGGTTATTTTTCTTTTTTTTTAAATTTTTAAAGTTTTTATTTAATTTTTTTTGTTTATTTAAAAAATTTGGGTTGTTATTTTAAATTTTATTTTAAAGTTTAAAAAAAATTAAAAATTAGAGACACGTTTTTTTGTTTTTATAAAAATTGATTCCTTAAGGTTTCTGAAAAATTTTTTACGTAATTTTGGTATTTTTTAAAATAAATTATCCCCAAAAAAAAATTACCTGTCTGTTTGTTTTCCCTTTAATTTCCCTTTTTAACTTTGATAATATCAGCTTTCCGTTAAACTTTTTTTTTGGCATTAAGGGAAATTTTTTTTAATTATTTTTTTTTCGAAAAAAATTTTAAAATTAATTTTAGTGACACTTTTAAAACATTTTAAAAGGTTTAAAGCAAAATGTTTTTTTTACAAAAAATGTCATTTAATGAAATTTTTAAAAACGGATATGTTTATTCTTTTTTTGGGGCTTTTATTGAGATTGGTGATATATGTTAAAAAAACTTTTAAAATAAATAGGGAAAATAAAAAACATTAAACAACTACAAAATTTATGCATAAAGACATTGTTAATATGTTTTTTTAAAAATCCAAAAAACCTTTTTAAAAAAAACAAAAAAAAAAATAGAAATGTTTGTTAAAAATACAAACAAAACGGCTCCCCGTTTTTTTTTTTTAAAAAATTTTAATAAAATTTAATTTAATACAAAAAAAAGGGAAAAAAGTGCAAAAAATGAAAAATTTAAAACGTAAATCATCATTTCATTAAAAATAAAACTAATGTTCAAAAAAAAGCTTTCTTTTTTTTTCTTTTTTTTCTTTAAAAGGTTTTGAAAAAATTTTAAAAGGGGAAAAAGGGGTTTTTTGAAAACGAAAATTTTTAAAAAAAAAAAAAAAAACAAAAAAAAAAAAAAAGGGAAAAATTTTTAAAATGCTATCCCGGGAAAAATTTTTTTTTTTTTTTCGTTATTCAATCGATTTAAAAAATTTTTTTTTTTTTTTTTCTTTATTTGATTCCATGTCTTCGAAGATATGATTTAAAAAAAATATCATTGCAATTTTTTCCATTTTTTTAAAAATTTAAAAAAAAAAAAAATATTTTTTAAATATGACTTTCAACCCTTTTAAAAAAAAAAAATTTTACATTGAAAAAAAAGATAAAAAAAAACAAAAATGTAAAAAAAAAAACATGAACAAAATTTTCCCTTTTTTTTATTTTTAAATTTTTTAAAAAGTCTTTTTAAAATTTCATTTTCGAAATTTTAAGTCATCTTTAGCCATGGTAAAGGGGAGCTAAGAATTAAAAGTATCTTAGAAAAAACAACAAGGGGGTTGGCTAACTGCAGAAGGCATGAAAAAAATTTTATTTTCATATAAATTCCCCTTTTTGATGTTTCCCAAATTTTAAAAAAGAGGGCCAAATTTGGCCCCGTTCGTCACCCGAGTAAATGGGTGTGTTTGGCTAATGACAAAAAAACTGGCATCCCAAAAAGGGGTTTTTTTTAAAAATTTTTTTTTTAAAGGCCACATATTGTTCCCCAAAAATTTCCTCAACTGGGAATTTTTTGGGGGGTCATATTCATACAAAATTTTTTGAAGACCGGACCCAAAAAAAAGGCCTTAGAGTGTTTTCAAGATTTTTCGTAGTTTACCCGGTGACAGTTTTTGTTTTCATTGACTATTTTTGAATTATCCCAAAATATCAATTAGACAAACATCCTGACCAAAAACTATTGAAAAATTGGGTAAAATGTGGCCTCTAGAGAGTTACCGGTTTTTTTTTGTTTTACCTGGTGACCTAGTTTTTTTATCCCACATGACCCAATTTTCAAACTCATGCAAGGTATCATGTAGACAAACATCCTGACCAAAATTTATGAAGATTGGGCCAAAATCTGTGGCCTGTAGAGTGTTCACAAGGTTTTTTTTATAAGATTTGACCTGGTGATCTAGTTTTTGACCCCACATTACCCGTTTTCGAACTCATCCAAGATATCATGTAGAAAAACACCCTGACCATTTTTCATGAAGATTGGTCTAAAACTGTGGCCTCTGGAGTGTTCGCAAGGTTTTTCTAAGATTTTCCCTGGTGACCTAGTTTTTGACCCCATGTGACCCAATTTGAAATCATCTGAGATATCATGTAGACAAACATCCTGACCAAATTTTATGAAAATTAGGCCAAAACTGTGGCCTCTAGAGTGTTCCCAGTGTTTTTCTAATATTTTCCCTGGTGACCTAGTTTTTAACCCCATGTGACCCAATTTCGAACTCATCCGAGATATCATATAGACAAACACCCTGACCAAGTTTCGTGAAGATTGGGTTAAAACTGTGGCCTCTAGTATGTTCACAAAGTTTTTCAAAGATTTGACCTGGTAACCTAGTTTTTGACCCCATGTGACCCAATTTCGAACTCATCTGAGATACATGTAGACAAACATCCTGACCCAAATTTTTAAAAAATTGGCCAAAACTGTGGACTCTAGATGGTTTCGCAGGGTTTTTCTAAATTTTCCCTGTGACCTAGTTTTTCACCCCACAGACCCAATTCGAACTCATCTGAGATATCATAATACAAACATTCTGACCAAGATTCATGAAGATTGTGCGAAAACTGTGGCCTGTAGAGTGTTCACAAAAAGGTTTTTATAAGATTTGACGTGGTGACCTAGTTTTGACCCCAGATGACCCAATTTCAAACTCCTCCGAGATATCATTAGACAAATATCCTGACCAAATTTTATAAAGATGGGGCCAAAACTGTGGCTCTAGAGTTTTCACAAGCAATTGTTGACGACGGACGACTGACGACGCACGAAGACAAAAGGCGATCACAAAAGCTCACCCGAGAAAGTGCTCAGGTGAGCTAAAAAGAAAGGCCTTTATATTTCCAACATTTCACGTGTTCCATGTTTCAATTTTTCTGTTAGTGCTCTGAGATATAGAAAATTATTTATTAAGAAACGGCAAAAAAAATCGGCAAAACGATGTTCAGGGTCTATTATGCCCTTCGACAAATAACTTTATAATGAATGGCCCGATCAATTAAAAATCTGCATACCTTAGAACCGCATTGCATCACGTAATAATACTGTTCTTTATGTTATTTTCAAAAATAAATAGTTCTTAAAAAAAAACAATCAAATGATAGGGACTAAACTGCAGAAATGCATGAAAGAACGGTTTAAATGAATTCTTATTTCTCATCTAACTTACTTATAGGATATTCGATGTCCAATTTTAAAACGGTAGGTACCATTAGAAAGCCCTTTAAATTTCCAACATTTCACGTGTTTCATTTTTTCAACTTTTCTATTACGGGCTCTGAGATATAGAAAGTTATTTTTCAAGAAAACGGCAAAATCGGCAAAAAGATGTTTATTTCTATTATCGCCTTTCGACAAATAACTTTATAAAACTATGGTCCGATCATTAAAATCTGCATATCATTAGAGCCACATAACATCAGCAAAAAAAAATTGTTTTTTTATGTTATTTAAAAAAAATCATTAGTTTTCTTCTTCAAAAAAAAAAAGGAATCAAGTGATCGGGACATACTGCGAGAGTGCATGAAAGAACGGTTTTTCTGCATTCTTAGTTTTCATGTAACTTCCTTATATTTAGTCCAATTTTAAAAGTTAGGTACCGTTAGAAAGGTCTTTTGATTTCCCACAATTCTCTCGCTTCATAATTGTATGTTTCTTTAAACACTTTTTAGATACGGGCTTAAAAACCTTGAGCATACGGCAAAAATCGGGGATTTAAAAATGTTCATATCGTTTTGTTTCCCCTATAACTTAAAAGAATATTAGGTCAATCTTTAAAATTTAACACCAAAAGAACGGCCGGGCATTGATCTACAAATTATATTCATACTCTTATTAACAAAAATCAATAATTATCGAGATATAGGTAGTAAAATGCGCTTTAGGGTTGCAACATCTTTTTTTTTCTTCAATAACGCAACTGATTCAACCCCCATCTTCAAAAACTATATATCATCTGAAAGGTCTTTTAAAACCTACAAATTATACCATAGTGTCTCGATAGAATATTTTTCGTTTTTGAGATATTTAAGGCCGAAGAAAAAACCGAATAATTGCATGTGACCTTGACCTTAGCTATTTTTCCGGAAGCGGAAGTGACTGATGACATAAGAGGCATGTTTCCATTCCAGTGCTAAAAAAAAACGTATATTTTTGGGTAAAAAAATGAAAAACGCGTCATGACGTCATTTTTCGTCTAACGACGTCATCTTCTCAGAGTGGAAAGAAATTAATAGGATACATATTCTGTCCAAATTTCATTTCTAGCTATCTGATGCTTCGTAATACTTCAATACATTTTCTGGTCCAAAGTTCGAAAATTGGTTCAGCCATAGATCCTTGATCTTTTCAAAATATTGCAAATGTATATAATCCTGCACAACAAGTACCTTAAACTATACATTCTGTGAAAAATCAAGTAAATCGGCCCCAGACATAACGGTTAGAGCGGTACAAGCTTTTGTAGCTTTTTTCGGCCCTTTGACGTCATGTAACGTCACATGAAAAAAAGAAATATGACAATCAAAAGCGCCAAAGTCACTGTCCCTACTGTTAAAATTTCATGCAGCTAGCTCATCGGCCCCTGTTTAATTTGAACCTCAAAAGGAAGAAAAAAGTAGAAATATTATAATAATAACTAGACTTTTTTTTGGGTCTGGACAAAAGAAAGGGCTTTCTGCACTGCAAACCATGTCAAACCTGATCATACTTATTTAGTTTTCTGAAATACACCATCATCAAAATTAAAAGAAAATCCGTCCCGAAATGACAGCTGTAGAGTGCAAATAAATAAATAGCAGAGGAAATCTGTGATGTCATATAACTAATTTAAATTTTAAAGTCATTGCTTCAAAGAGAATATGTGACTTTGTTTTCAGTTATAATTCATAATGTAATTATTCCAGAACCATCTTTAAGATAACTACAATAATACTCAATCTTCGTGTTCTGCAGGACTTTTAGTATCATAGCCTTTTAAAACATGCTAAAAGGTATACAAGATTCCTTTTCTCGAAACTATTCATTTCCATCTTCATTGAAGTTTCTTGTTCAATTGAATGGGCACAGAGCTTTAAAATAAATTACTGTTTTCACTTTTTTACCTTTAATATAACGAAATAAAATTTAAAATAATATGTGGCATCAACTGCAGAAGCACAAGGAAAAATGTTTCTTTCTTTTTTTTTCAGAAATTCTTACTATCATGCAACTTCCTTATTTGAGTCCGATTTTAAAAACCCAGGTACCGTTAGAAAGGTCTTCTGAATTCAAACATGTATTACCTTATGTTTAACCTATCTATTTTTGCTAATATGTAAAGTTATTCCTCCCCCCAAAAAGGCAAAAATCGGCAAACGATATTCATGTCAACTACTACCATTCGACAAATAACTTAATAATTAATAGTTTGTTTCAATAAGATCTGCATAGCATTATAACCGCATTGCATCATGATAAAAATATTGTTATTTATGATATTTTCAACAAGAGGGACAAGGTGGCCCTAAAGACTATCATCTTCGAAAAACTGCTTTCATTGCCTGTACAAATTACAAAATTATAGCATAGTTGTATGAAGGGACATAATCCATCAGATTATTTTAATTTCACGAACTAAAGAGAGCCTGTTGTCGAAATTTGAAGAAAAATTGACTGAAAAATTATGGCTTAAAACACACATATTTAAACATCAAAGGGGCGTAACTCCTGACCTAAATGGCAGATGTCAGCCATTATCGAATTGGCAAAAAAAATATGGCTATAAACATTGTTCTAAAGATTGAAGATGATTACTTCAGAAATGAAGTGCTAGAGTGCAATAAAGTGAAATATTTTTTTTATATTATCAAAAGGGGCATAACTCCTGACCAAATTGACAGATATCTGCCAAAATCGAACTTGGCCAATATGACTATGGCTATATAACATTGTCATTGATTTGAAGATGATTTTTAAGAAATGAAGATGCAGATTGCAAACAAACTAAAAAATTGGCATTTTTTAATATTTAAAGGGCATTAACCATGACCTTAGGGGCCGATATCAGACTAATCGAAATTGTCCGGATTTTATGATAATAAACAAGTTATAAAAGTTTGAAGATGATGCTTAAGAAAATTTGAAGATGCTAGAGTGCAAACAAACTATAAAATATCATATTTTAATAAAAAAAAAGGGGCATAACTCGGACCTAAGAAGTTAATATCACCATAATCAAAGTTGGTCGTTAGATGATGGTAATAAACATTGTCGTAATGTTTGAAGATGATTGCTTAAGAAATGAAGTCCTAGAGTGCAAAGTGACAACACAATGTGAAATCTAGCTTTTTCCAATATTAAAAGGGCATAACTCCTGCCTAATAGGGCCCATATCAGCCATAAACGAAGTTGACAAGATTTTATGGTAATAATTATTGTTATAAAATTTGAAGATGATTACTTAAGAAATGAAGATGCTAGAGTGCAATCGTGGACGACGGACGGACGGCGGATTGTCGGACGGACGGCGGACAACGGACATTAAAACAAATTTTTATAGCTCATCTAAGCACATGTGCTCAAGTGAGCTAAGATTAATAGTTTCTTAGAAAAAAGCATCAAGTGATTAGGACTAACTGCAGAAGTGCATGAAAGACGATGAAAGAAAGGTATAAAAATTTTTTTTTATTTCTCATCTAACTTCTTTTATAAGTCCAATTTTAAAGAAAGAAAGGCCTTTATATTTCTAACATTCACGTGTTTCTGTTTCAACTTTTTTGTTACGTGTTTTGAGATTTTAGAAAGTAATTTTTCAAGGAAACGGCAAAAAATCGGCAAAAACGATGTTCATGGTTATTATTGCCCTTCGACAAATAACTTTATAATGAATGGTCCGATCATAAAATCTGCATACCATTAGAACCGCATTGCATCACTCTAATAAAACTGTCCTTTTATGTTATTTTCAAAAATTAATAGTTCTTAGAAAAAAACAATCAAATGAAAAGGGACTAACTGCAGAATGCATGAAAGAACGGTTTAAAAGAATTTTTATTTCTCATCTAACTTCCTTATAGGATATCCGATGTCCAATTTTAAAAAAGCTAGGTACCATTAGAAAGGCCTTTTTTAATTTCCAACATTTCACGTGTTTCATGTTTCAACTTTTCTATTACGGGTTTTGAGATTTTAGAAAGTTATTTTTCAAAAAAACGGCATAAATCGGCAAAACGATGTTCATGTCTAGTATGTCATGTTTGTCTTTTTAAATATTGCAAAATGTTATAACCTCACAACAAGAACTTAATATTACATTCTGTAAAAAAATCAAGTAGATCGGTCCAGACCCTGACGGCTGAGAGCGCGTAAAAGCTTTTGTATCTTTTTTCAGCCCTGACGTCATGTGACGTCAATGAGAAAAAAATTCGACGATCAAAAGCGCTAAAGTCACTGTGCCCACTGTTAGAATTTCATGCTGCTAGCTCATCGGCCCAACCCGTTTCAATTTGAACCTCAAAAGGAAGAAAAAAATAGAATAAAAATAACTAAATTTCAATTCGTTGATACGAATGATAGGCTTCTGCACATTTGAACACTAAAAAAAGAAAAAAGTATAAGGATATCAAATTCCTTCCTTAAAATTGTTTTTTGTAGGGCCATAATTTCCATAAACTTTGAAAAATAACCGATTAACTTCGAGGAAATTTAAAATAAATGAAATCAATTTCTTAAAATTTCATTTTAAATTTTGGCCTATTCTAAAAACAATGCCCAAAAAACAAAAATTTTTGAAAATGCTTACAATTCGAAAGTACATAATTTGGTCTAGCTTGAGAGGTTTTCAAGATATAAGCAATAATTGAAACCTAAATGGAATGACATTGTTCTATAGGATCAAATGCTGCACCTTTAGTAAGAATTAAATGCAAATCAAACAAAGAATAAGGCATACAGGTATTAAAAACGTTTAATTTCGACAAAAAAATAAAACTTCGGCCCCTTTTAAGGTCACATGACGCCATATGCGATATCTTCTCCCGAATGTAAGAAGACTTGAAAACATACTGAAATTTGACATCAATGCTTCTAAACTTGGATTAGCCCTAAAACCTTTGTCTTTTTCGAATTTGGAAAAACGGACACCGATTGGCCAAATATAGAGCGTAAAAATACACAAATTTTGTAAAATTTGATGAAATCCGTCCAGAAATAATGGCTGTAGACCGCGTACAAACTTGTGAAGAAAACGTCAAGTTTGGTGTCCATGACGTCTAGACATAAGAATATCAATGAAAAAGAAAGAATCATTATCTTAAATATATGCAGTAGATTTGTCATGCCCCTGGGACCTTTGCAATATTTTTTAAGAAATAACGCATAGATGTCAAGATTTTTTTCCCCTTATACTCTTGACTAAAGAGGTTGTCCTCACAAAATAGAAAAAATCTTAGATACTAAAATTCATCCAAAATCGCTTTCAAAGTCACGGGAATGATTTTATGTTTAAATTTTTGACGTCATGGTTCGATTTTGGTTTTGCCATGCTATGCCTTTTTAATTTGCAAAAACCGGACCCGGGAAAAAAAAAACAAAGCTCATACTTCTGTGAATTTTGAGTAATCAGTTCAAATAATGGCGTATTCCCGCTAAGCTTTTTGTCTGATTCAAATCTGAGTTTAGGGAGTTCCCCTTAATATGAAGCCTCGCATTCAATACTCATTATTTTGTTGGTGCCATAAGTTTATAAACGTGGGAACTTAAAAACCCATAATTAAATTAACATGTAAATGAGAAATCTTTTTGCCCTTTAGTCATTACGTAAATGACGTTCATCTTGCAGAATTTAAGCCTACTTAGTTTATATCTACCAATAACAGCATTTTAACTCACTGGAAGCGATTTTGGGTATTAAAATGACGTCAATGGTCGAAATTGGATTCGCCATGAATATTTGCAGTTTTGAATTGGAAAAAACGGATATCAAATGCACAACAGATGTAACATAACCTTGGAAATTTGATGAAAATCTGCCCAGAATAAAGGGCTGTAGACCGCGTACAAACTTTTTTAGACGACTCAATTTGGCGCAAAATCACGTCATATCAAATGAATATATTGAATCAATAGTTCTATCAAAGATAGTCTTAAATGTTCTGGACACGACTTTAACAACTATAAAATACACTAAATTTTAGAAATTACTTTTACCCATGCGTCAATGACGCCATATGTGTTCATCTTCAAGAATCTAAAGAAATTGTAAAGACTTATAATTTGCCCAAATATATCTTTCTAATATCTGGAAGCTTTTTAAACGCATTGAAATTTGACGTCAATGGTTCGATCTTGATTCCCCGGAAAACCTGCCTTCGAATTTTGAAAACGGACACCTGAGGCACATCTAGAGCCTAACATACACATTCTTGTAATTTTCATGAAATCGGCCCAGAAATAATGGCTGAAGACCGCGTAAAACTTTTTCACCTGACGTCAAATCTGCATTATATAAACGTCATAGAATATGAAATTCTTTGCATTCGAAGACATAGTTTGAAATATATCCCATAAAATTTTCATTTTTCTGGGCCTTTGGCAAACTTCGATATTAACACAAATACAAGAGGAAGAAAAAAAGATAAGATTATAAAAAACATAACAAACCGAAATAGACTTTCTGCCAGTAGGCAGAAAGTCCAAAATAAGAAAAACATAAAAAACCCCAATAGGTCTTTCTGCTTGAGGCAGAAAGCCCTAATAACTAGACTTCGTTTGTCCCACAAACGATAAGGGTTTTTCTGCGCTGAAACTCAGTCTAAGCCTGATCAGCTGAAAAGAATTTGTTCATAAACATGTCGTCACCCCAAATTTACGTTTTCTGTGGTATAATACCTGCATTTTCCATATTGGGGAATATAGTGTTCTATCAAAACTTAGTTCATTTCACATGTATCCTTTCTTTATATGAAACAATTTTCCTTTTTCTTTTAAAAAGAACGTACCATTACACAAAAAGTACATGCTGAACAACGAGGTATTTTAATGAATAAAGGACACTAAAATAAAGTATGAATTTTATACACTAGACATTTCCTTTACAAAGAAAATATATATAGAGTAACCCGAACAAATATAGAGGCCCCCCGCCTCACATGAGCACAGGTAAACGTTGTACCTTTATGCTTGCTTACAGTGACGCCAGTAGAATTCTCAATAGAACTCATATTCTGCTTTATATACTATAGCTATTTGACATTCCAGTGGTCATCCCAAATTTACGTTTCTCTGTGGTATAATACCTGTATTTCCTTATTGAGAATATATGTGTTCTACCTAACTTAGTTCATTTCACATATATCCTTTCTTTAATATGAAACAATTGTTCCTGTTGTTCATTTAAAAGAACGTAAAATTACACATAAAGTACATGATGAACAACGAGATTTTTTCAATACACATTTTATTTATATTTACCTTGTCTTTATTTTCATTTATCAATATTGAAAAAGGACACTAAATTAAAGTATGAATTTTATACACTAGAAAATTTTCTTTTACAAAGAAAATTATAGAGATATAACCGAACAAAAATAGTGGGCCGCGGCCTCGCATGAGCACAGGTAAACTTTTTCCCCTTTTAACTGCTTGCTTATAGTGACCCCCAGTATTTCTCATAGAACTTAAAACATTCTATTTATATAAAAAATAACTATTTGACATTCCAGTGGTATCGAATTAACTGAAACACTTTTTTAAAATTTTAAAACCTGTTGAATTTTGGCTGAAAATATTAAAGCATAGTTACATTATTGTTTACATAGGCTAGTACTTCGGTATCCATACCATATAACGCTTAATATGTTTAAATAATACGAATGAATAGTTTTTTGATTGCTTTTTGAATTGCGCATTTACACTTTCATGATTTTTATCTGAGTTCTTATTTCTCATGTAACTTTCTTATATCATGACCAAAAAAGAAAAGTGGGGTACCGTTAGAAAGGTCATTAAATTCCCACATTGCGCCGCTTTATGTATGGACCTATGTTTAACTGCTTTTGAACTATGGACGCTTAAACCTCGGAAAAGGCAAAAATATCCCAAAAATATGTTCATGACATTTACTTCATGAACGATATTTTAATAACTATTCTTTGGATCTTTAAAAGCTGCAATCGTTCGAAAGGAAATTGATTGGGCTATAAATCATGTTCATAATGATATTTACAAAACTCAATATTTTTTTAGATACATCCCATTTTTCTACACTACTATAGCGCGTTTTCGCTGTTCCGCCATTACTGTGCCATTTCAAGCCCGATCTTCAAAAATATTTTGTCATCAGAAAGAGCTTCGAAGCACTAAAAAAATACGCATATTGTCTCGTTTAGAATGTTGTTTGTTTTTTAGATATTACAGGTCAAAAGAAAAAACGATAATTGATTAGACCTTGACCTTTGAGATTTTTCCGGAAACGGAAATGATATTTGACAATGAGATGCTATGGTGCAGATTCAGAGAAAATTTGAAGCCAATCGTTCAAGAAATGTAGAGTACAGGGCTGAAAACCGTTTGTATTTTTTTTCGAATTGTTATTAATATTATGACGTCAAATGAGGGTCATATGACGTCAAATGTCATAGAATATGAAGAAGACATCAATGAAAATATGTGGTGTCAATTTGAGATTTCTAGCTTACATAGGAGCTACAAAATATTTAATACATTTTAAGGTCCAAGTTTCAAAAATTTGGGTTTTTTTTTAACCACAGCCCCTTGGTCTTTTCGAATCTGGGAAATCTATATAACCCAGCACATCTAGAACGTAATGACCATTTTGTGAAAATATCGAGAAAATCCCCCAAAGAAATGAAGGCTGTAGAGCGCGAACAAACTTTTGTAACAAATGTCAAATTTGACGTCATGTGACGTCATAGGAATATAAAAAACCATAGATTCTAAAATTTCATCGCGTCAGGTATGAGCTTTTAAAATTTTTCGTGATTCTAGACCGTCAGAAACCTATTGAAATAGCAACCTCTTTGGGAAGAAAAGAATAACAATATTAGTAACTAGACTTGTTTGTCCACAAACGATAAGGGCTTTCGCGCTGCAACTCATTTTATAGCCTGATCAGCTGAAAAGGAATTTTTTCCCTAAACAAGTCGTCATCCCAAAATTTACGTTTCTCTGTGGTATAATACCTGCATTTCCATTTTGAGAAATAAAATGTGTTCTACCTAACTTAGTTCATTTCAGTATCCTTTCTTTAATATGAAACAATTGCCCCCTTTGTTCATTAAAAGAAAGTAAAATTACATAAAAAGTACATGATGAACACGAGATTTTTTCAATACACATTTTATTTACTATTTACCTTGTCTTTTTTTTCCCATTTTCAATATTGAATAAAGGACACTAAATTAAAGTAGGAATTTTATACACTAGACATTTCTTTCAAAAAAAAATATATATGAGATAACCCGAACAAATATAGTAGGCCGCCGAATCACATGAGAACAGGTAAACGTTGTACACATACTGCTTGCTTACAGTGACGACCAGTAGATTTCTTATTAGAAATTAACTTTACTTTATATACATATAAACAATTTGAATTCCGTGGTATCTGAATTAATGAAACATATTTTAAAAATTTCTAAAACCTGTTTAATTTGGCTGAAGATACATCAATGATTTACAAAGGATTTTACTTCGGTATCTAACATATAACGCTTTATATGTTTAATAATAAGAATGAATAGTTTATTGATTGCGTTTGAATTGCGCATTTACACTTTTTTGTAATTAGGATGAGTTCTTATCTTCATGTAACTTTCTTATATCATGACCAAATAAGAAAAGCAGGGTACCGTTTAGAAAGGTCATGAATTCCCAACATTTCACACGCTTTAGGTAGGACCTATTCATAACTGCTTTTGAACTAGGGAACGCTTAAACCTCGGAAAAAATGCAAAAATAGCCAAAATATGTTCATGACATTTACTTCATGAGCCGAATATTTAATAACTATTCTTTAGATCTTTAAAAGCGCATATCGTTCGAAAGGAAATTGATTGGGCTATAAATCATGTTCATAATGATATTTAAAAAACTCAATATTTTTTTAGATACATGCAGTTTTCTACACTACGTATAGCGCCGTTTTCGCTGTTCCGCCATTACTGTGCCATTTAAAGCCCGATCTTCAAAATATTTTGTCATCAGAAAGGCTTCGAAAGCACTAATAAAAATACGCATATTGTTTCGATAGAAGGGTTGTTGTTTTGAGATATTACAGGTCAAAAGAAAAACGATAATTGATATATGACCTTGACCTTTGAGTTTTTCCCGGAAACCAAAATGATATTTGACAATGAGATACTTGGTGCAGATTCAGAAAAAATTTTGGGAAGCCAATCGTTCAAGAAATTTAGAGTACAGGGCTGAAAAACCGTTTGTATTTGTTTCAGAATTGTTATTAACATTATGACTTTCAAATGACGTCATATGACGTCAAATGTCCCCAGAAAATGAAGAAGACATCAATGTGCATATGTGGTGTCAATTTGAGTTTTCTAGATTACATAGGGTACAAAATATTTAAAAATACATTTTAAGGTCCAAAGTTTGAAATTTGGGTTTTAAGCAATAAACCTTGGTCTTTTCGAATCTGGGTAAATGTATATTATAGTGCACATCTAGAACGTAATATACACATTTTGTGAAAAAGTCGAGAAAATCCACCAAGAAATGCAGGCTGTGAGCGCGAACAATCTTTTGTAGCAAAAAGGGCAAATTTGACGTCATGTGACGTCATGGAATATAAAAATAAAAGATTCTAATATCTTATCGCGTCAGGTATGAGCTATTAAATTTTCGTGATTCTAGACCGTCAGGAACCTTTTGAAATAGCAACCCCTTTGGAAGAAAGGAATAATAATAATAATAACTAGATCCTTTTGTTTTGAACAAAAGAAAGGGCTTTCTGCTAACTATGTCAAACCCCGATCATACTTATTGCTTTTCTGACATACACCATCTTCAATTATTGAAGAAAATCCTTATAAATATGCCCTTATGACGTACATGACGTCAAATGACGTCACGAATCAAATATTTAAGAAATTCCCGCAGAACTGCAAACTGTGTAAGTTTCAACTTTCATCCTGAAACTCTTTAATCCTAAAATGAAATTTCGGTCCTATGTTCGAATTTATTTAAGCCACAGAACTTCGGTCATCGGAAACTCTGTAAACTGACAGGATAGGTAAATCTTAGTTTCAAGATGTACTAATGTGAAAATTTGAAGAAAATCCGTTTTAAGAGGCGTGAACACCATTTTTCACTATTTTTAGCTTGACGTCACCTGACGTCATAGGTGCTGAAGATGCTTTTGTTCAAAAAAGCATACTTTACTGTCATAACTCTGAATTTTCATTATTCTGAAACAACTGGCTCATGTCGAATCATTGCCCTAAAATGAAAGTTAAGAAGTATGCTTATGACGTCACATGACGTCATATGACGTCACGACTCAAATTAATTTAGAAATTCTGCAGAACTGCAAACTGTGTACGTTTCAACTTTCTATCTCATCCTGAAGCTCTTTAATCGTAAAATGAAATTTTCGGTCCTATGTTCGAATCTTATTTCAGCAAGAACTTCGGTTCTTTGGAATTTCGATTAGTTGAAAAGGATATGCACCCCCTTTGTTTCAGATGTACCATCTGTGAAAATTTGAAAAAAAACCCACCATAAATGGCCGTTTTAGAGCGTGAAAACCACTTTTCACTATTTTTAGCTCTGACGTCACATGACGTCATAGGGTGCTGAAGATGCTTTTCTTCAAAAGCGCATACTTTTACTGTCATAACTCTGAAATTTTCATTATTTGAACAACTGGCATAATGTCGAAATCATTGCCTAAAATGAAAATTAAGAAGTTGCTTATGACGTCACTTGACGTCATATGACGTCACGACTCAAAATATATGTAGAAATTCTGCAGACTGCAATCTGTGTAAGTTTCAACTTTCATTTCATCCTGAAGCTCTTTAATCCTAAAATGAAATTTTTGGTCCTATGTTCGAATCTTATTTCAGCCACAGACCTTCGGTCTTTCGGAATTTCGGTTAGCTGACAGGATATGCACACCTTAGTTTCAAGATGTACCATCTGTGAAAACTTGAAGAAATTCTGACCTAAATGACGGCTGTAGAGCGCGAACACCATTTTTCACTATTTTTTAGCTGTGACGTCACCTGACGTCTATGAAGTGAAAATTAGTGCATTCAAAAGGCCAAAGTCACTCTGATCACTGTTAAAATTTCATGCTGCTGGCTTATTTGGGAACCTGTTTTAATTTGAACCTCAAAAGGTGAAAAAAATAAAAATAAATAGATCCTTTTGTTCTGGACAAAAAAAGGGCTTTCTTTACTGCAAACATTCAAACCTGAAACAAAACTTATTTACTTTTCTAAAAAACACCATCTTCAAAAATTGAAGAAAATCCGTCCCGAATTGACAGCTGTAGAGTGCAAACTAAATAAATAGCAAAGGAAATCTGTGATGTCATATAAATATTTAAATTTAAAGTCATTGCATTCAAAAGGGATATTGGACTTTGTTTTCAGTTATAATTCATAATGCTAATTTTTCCAGAACCACCTTTAAGATAACTACATAATACTCCCAATCTTCGTGTTCTGCAAGGGAATGAAGTATCACTAGCCCTCTTAACAGCTAAAAAGTATACAAGATTCCTTTTTACGAAATTCATTTCTCATATCTTCATTGAAGTTTCTTGTTCAATTGAAGGGGTCACAGAGCATTAAAAAATTACTGTATCCATTTATCTTTAATGTAACATAAATAAATTTAGAATAAAATGTGGGATCAACTGCAGAAGCACAAGGAAAAATGTTGTCTTTTTTTCTTCGAAATTCTTATTTTTATGCAAATATGATGTCCGATTTTAAAAACCCAGATACCGTTAGAAAGGTCTTCTGAATTCAAACAGTACTTCTTTATGTTTAAACCTATCTGTTTTTGCGAATATAAAATTTATTCCTCCCCCAAAAAGGCAAAACTCGGGAAAAAGATATTCATGGTCAACTACTACAATTCGACAAATAAAATTCATAATTAATAAAACGATCGTTAAGATATGCATAGCATTAGAACCGCATTGAATCATGATGAAATTTGTTCTTTATGATATTTTCAAAAAGAGGGCCCAAAGGTGGCCCTAAAGACTCTTTCTGAGAAAAACTGCCTTCCTTACCTGTACAAGTTACTAAATTATAGCAGTGTACTGAAGAATAATCCATCAGTTATTTATAAATTCCACAAACTAAAGGGAGCCTGTTGGCTTAAAACCACAAATTAAACATCAAAAGGGCATAACTCTTGACCTAATTTGCAGATGTCGCCATTTTCGAAGTGGGAGAAAAATTATGACTATAAACATTGTTCTAAAGCTGAAGTGTTTACTTAAGAAATGAAGATGCTAGATTCAAAATAAAATGAAATATTACATTTTTTATAACAAAAGGGGCATAACTTCTGACCTATTTGACAGATATCAGCCAAAATCGAACTTGCCCAAAAGAATATGGCTATTAACATTGTTTTAGAGTTTGAAGTGAATTCTTAGAAATGAAGATGCTAGAGTGCAAACAAACAAAAATTGGGATTTTTTTTTAAAATTAAAGGAGCATAACTCATGACCATTGGGCCGATACAGCCATAAACGAACTTGTCCAAGATTTTTATGGTAATAAACATTTTCATAAAGTTTGAAGATGATTGCTTAAAAAATGAAGATGCTAGAGTGCAAACAAATGAAATTGGCATATTTTAATATCAAAAGGGGCATAACTCTGACCTTAGAAGTTAATATCAGCCATAATCGAAGTTGGCCGTGCGATCATGGTAATAAACATTGTCATAAAGTTTGAAGATGTTGCTTAAGAAATGAAGATGTAGAGTGCAAAGTTCAATGACCCAAAGTGAATCTAGCTTTTTTCAATAAGGGGCATAACTTGACCTAATAGGCCGATATAACCATAATCGAACTTGGCCAAGATTTTATGGTTTAAACATTTCATAAAGTTTGAAGATGATTGGCTTAAGAAATGAAGATGCTAGAGTGCAAACTAATTTTGGAGATGGACGGACGGCGGATTGACGGAGGACGGACAACGGACAGTCATCGATTCTTATAGCTATCTTGAGACATGTGCTCAGGTGAGCTAAGAATTAATAATTTTCTTAGAAAAAAGCAACCAAGTGGGTTAGGACTAACGCAGAAGTGATGAAAGAACGGTATAATTAATGTTTATTTCTCATCTAACTTCCTTATATGATGTCCAATTTTAAAAAAAAGAAAGGCCTTTATATTTCCAACATTTCACGTGTTTCATGTTTTAAACTTTTCTGTTACGTGTTCTGAGATATAGAAAATTATTTTTAAGGAAACGGCCAAAAAATCGGCAAAAAGATGTTCTGTCTATTATTGCCCTTCGACCCAAATAACTTTATAATTAATGGGCGATCATAAATCTGCATACCATTAGAACCGCATTGCATCACGCTAATAATACTGTTCCCTTTTTATTATTTTCAAAAATTAAAAGTTTCTTAGAAAAAAAGGAATCAAATGATAGGGACTAACTGCAGAAATGCATGAAAGAAGATTTAAATTAATTCTTATTTCTCATCTAACTTCTTATAGGTGTCCTATGTCCAATTTTAAAAGCTAGGTACCATGAGAAGGCCTTTAAATTTCCAACATTTCACGTGTTTCATGATTCAACTTTTCTATTTCGGGTTTGGATAAAAAAGTTATTTTCAAGAAAACGGCAAAATCGGCCTAAAGATTTCAGTCTATTATTGCCTTTTGACAAATAATTTATAATTTATGGCCCGATCATTAAATCTGCATATCATTAGAACCGCATTACATCATGCAAAAAAAATTGTTCATTGTTATTTTAAAAAAAAAAAAAAATTTGTTTCTTCGAAAAAAGCAATCAAGTGATCGGGACTTACTGCGGGAGTGCATGAAATCGGTTTTTTACTGAATTCTTAATTTTCATGTAACTTCCTTAAATTTGTCTAATTTTAAAAAGCTGGTACCGTTAGAAAGGTCTTTTCATATCCTACAATTCCCTTGCTTCATAATTGTATGTATCTTTAACACTTTGCAGATACGGGCGGTTAAACTTTAGATACGGCAAAAATCGGGGATAAATATTCATATCGTTTGTTTTTCCCCAAAAACTTAATGAATATTAGGTCAATCTTAAAATTTAAACACCAAAGAACGGCCCGGCATTGATCTACAAATTATTATTTCTCTTATTAACAAAAATCAATAATTATCGAGATATAAGTAGTTAAGTGAGCCTAGGGTTGCAACACTTTGTTTTTCTGCCAAAACTCAATGATTCAACCCGATCTTCAAAAACTATATATCATCTGAAAGGGCCTTTCAAAGCACTACAAAATTTTACGCATAGTGTCTCATAAAATATTTTTCGTTTTTGAGATATTTAAGGCCCAAGAAAACACCGATTTAAATGAAATATGACCTTGACCTTTGTGATTTTCCCGGAAACGGATATCACCATGTCGACGGGACCACTAAGTTGCACATTAAATGAAGGTTTCATGTAAATCGCTATAAAATAAAGCCTGCAGGCCTATAACGGGGTTTTTCAAATGCAAAATTGTTATGACGTTTTTGACGTTAAATGACGTCATACGACGTCAGTTGTCATGGAAGACAAAGAAGATCCAAGACACATTGCTGTCCAATTGTCATGCTTCTAGCTCCTCAGGAGCCTTGTAATACGAAATTATGTTTTTTTGACCAAAGTTCGAATCTCGATTTTGACATAAAATCTCGAACTTTTTGATTTGAAAAGTTCAGTTATTATGCACATCTACATTTCCCAATTTACACTTTCTGTGAAAATATTTGCCATATGGACTAATAAATGACGGCTGCAGAGCGCGAACCAAATTTGGTAGTATTTTCAACTGTGACCGTCACATGACTTCATATGAAGATGAAAATTAGTGCCTTTAAAGGGGCCCAAAATCCCCCTGATCACTGTTAAATTTCATGCTGCTGGCTTATTGGCAACCTGTTTTAATTTGAACCTCAAAAGGAGGACAATAATAATAATAATAATAAGAAGAAAAACATTAACAAAAACATTGGTCTTTCTGCTAGAGGCAGGAAAAACCCTAATAAAAAAAAAACATTACAAAAACAATAGGTCTTTTGCTAGAGCATCGGTTTTTCCTCTTTCTTTTTATCCGTACTCGTTGTTTTCTCAGCCATGTGTGGTCTGGAGGGTTTGAGTGCTTTTTTATGTGGGCACTTGAAAGCGATTAATACTTCTCCAAATTGTTGGCTTTTTCTGACTCAGACCCAAAGATTGTCGTCAAGAACATT
>CM037778.1:39449204-39499204 GCA_021229015.1 Solen grandis
CAAAATTTGATAAAAGCCATGGTCCGGAGGTAACATACCAGACTGCCGATCTGAGAGCTGTGGATTCAAACCCCACTGGGAACAAGGATTTTCCTTGACCTTCCCAGGGGCAATGTATTAGTCCCATCCTGGAACCATTGGAAGAGATTAGTATAAGTTATAAGGACTTGTTTCACAGGCGATGCTAAAATAATAGTTTAGATTAAATAGAAGCCCCCATAAAAATAAACAGTGTCGTGCTCTTAATCACGTGAATGAACCTCTTTGTCACTTAATAGAGAAGTTTTCTTTATCATCGATTTAATCATCAAGACAACGTGAAGTTGGAGGAAGTCAGATTGTTGTTTTTGTTGTTGTTGTTTTTTTGGACACATGTTTCTTATTTATTGAAAAACAAGTTTTGTTTTTTAGCTCACTGGAGCACGATATGCTCAGGTGAGCTATTGGGATCACCCTCTGTCCATTGTTGGCCGTTGTCAGTCTTAGGTCATCAACAATTTTCTTAAAACGGCATCCCCTCTGAAACTGCAAGGTAGATATTTATAAAACTTGGCATGAATGATCTTTTGGTGAATTTTCACAAAAGTTGCTAAAATAAACCTGATCCATGCAGAAGTCTGGTTGCTATGGCAACTAACACCATTTTATTTAAATAAAAATAAAAATGATCTCAGAAACTAATGGTCAGAATTTAATTTACTTCGGTATAAATGGTCACCTCGTAGTCATTTACCTTAATTGCTAAAATTAAGTTGGTTGATCCCTTAAAAATGAGGCCCCCACAGGTTGACTAGTTTCCTTATATACTCTTAGTCTATATAGAAAATTTCAAAAATGATCTTCTCTGAAACTGATGGTCAGAACTTTATTTCATTTGGCACAAGTAGTCACCTAATTTTTCTCTACAATAGTTTCTAAAATGAGGTTGCTCCCTTGAAAAATGAGGCCCCCCACGATGCTGGCTAGTTTCTTTAATATCAATACTCTCAATATATAATTTGATTATCTCTCTTTATTAATTTGTATAGTTGTTGTAAATTTCATTGGAATTGTTTCAAAGTGTTTGATTTAATTCAAATATTATATAAGTTTCTTTCAGTTGTTATTGTTTTTAAATTGGGCCAAAAGATACAAACATTAAAAAAAAACTTCTCTGTTAAGACTTTGAAAAAAATATATCTAAAAATTTTAATCAAGATTAAATTGAATTGTTTTATTCAAGTTGATGGTACTCTGGTGAGCGTTCTAGGGCCATGATGACCCTCTTTTTTGGGGCGGGGGGGGGGGGGGGGTTTCGAAGGTCCTGAAAAATTATCAGCCTTAATTGGGATCAACATAACTACCTCTTGATCCGTGGTCAGTATCCGTGGTCACTGGCCACGGCACTCCTAGTGATAAAACCATATTAATAGTCTTGAGAAGCAGAGAAAGAAATTAATTGCAAGTTGATACCACACAGTATTTACATAAAACCAAGACGTTTAAGAAAGACCATGCATGTCACTGATAACTTAAACCTTCATGGACAGGTGATGTTGTTTATAGTAGTGTGCACTAAATATCGATTCACTTTTTCAAGACAGGTTCAACCCAGAAACTGTTGAGAGGGAGAAGCTGTTAACAAATTAGCGTAAAAGAAATCTTGACTGCCTATTTACTTCGTTCAGAAGTGGATAAGCAACAGATGCTTTGGTTAGACAGGCTAATAATAAATCGGACAAGCCAAATTCCTATTGAAAGGATTGTTTGAAGAATTCTGCGTTAATTGAGAGAGTCATAAATGCCTAGGCAATTAATAAGTTTCTCCCACCTCTGACAAACTTCACCCACGACAAAATTAACGGAATATTTAGAACGTTTGAAAGGATTCTCAGTCAAAAGTAGACATTGTCATTTCTCCTATGGAGGCAAATTAACACATGTGCGATGGTTAAAAGTACCGTCCGTGTAGGACTGTAGGTGTCCGACTGGATTGTTTAAAGTGCGTAAAAAATGGAATTGTTAGATACTTTAATGGAATATAACTATGTTAGCGAGGTATCCCATGTGTAGTGATGAGGTTTGTACTAACAGTTGTCACTTTTCCAAGGTATACTTTGGTGTGTAATATAACATTGAATATGACCGTTATTCCAGCAAACGCTAACCTAACCTAATCCAAAAGTTTTAAATCCCCACCCTTACTCTGACTAGAGTATATTATTATAGAGACCCTGCTCTGGCCAAGATACCGAAGTATACAGACCGAGCTACGATATATCTACATCACAAGGACACACACAAGCATCAGCATGATTAAACGACAAACAATCATCCTGTTATAGTAAATATCATGTAATACTAAAATAACATCATATAATACCAAAATAGCATCATATAATACTAAATATTAGCCTGTAATACTAAAATAGCATCATATAATACTAAAATGGCACCATATAATATTATAATATTATAAAACAATAAATAGCTTCCTATGCTTTTAGTTGGCCATGAAATAAATATAAATGATTACCATGAAAAGACAAAAGATCATCGTGTAAAGAAATTTTCAGAGGGGAAGATGCTGATATGGAGAGAAAATATTTACTTATATGAAACAAACATATCTTGGTGATGTAACAGTAATCCCCCCTGTTTCATTTAAGTGGAAATTCATATATTTTAGTTTTACATGCATTTATAAAGACTTTTTTTACTTTTTATATAATTCTAAAGAAAGGCCATTCCCATTCCTCAAATTCATTGTTTGTGTCTTTAAAGAGCATGGTTGTTTGTCACAAATAAAAAAAAAATGTGTCAAAGATTTGTTGTATATAATATTGACTTTTCCGATATATTTGCTGCAGACATTAATTCCTTTCTCCAGATGATTTGTATTTAGTAAGGAAAAAAAATAAGAAAGTAAATCAGACAGTTTTAAATCCCCACCCTTACTCTGACTAGAGTATATTATTATAGAGACCCTGCTCTGGCCAAGATACCGAAGTATACAGACCGAGCTACGATATATCTACCTCACAAGGACACACACAAGCATATGAACTTTCTATCAGCATGATTAAACGACAAACAATCATCCTGTTATAGTAAATGAGGATCATAATACGAATCATATAATACTAAATATCATCATACGTTACTGAAATAGCATCATATACTACTAAATATCATGTAATATTTAAACATATATAAAAATACATCATATAAACTAAATAGCATCAATAATCAAATGCATCATTTAACAAATATTACAATAAAATAGCACATATATATTAAAAAAATAAAAATAGCATCATATGATATTAAAAAAGCATCATATGATTTTAGCTGGCCATGAAATAAATATAAATGATTACCATGAAAAGACAAAAGATCATCAAAAGACATATCAGAAACATGTAATGAAATGTGTGCATAATACAGGCCGCGATAATCAGAGAAGACTAAATGAACATCACATACTGACGAATGACCATCATAGCATTAACAATGGTCAACATGTAATATCATGTGAGCATCATAAAATGTAGACTGATCATTGTATAATGCAAATGGGGATTATGTATTTGTGAAAGGACGTAACATATTTATTTTTGAGCAACAATTACTACGATTTGCACGAACCGTCATTGTGAACTATCATGATTTAATACATCGGCTCATGTTAAGGCAACTGTGGCGTTCCATATATTTGAGTACTTGCTAGGTGCCACGGGGAAGATTAATGAGATTGTTAGAATTTGAAAGTTGAATCTTCACCTTTACTCTGATTAATATAGAGACCCTGTTCTGGTCAAAATACCTAAGTATTCAGACCGAGCTACAATATATCTACCTCACTAGATTATGTATACCAAGACACACACACGTACATGAACGCACGCATACACACACACACACGCACATTTTAATTTTGCACATGCCAACACTGATAAGCACATCAATGAAGTTGTTCCATTATACATTAAAATTGTATATGTATATACAACATATGTTTGTTTTACATATCCGTTAAACTGAAGGTGCCTGAAAGTACAATTTAGCCACAATGAGGAAATAGAACCGTATCAAAATCTTGATCTCCCAGACACGAAATTAACAGAAAAATTCCGGCGCGCGCAGATATGAAACAGCAATTTCAGGCGTAACACACAAAAAGTTGAGTTGTATTCGCCGTGTGAAGATAAGACTGAATTACCCGATGTCGAAGATAGTGAGAGGTATGGAAGAAATCCCGGAATGTTTTCCCTGAACATAGCAATATTAGTTAAAGTCTAACGCCAAGCCAGATTCAGTCTAATTTACGGGGAAAAAAATAAATAAATAAAAATAAAACAAGTTGAAATGATAAGGCCGATACGTGATGCAAACATCAATTGCGTTATTATTATTTTATCATAAATCGGTTCGTCTTTTTTTTTTTTTTTTTTCTTTTTCTGGTTTAGTTTTTAACATTCCACACGTTGTTATTGTTTTTTGTGTGCAATGTTAGACCACTTACATAGTGTCGATAAGCAGCGAACATTGAAAGCCTGCATCTCAGAGTGAGTTTTCCCTCAATCTAAAACAAAAATAAATAGACTATTCTAGAACACCCTGATTAACTATACTGACATGGAGGCTAGAAATATTACATTCTTGTTATTATAAGCATATCCTGGGGGGGGGGGGGGGGGGGGGTAAGGTCCTCAGTTTCTTTAGAATTTAAAATTTTTGTTGATATGAGGATGAGATTATCGAGTTGAGAAAAAAGATCTTTTTGAGATGTTTTTTAAAACACAGGCAAACCTTGATCAACCTGCGCGTTTACCACTCTTTTTCCCTGATAATTTGCATGTGGTAAAGAGTACCATTAGGATAGAGAATATTGACAATAGAAGATCGAATCGAGTTGGAATTTTATTATACTTCGTCTTAGTAAAATACCCGCGGGAAGTGATAGGTTGTGGGTCCCCTTTAAATCTGGTTTAAGTTCCAAAGTTGGTCCTTTTACCGACTTGTCGTTCCAAGGCGGTAACTGTTGATATTTCTCTATTTTATGCAGTGTCAAGTCTTCGTGTTTTCTTTTTTTTTTTTTTTACTTGCACTACCTTCTGGCGTTAGCTTATTTTTAATAAATATAACTGCTGGATTTCGCATTTATAGACCTTTTTGTATTTCTTTATCGTATCTAGAAAAATTTTTCCATTATGAACATAAATTGTACTGAATCATTTATATACGTTATAACAGCTGTCCACGATACGGAGAAACGCCGGAAAAATTTTATCTAGTCAACTTAAAGTCCATTTGTTGTCTGGTTAAATAAAAGACACGCGCGTAGACATACCATTTGTGTCCAGTGCCCTCTGGCGGAACGTTGACATTGGACAAAGTGCATTCCTGTATATTTACTATACACTATACAGTTAATTTGCCGAGTCATTCAAGCTGTACAATTTCCTTTCGTAATTACCTAAATCACTACGAACTTGTGTTATAGGTCATTCTCTATGTTTTTACGTACAAACAGGCAAAGTAAGCGTGTACAAGTTTATGTAGATATACAGTTAGAATGTGCCTTACACCTGAACAAAGGAAACATGTACTACCTCATTTTAATATATCCATAATTTCATAAGTTCATAATTTTGTTGAATTTTGTAGATGTAATTGATGCGTCACGGGAATTAATTGAAATACATGGATAATGTATCAAATGTTCCCGAGGTGTCCCTCCCTTTCCTAATTCCTAACTAACATCTTAATATCTAAGATAACAATTGTTGATATATTCAAGTGAGATATGGGACAATGGCTATTTTAGTGTTTCATAATGCACTGAGTGGTGAATGAGTTTGGGGGATTATCAAGACAGGTGGTTTCATATATATCACGTCACTATTTAACAGATGTAATGTTGAGAATTGAAATATCCCGTCACTATCTAACGAATGTAATGTTGAGAAAGGAAAACATCCCGCCAATATCTAGCGGATGTAATGTTGAGAAATGGAAATATCCAGTTACTATCTAACAGTGTAATGTTGATAATGGAACGTCACTATTTAATGGATGTAATGTTGAGAAATGAAAATATCCCGTTACTATCTGATGGGTGTAATGATTAAAAATGGAAATATCTCGTCGTTGAGAAATGGAAATATTCCGACACTATCTAACGGATTCGTCACTTTAAAACGGTATACTGTTGTAACGCCATCGTCTATTGGATGTAATGGTGTGAAATGGAACGTCACTATCTAATGGACGTGTTGAGAAACGAAAATATCCCGACACTATCTAACGGATGTAATGTTGAGAAACGGGAGGCATTTCATACGAACATCGTGACAAATTATAAAAAGATACATATGTGTAGGTTTGGTGACTGATTACTGCTTACTTCTTAATACTATACTTTTTAAAATGCATGTAATAATATTGTTGCGTTCTTGCTTCCGTGCGCTTTGTTTTAAAAATAGACGGTAAAGTATTGGTTATGGTTTTCATTTTCCCTTGTTAATAAACAAATATTAATGGTAAATGCTATATGATGAGAGACCTGTGATAAATACGTCAATCCTTTTCCTTCACTGGCGATTATCATCAGTTATGATTAATTTTCATACTATGCGGGTCAAATATTTTGTTTGAGATATACTGGTAAACTGCGTATTCAATTCTAACACCGTGCATCGAAGTAAGTTACTGTGTGCTATTTCACGTCTTCATGCGTTTGGGTAGATATTTCACGTCTTCATGTGTTTGGGTAGATATTTCACGTCTCCATGTGTTTGGGTAGATAATTTAAATTGTACGGACTAGATAGTCAGTCAGCGTATCAACATGGTCTAACCGCTTGGTTTCATTAAGGAAATTATTTTTTCGACCGTCCTCTGTTATCAAAAAGTGTGTTTGTTTACACAGTAAAGGTAGCAGAGCTCAGTCGTGACGGCCGGGATTTGTTTACATTTAAATCGGGATTCCCAATCACTGTACGCGAGGGGAGACTTATCGTGAAGTGGCAATCTGTTAAGGTATATACTTGTCATTGTTACTAAGGATTTGACGGGAATAGGTTGCTGATAACATTGCTGGTATCGTTTCATGGGGTTTTCATTTCAATAATCACTGAACTGTGACTTTCATAGAGCTCAGAGGTTTTTAAATAACTTGACTTTCATTTTGAACCCCTAAGTGCAAGTACGTGTAATAATAAATATTATCTAGTCAGCATATGTGTGTCGTGTGAATCGTGTCGTCTGTGAAACTTCACTCTGCAGCAGACGACATGGCCGGGTTGCTGTTTTCGGGAATAACTGTACTTGCATGTGTGCTGATGATTGTGTTTGGATACGTTCTGACTGCATTGACAGTGCTGGTCGCGTGCTTAGTTATTTCTTATGTTTTTCCGCGGAAAACTCCAAAGATTGACCCAAATAACAAGGCAGTCTTCATTACAGGTAAATATACACTTTGAACCAAGAGCTTAATTAGTTTCCATTCGGCTGACTTGATTTCATAACTGTATAGAATGTATATGTATCCTATTCAAATGACATATAATCATTTGTTAATAATCTTTAGATCGATCATTGGTTTCGCTTAACGGTTTCATGTAGCAAAGAAAATAAATACGTTTTGTACTTTAACTAGCTACTTGTCTGCCTAACTCATTCGTCTGATTTTATAATGTAGCCTTATAAATGTTTTAATATGTATAGAAGTTTATCGTTAATGTATTTTGTTCTCAAGTATTTGTTTGCATGCTTAACTGTACTATTATAAAATAAACATTATAGAACAAACACCTTTTTGGAGGGGCGAAGTGGGTGTTACAATAGCACTTGTTTTTGTGGATGTTGAATGTTTTGAATTAGACATTCTGCCCACGGGATTCATAATTAAGTTATACAAAAGAAAAAGAGATCAACATGCATTATTGATATTTAATGTAATATTTGTTGCATTAGCCACATCATATTGTCGTATGTAATAATGTTGGTACGTATATATTATATACGTGGGAATCAAATTCTCATAAACACACACATACAATCATATATATCGATCACATTTACAAAAAGGCATATATCAACATTTGATGTGGAAGATGATACGTGCAGGAAAGACATTGTAAGGCATGCCTTTCGTATATTAAAAACTGCCGTAGTCGCTCTGCATATATCTTGTGTATGTTGTTCTGTGACATCTGAAATAGAATTTGTTTTTATCCAAGTATAGCTAACTTTAACGGGCCCACATTGCCATGCCTAAGCGCGACATCTTGCCTCTTGAAGCACTGTGCCATAACTATTTTTGAAACGACATAAAAATCAAATCTTTTTGGCCGGCGAAGATCCAAATACCTTTGGTCCTAATGTGTACCGGAGAAAAAATACAGAGTGTGTACACATTCAATACCAATATCCCCTCCTCCAAAGCTCGTCTGAGTTTACAAAACGAACACTATAAAGTCTCGTTCAAGTGTTTTATGGCTCTCCACTAAATCCCTGAGATAAACTGCCCCTCACATACAGGTCAATCAATAACATTAAACTTCCGGTCAATGTATCGGTTGACCTAAAGAAGCGTAATGCTCATATCTTTGTATTAGAAAAACAAACACTTACAGGTATGCATTTTTCTTCATTTTTTTCTTTCCTACATTCGACAATCAATCTGACGTCAGCGTCAATGTCGGCCTCACATAGAGACCTCATTCTTGCATTTCGACTTTTATTTGACCCGTAAGTTATTTGAAAATATACACGTGAAACATTGAAGGGTAAGTTAAACAACTCTTGTATAAATTGCAGTCACTCCTTTGTATATGAATATTTCAGTTGTCACCTAAAGTAACCCAGCAAATTAGGTTATTCCAGTTCATTCAATTAAAAATCAATGGAAAATACAGTCCTGTAGTGGCATTTGATATTTACACAAAGTTAATGAACAATCTTTGAATTATTTGTTGTATTTCAGTAATCACCGTTAAATATACAGGATGGATCTAAATTATCATTATTGGTGCATGCATGGTAGTCCATCTAAACTAGATAAAACTGGTCGAATTAAATGTATCTCTTCATGGCAATCCTCTCTCGGTATAGATTTATTGAATTGATTGAAAATTAGATCTGCTTAAATTTCCTGGTCAACAATGCAATAAAGTCCTCCTTCAAATAAAAATATGCATTTTCAAGCATAAATATATTAGAGGAGACATTGTTTGCTTAGGACATGTTTTTTTAGACAAGACCACACACTTGATTGAATCATATATTATCACATATGGTAGGAAGTTCTGCAGTTTCGCAGTGAAAAGTCTCGGCGGTAACAGTCATCACGTGAAATGGCCGACAGTAGCGGCCACCATATTCAATACACGTGAAACTCTCCCAACTCATACAATACACGTTTTTTGTTTTTGTTTTTTTTTTCTTTAAGATAAAGCAAGTCGCTTAGAGCAACAACAAAAGCGAATCATATTCCATTAATAACTTTGGAATCGCTTGAATTCGCACAAAATTGAGATTGCATGGCCTTTTGTGGCCGTTGGCCGTTTTGTTTTCACCTGAACTTCCTGTCTAAACTGAAAGGTGAAGGTCACTAATCAGCTGGTGAATACTGTAAGTATCCCTACGGAAATGAAACCAGTTTGTTCGCTTTGTGTATACATTCCTAAAACCTCGATTTTTTTCGACAGAAATATGTTAATACGTCTTAGAATAAAAATAATTAATTCAACTACACAAAAACATATCGAAAAGATGAGAAAAATAAACACATGATTTGAAACCTTCAGACCCATTCGCACATTCGTTAAGACGTGATGTATCAGAGCATAACTTCAATACTATATGGTGGATGAATTCCAAGTGCTATGTATAAGTTTGATCATTTGATGATCACCCTTTCTCTGACAACTGCTGGAATGCAGGTGACTCAAGCGTTCCGAGGAACACCCATCAAGCATTTGAAGGACCATTATTATAATGTTGTGATAGATGAATTGCTTTAACTAAAGAATTGTAGCCATTTTGTGCCCGTGTGTCCTGTATCTTTATAGTCTGTCAAATTGAAGTAACATAATTTCGCAAGTCATTTGTTATCTATTATTTCTTTACATTTTATTGTGTTATCATTCTGTTTTTATTACGACATAAAACTTTACTGTCTCTAAATGTCTAGATAAGCGGTATATATACAATGTTTTTCGAGTGTAAAAAAGATTTCGATGAAGAATTATTGTTCATATGAACACGAAAAAAAAACAACCTCAAAACTTGCAAAATATTATTCCCATGTAAAAAAGAAGAAAAATGTAAACATACCAAACGCTTCACATCTGATGATTAGATTTTATCTTGTTAATGTAATTCCACGCAGTTTCATTTCATTTATCTGTTCGTTAGTTTCTATTGTATATCTTTATTCATGTTTACTGTTTTGGGTTATGTCAACACTACGAATGAGATTGCTCTCCTTCGGATGAAATTCCTTTATTGCGCTTTCGGATCAGTTTGCATAACCCAAAATTGTTTAATAGGAAGACTATACATATCAACACATCACACAGTTATTCGAGCGATAATGGCGGTATCCTTCATCACGGTCCTGGTCCCGTGTTCTCGACTTGACTTGACTATTTGAGTTTACCGTCGCTTCGACAGTATTTCAGTCATATAGCGACGTCCAGCTAATTACAGGTGGAGGAAGACCCCGAATGCACAGAGGCATCCGGGTAGAACCACCGACCTACCGCAAGCCAGCTGGAAGGCCCCGTGTTCTCGAAAATACGATCCCAGGCTCAAATTTTTGTATCATACTCAAATCCTTGTTGAAACCAATAGGCTTAGTTTGAGTTTGACTATGAAAATCATACTAAAGTACTATTTTTATTGGCTCACCTGATCACTTGTGCCCAGGATGAGCTCTTGTGACTGACCTATGTCCGTCGTCCGTCGTGCGACATGTATCGTCCGTCGCCAACAGTTGCTTGTGAACACTGTAGAGTCCACAGTTTTGTCCCAATCATCATGAAAATTGGTCAGAATGTTTTTCTGTATGATATCTTGGATGAGTTCGAAATTGGGTCATGTGGGGTTAAAAACTAGGTCACCAGGTCAAATCTTAGAAATTGTGAACACTTTCTACATGATACTTTGGAGGAGTTCGAAATTGGGTCACGTGGGGTCAAAAACTGTCACTAGATCAAATCTTAGAAAAATCTTGTGAACACATTAGAAGCCAAATTTTTGGCCCAACCTTAATGGAATTTGGTCAGATTGTTTGTTTACATGAAATCTCGGTGAGTTCAAAACTGGGTCACATGGGGTCAAAAAGTAGGTCACAATGGCAAATCTTAGAATAATCTTGTGAACATTTCTGCACAACCAATATATCTGCACAACCATTATTTCTGCACAACCATTATTTCTGCACAACCAGTATACCTGCACAACCAATATATCTGCACAACCTATTTTTCTGCACAACCAATATATCTGCACAACCATTATTTCTGCACAACCAATATACCTGCACAACCAATATATTTGCACAACCAATATACCTGCACAACCAATATATTTGCACAACCAATATATCTGCACAACCTATTTTTCTGCACAACCATTATTTCTGCACAACCAATATACCTGCACAACCAATATATACCTGCACAACCAATATACCTGCACAACCAATATATCTGCACAACCAGCATATATCTGCACAACCAATATATCTGCTCAGCCAATATACCTGCACAACCAATATATCTGCACAACGTATATATCTGTGAGAGTCATCAGCAGACATCTTCGTAAATGCCTGGGAATGCCCCTAAGCTTCTGCAACATTGAACTATATGGAAGATCCAGCCAGCTCCAACTTCCTCTCAGCTCATTAGTGGAGAAATATAAGGGTGGTCAAGACCTGGCTGATCATGACGCTGAACAATTCGAGGGATAATATGGTCCGTAGAGCAGGATTTGAGACCAGGACTTGAATGGAATTGTCTGTGAGTCCAGCATTCTCTCAAGCTAAAAGCCGACTGCGCCACAAGGACATGGTGGGTGCAACAACGGTAGGAAAAAAAAGGCATTGGTTCAACACAGACCAAGAGATGGAATGGGGTAGATAGCCAGACAAGAAAAGAAATGGTCCAATCTGAGATTTGCTGTGCTGAGTAAAAAGAAGGAAGCTTCAGGGCAGTGGCCATGGGATCCCAGGGGGCAAAGGAAACTGACCTGGACAGAGATATGGAATAGCGAACCACTGCGTATGAGCTTTCTGCTTAGGTCAGTCTATGACCTGTTGCTTTTGTCAGCCAACTTACATACATAGGGAAAGACAGACAGACATGTCAGTTGTGCGAAAGAAAAGGTACATGTTCATTCATGCGTATCAACCTTAGGAAGAAACTGGTTTTCCACGACATAGTGCTGACTTTACGAGGACCAAACGTTATAAACAACGAAGCGATTAGCGATGGTCGAACTCACTGTTCCCTGGGAAACTTGCTGTGAGGAAGACACTGAGAGGAAGCCACTGAGAGGAAGACACTGAGAGGAAGCCACTGAGAGGAACACACTGTGAGGAAGACACTGAGAGGAAGACACTGAGAGGAAAGCCACTGTGAGGAAGACACTGTGAGGAAGCAACTGTGAGGAAGCCACTGAGAGGAACACACTGTGAGGAAGACACTGAGAGGAACACACTGTGAGGAAGACACTGAGTGGAAGCCACTGAGAGGAAGACACTGAGAGGAAGACACTGAGATGAAGCCACTGAGAGGAAGACACTGAGAGAAAGACACTGAGATGAAGCCACTGAGAGGAAGACACTGAGAGGAAGACACTGAGAGGAAGACACTGAGAGGAAGACACTGAGAGGAAGACACTGAGAGGAAGACACTGAGAGGATGCCACTGAGAGGAAGACACTGAGAGGATGCCACTGAGAGGAAGACACTGTGAGGAAGACACTGATGAGGAAGACACTGTGAGGAAGACACTGTGAGGAAGACACTGAGAGGAAGACACTGAGAGGAAGACACTGAGAGGAAGACACTGAGAGGATGCCACTGAGAGGATGACACTGAGAGGAAGCCACTGAGAGGATGCCACTGAGAGGAAGCCACTGAGAGGAAGACACTGAGAGGAAGACACTGAGAGGATGCCACTGAGAGGATGCCACTGAGAGGAAGACACTGAGAGGATGCCACTGAGAGGAAGACACTGTGAGGAAGACACTGAGTGGAAGCCACTGAGAGGAAGACACTGAGAGGAAGACACTGAAAGGAAGACACTGTGAGGAAGACACTGAGAGGAAGACACTGAGAGGAAGACACTGAGAGGATGCCACTGAGAGGAAGACACTGAGAGGAAGCCACTGAGAGGAAGACACTGAGAGGAAGACACTGAGAGGATGCCACTGAGAGGATGCCACTGAGAGGAAGACACTGAGAGGAAGACACTGAGAGGAAGACACTGAGAGGAAGACACTGAGAGGAAGACACTGTGAGGAAGACACTGAGAGGAAGACACTGAGAGGAAGACACTGAGAGGAAGCCACTGAGAGGATGCCACTGAGAGGAAGACACTGAGAGGAAGACACTGAGAGGATGCCACTGAGAGGAAGACACTGTGAGGAAGACACTGTGAGGAAGACACTGAGAAAAGACACTGAGATGAAGCCACTGAGAGGAAGACACTGAGAGGAGAGAGGAAGCCACTGAGAGGAAAGAGGAAGCCACTGAGAGGAAGCCACTGAGAGGATGCCACTGAGAGGAAGCCACTGAGAGGAAGCCACTGAGAGGATGCCACTGAGAGGAAGACACTGAGAGGATGCCACTGAGGAAGACACTGTGAGGAAGACACTGAGTGGAAGCCACTGAGAGGAAGACACTGAGAGGAAGACACTGAGAGGAAGACACTGAGAGGAAGCAACTGTTAGGAAGACACTGAGAGGAAACTAGAACACTGAGAGATGCAGAGAGAAGACACTGAAGAGCGAAGGAGAGAGAAGACACTGATGAGGAAGCACTGAGAGGATGCCACTGAGAGGAAGCCACTGAGAGGATGCAGAGGGAAGACACTGAGAGGATGACACTGAGAGGAAGACACTGTGAGGAAGACACTGAGAGGAAGCACTGAGAGGAAGACACTGAGAGGAAGACACTGAGAGGAGACATGAGAGGAAGCACTGTTAGAAAAGAGAAGACACTGAGAGGAAGACACTGAGAGGATGCCACTGGAGGAAGGGCACTGTTAGGAAGACTGGAGGAAGACACTGAGAGGAAGACACTGTGAGGAAGACACTGAGAGGAAGACACTGAGAGGAAGACACTGAGAGGAAGCCACTGAGAGGAAGACACTGAGAGGAAGCAACTGTTAGGAAGACACTGAGAGGAAGACACTGAGAGGAAGACACTGAGAGGAAGACACTGAGAGGAAGACACTGAGAGGAAGACACTGAGAGGAAGCCACTGAGAGGAAGCCACTGAGAGGAAGACACTGAGAGGAAGACACTGAGAGGAAGACACTGAGAGGAAGACACTGAGAGGAAGACACTGAGAGGAAGACACTGAGAGGAAGACACTGAGAGGAAGACACTGAGAGGAAGACACTGAGAGGAAGACACTGTGAGGAAGACACTGAGAGGAAGACACTGAGAGGAAGACACTGTGAGGAAGACACTGAGAGGAAGACACTGAGAGGAAGCCACTGAGAGGAAGACACTGAGAGGAAGCCACTGAGAGGATGCCACTGAGAGGAAGACACTGAGAGGAAGACACTGTGAGGAAGACACTGAGTGGAAGCCACTGAGAGGAAGACACTGAACCGTGACTTTGGAGACAATGTAAAGAACAAGGATGACACACATGGATATTCCCAGTGGAGGCTGGACTCCCGGCGAAGTCGCTGTGAAGACTATAACCATAGGTATGACAGGAAGCAGTCAGCAGGCTGGGTAATGCAGCTGAAAGAGCATCACGATGGCTCTGGTTTAGGAGAGCGGAGAGGAGCTGGAAGCCAACTACTGACACGTAGTGGACTGATCAACACTACGGGTCCACCACCAGGAGAGTGTATCGAGATTAAAAGGGCCGAAACGCTCTTAAGATACGTGGATCCCGACTGAGGATGTCTCAGTGGTTCCAGCAGTATTCATAACTGTTGATATCTCATCTCGCATAACCAATATATCAAAATCACGAATATATCGAGGTCTGACCACGAAACTGTTCAACCTCCGAAATTTGCACCGCGAATATTAAAGTCATGCTGTATATGTGTGTTTTTATTTTGCGCTGTAAAGTGAATTTTCACAAACGCACGGGAAGCAAATCTGTCAAATATTCGTTATTTATTACAGTAGATGCACATTGTGAGGGAAAACAACGTTTATCACGAGAAGTGTTTGCAGTTTACACCAGTAATAACGCCAAGTAGATCTCGGGACCAACTGTCATTACTTTCCCGGCAGGGGTTTATTATTCATGCAAGTTTTCCCATTCGTCTACAATAGCTCCCCCATTGTGTGGTATATCAAAATACAAATACACCTCATAAAACGTTTCCCTTTAGCACAGCTTTTTGGAATTCCTTAAATTGTATATCTTCCACTTCCACCAAAGAAAAATATCCGTTTACGTCCTCCCCTTTTCTTATAATCACGACCCCGCCTCTTACGTTGACATTGTTACTTAACTAAATAATTGACATTGCTTGTTTGCTTTATATTTTAAACCGATCAAAACATTGTTACATTGCTTATACTGAAGAACTGCACGACGTGACCTTTTTATCCTTCAAATTATTGTTGATACTATCAGATAACAATGGTGAGCGTGAGTCAATGGAAAGTGGTGTTTCAAATTCTTTGTGACCTATTCGTTCACTTCCTCGGATTTATAAACTGTAACTGCAACTGTAATCCTTCTATATCCCCGCTATCGATGAATAGTTTTTACAATATATGTACAAAGTATTTTTTATTTGTGCAGTTGTTGTGATTTTTTAATGATGTCTCTGTTGTCATTTATTGTTGTTGTAGTTTGGGATGCTTGGATTCTGCATCCTTAAATGACACCAGAATATCAAAATGAATATGCTAAAATATTTTGTGAAAAAAAAATAGAATTAAGTACTGAAAAGAGCATGGGCATATTTTCGATCAAAGTCAAGAATGTATGATTTGCTTTAATCATGAAAGTTTAAAAGCCTTGAACAGAATCTTAAAACCATATAGGTTGTGCAATATTTCAGTAAACATTTCCATTCAGTGCATATTTTCGTAGATATTCGATCTAGAAATGTTTCATCTTCCTTAAATTCCAGGCTGTGATCATGGATTCGGACAACACCTTGCCAAGAGACTGTCTCAGCAAGGTTTTCTGGTGTTTGCCGGATGTCTGTTCCCGGAGAAGGAAGGGGCGAAGAATCTAAAGGCCGAATGTCCGGATAATCTCCACGTGGTTCCAGTTGACGTCACGGATGAGTGGCAGGTTCGCGGGGCCGTTAAATATGTGAAAGAAAACATTGGAGACAACGGTAGGTTTTAAATTAATGTTTAAAGTTTCTAGTAGTTAATATTTTATGTCTTGACCATCTTAATTAGAAATGTCGAGTGTGGATCCACTAAATACTTTCTCCTCAAAAACCTACTAGATCTACACAAAGATCGGAAAACAGTCGCATGAAGCCACGTTTTAAGATTCCTATTCTATTGAATATATCTGAAAGTAAATGATACAAAAGACCATAACATTATCATCAAAATGATATTTATTAAAATAAGTCAAAAACTACGAAGAAAAAAAAAACGTTTATGCAAAAAAGAAAAGTGCCTTCACGAAAAGAACTCCCTGCTTTTCCGAGGCGGATATCCTGCATAGAAGATGATAGATTCCGTATACCAGGAAAAAAATGAATGTTTTAACTTGTACTATTGGGGCTGGAACGATACGGTTCGGTGGTTCTGCAGCATTACGTCCGTGACCGAGTTGAAAGAACGTATCTGATTGGCCAATTGAATAGTGTGTGGTCAATAAAATGCGAATGGTTCGTGTTTCTATTTCGTTGTAAGAAATGCAGTTTGCTACCATTGTCAGGTCGATAGGTCGTATTTCGTATAGCTTCGTCACTTATTACTTAAACAGTAAACGAGTACTGCACCGTACCACCAGGGTACTGCATTATGTATACTTACAACCTTTAGTTTATATGATATAGATCTAGCGAGTTTCAGATTTTTATTTCACTCTTCACTTGAATAGAATCATTTGCACGTGCTTCCCCCTTAGGTAAATTGCACAAAATTCCTTTCCCCGGATATTAGGAATTTCAAAAACTATGCACTGTTTGTGCTAGGAAGTATGCTGCTTTCTTGAAAGCCACACATTTTAACACTACGTTATTATCTTTTCACAATTACTTCAGCTGTCAAGATTTTCTAGTGACGTACTTGGAGCGTATCAGACAAATGTGCATCAAACTTGCAGTGCATGTCAGTATTAAGATATTAACAGTTTTATGTAATACATAGTTCCCGCATCAGTGAATTTCCCTACTCTTGGCGGCCATCTTGAAATTCAAATCCAGGGGATTTTTATATGAATGACATAGAATCAGAAATTTCATTTTCGAATTATTTTGTTATTTCTGCACCAAAAATCGAAACGTATACACCATTAAAAGCTCTTGAAAATCTTATTTTTAGGATGAAATAGTTTAATATGTATGTATGCACAAAAATAAATGCACAGTGAAGAAAAAAAGTATGGGTTTATCCTTAAACAAAATAAGCAGTGTAACTTCTTTGGTTATAAAGTTATTACCTTGGAGTTTATCAAAATATAATTTTCATATTTAAAATGATTAATTAAAGCTGATCAATTTGACATAAATGTCAGTAAGATAGACTGAAAAATTAAAGCACCATAATGATTTAAAAATAGCAAGTATTCTCAACTTTCGGCGTGCTTTGAAGATGGCTGCCAAAAAGAGTCTTATGAGTGACATCACACGGGAACTATATATAGTCCCTGTAACAATCACTTTAGTGTATGCTGCAGACAGACGATGCTTTCATTTTCGGTACTTATATTTAATATCCTTTTTACAGTAAATTACATTCAGTTCAGGCTCGAATTCAATCAACAAGTCTTCATCAAATAAGATAAAAACGCTTTCCGCTTTTCTGAAGTATTCTGATGAATAGACTAAATTGATAAATTTATTGTTTCAAGTAACAGTATTTACCAAGTATTTGAACTCTTAATATCTTATATAATCGAGCGAAGGCACAGTCTCTATTTATATATGCAAATATCAGTGGCTCCTAAACAGATATACAGGTATCGGCAATTCTATAGTGCATCAAATAACCCCTGGAGGTATCTGAGGTCGTTAGCTTGATGTGGTGATCAGTAAGTTACACGGATTGGTATCGGAATTTAAGTTTTCTATACAAAATGACCGAAACCTGACACATCTACAATCTAAATTTACCTACGAGCCACCTTTGAATCAAAAGAATTATATTCATCCGCAGGGTCAAGTGACAGATACGCAACATCGTAGAAAAAATAGTTCTTCTCTGCTTTTATGCCACACACAACAGTTGTGTCCCTTAGATATTTATTTTGTACTCAAAACTGAGTTTCAAACATCAGCATACCTGTGTTCACATCACTGGGCTGATCGCGTTCACTCTTAACGCATGCGATACCCTCATATGCTGAACATAAGAAATCCGCAGTGTTTTCCTCCATTTACAGTTGCAAGTTCATGCTTTGCGGATACCGTACGTCTTCTATATTTTACCGATTTCAAAGAAAACGAAAAGAAAGAGATGCTTCGAAGAAGAGGGGGTATATTGCTTTGCTCATGTCGGTCGGTCGGTCCGTAGGTCGGTCCGTCGGTCTGTCGGTAGACCAGACCTTGTCCGAGTGATAACTTAAGTTCTATTTGACCTTTAAGTCTCAAACTTCATGTGGTTGTTGCTCATGATTAGTAGATGACCTCTATTGATTTTGGTGTCATTACCTCAAAGGTCAAGGTCACATGTTGTGTATGTATAATACCAGACCTTGTCCGAGTGATAACTTAAGTTCTATTTGACCTTTAAGTCTCAAACTTCTTGTGGTTGTTGCTCACGATTAGTAGATGACCCCTATCGATTTTGGTGTCATTACCTCAAAGGTCAAGGTCACAAGGTCACATGTTGTGTATGTATAATACCAGACCTTGTCCGAGTGATAACTTGAAGTTCTATTTGACCTTTAAGTCTCAAACTTCATGTGGTTGTTGCTTATGATTAGTAGATGACCCCTATCAATTTTGGTGTCAATACCTCAAAGGTCAAGGTCACAAGGTTGCATTTGTATATATGTTTGATGACTTGGCCACTATATGGAAATTATGCAAAATACTTTTTATTACTTAGATCAAGATAACATAATTTATGTTGTAATGTTGTTTTGTTTTAAAGTTTGAGATATTTGAAGGATGATGTATCATTTTCTTTCATTATTGTGGATGTTTGTGCTTATGGCTAGCAAGGCTGATTTGTTAATTTTTATAATAAACCTAGAGCACTAAGTCTTAATGTTTTGTTTGTTTATAATCAATTTCTTTTTAAACCTTTGTGGACTTGGTAAATTTTTTATTCCACATTTTAGCACATTACATTTTCACTCAAATTTTTGAAGTTTGAGAATTTTTTTGTGGCAAGCCAACATTATGAAGGCAAACTCCTTGCATGTAATATAGCTATATACATATTATGGCATATGAGGGGGGCATATATGTTTCACAAACATTTTTTGTTTGTTTGTAGTTGTTTTTTGTCAGGAAACAAACACTAAAGCCAACACTAAACGAAGAAGAGTATTTTTTTCTCTCTGCGTAGCTCATATATCCGTTGACGGCTCTACATTCTCAATTTTCTTTCATCCCTTTCAACGCCGCATATCTTTAGATAGTTTTTGTTGTTAATTTCTACTGAGCATCTGTGAACGAAATGCTTTAAAGGGTAGGCTGTGTTAAGTCATTGAAAATGACCGTGGATTTGGTTTATTCTGGTTCCTTTTCATTTTTAACCTTCTGAACGTGCATAGGAGTATCATATCAAAGTCAAAGCATAAAACCTCTCGATGACAAATTCAACATAATCGTTAGAGAAACTTAACAGTGAATTTTATTTGACAAAACTGTTAAAATATTGAGGCCAATATATGATACATAAAATCGGACAATACTATATAAATTTGTATCCCGAATGCATTGATGTAAAACCGGTTATGATTCAGGATTGTTTTAACTTTAATCGTGTTTTGTTCTACCCTTTTTAATACCGGTACATCTGGCAACAGCCGATAGTTAAAATGAGAAACAGACTCTTGGGTACTAATCTTCTGAGTATGAAGTAACGACTAACATGTTGAGTGTTTACACATTTCTTGATCTAACTTCAAGCTACCAATTATAAATCATAAGAGTGAAATAACAAATTTAAAACTTAAGTTAAAATCTAATCATGCGGTAGATCGGAAATGAAACACTATTCACACTATGTTATAACAATGATGGGATCCCGCTTTTGTAAACACGGGTATTGTTCAAGTAGATGCTAAGTGTTTATTATCCCCAAAAGAAATAAACATGTTTCACGAGAAAAGAAAACACCTGTTCAGTTGCATCGTCGGATACCCACGACTGCTTTTTCAGAACTATGGTAACAAACCAAGATGGTTTTAACAAGTGAGTACTCTTCAGTCGAAATACATAAACCTGAAATCTGTAATATCACATCTCGTTCACATTCTGAATTTTATGTAGTTTTGTAACGGCATATAGACGTCCACGCACGTCGCCGTTGCTGGAATTACATTCTCGATTGGTTCAAAATCCCCGATACATCAAGGGACAACGAATGGGAGCGCTGCTTTTCAAATGATCCATTACAAGAAATTACACGTGCGATATATGGAAGTGGCGGAATGAGTCGCTCGTTGGTTTCCGACGATGTTTAAGTTGAATTATTGATTTATGGAATACATTGAAATAATAGAAATTATAAGTAGGTGTAGCAAATTCAAGTAATTTGTGATAAGAATGGGCTTTAAAATTACAATATGACGTCATAATTGTCAGTCGGTGTCACATATATATAATTTTTAATTATTGTTTCAATATTATTGTAGAACAGGAGAGTGGGCGCAAATTTAAAACGACGCAGCTTTTCAGATAATTTTAATTATTGTGTTACCTAAGCATATTCCGATGAATAACGATGGTAACGCGCGTCGCTTCTCATCAATGCGTCTCGGGTTCAATTCATGGTCACGTACTTGAGAGTGTACAGTGGTCGCCTGTCCAGACATCTGGGTTTTCTCCGGGCTCTTCGGTTTCCTCTCACAATGATGACCACATACGCCGCCACCAGAGCCATCGAGAATGATTTAAAAACTGATTATGTATGGTACGGGATGTACCGGTACATATATTCAACGAGTGTTCATTTTCATGTCATTTTCAAGCTTCGAATTTATGTTTCAATGACTAAATTATACTTAATGCTTATCTCATGTTACTCAGTATGAAATGCCATCATGTAATTATGATATATCATTATTCTTATCTCATGTTACTCAGTATGAAATGCCATCATGTAATTATGATATATCATTATTCCTATCTCATGTTACTCAGTATGAAATGCCATCATGTAATTATGATATATCATTATTCTTATCTCATGTTACCCAGTATGAAATGCTATCATGTAATTATGATATATCATTATTCCTATCTCATGTTACTCAGTATGAAATGCCATCATGTAATTATGATATATCATTATTCCTATCTCATGTTACTCAGTATGAAATGCTATCATGTAATTATGATATATCATTATTCTTATCTCATGTTACTCAGTATGAAAGGCCATCATGTAATTATGATATATCATTTTTCTTATCTCATGTTACTCAGTATGAAATGCCATCATGTAATTATGATATATCATTATTCCTATCTCATGTTACTTAGTATGAAAGGCCATCATGTAATTATGATATATCATTATTCTTATCTCATGTTACTCAGTATGAAATGCCATCATGTAATTATGATATATCATTATTCCTATCTCATGTTACTCAGTATGAAAGGCCATCATGTAATTATGATATATCATTATTCTTATCTCATGTTACTCAGTATGAAAGGCCATCATGTAATTATGATATATCATTATTCTTATCTCATGTTACTCAGTATGAAATGCTATCATGTAATTATGATATATCATTATTCTTATCTCATGTTACTCAGTATGAAAGGCCATCATGTAATTATGATATATCATTATTCCTATCTCATGTTACTCAGTATGAAATGTCATCATGTGCCTTGCAGTTCTCTGGGCAGTTGTGAATAACGCCGGCATTGCCGTGTTCTCGGAGATCGAGTGGTGCCCCACGATCCAGTTTCAACGGCTACTGGAGGTGAATGTTCTTGGTGTTGTCAGGGTTACCAAGGCGTTCCTCCCTCTTGTCAGGAAATGTAACGGGCGTATTGTGAACGTCGCCAGTCTTGCCGGTAAGTATACATGTGTTGTTATCATATCTAAAGACTGACGCAAAGTTATTGTAATATTGACACGTATTATCTACAATATACATGTAGTATTATATTCGTATTTTGCACGTTTAACATTCATGAAAAATACTTCTGTTAATATGCTACGGAAAATAGAAATTATAGAAAAAAGCAAGCAAATTAAAACCTGGCTAAACATATTTGACCCGGACCAAGCATTAAGATACGATTGACAATATTGATGATAACGCGCCTTTAAAGAAACCAATAACTACGTGCAAAGCAGTTATCTTTATCAGGTAACTGAGTGTCACTAACCGGAGAAATAATATCGAGCGGTCTGATACAACAAGGTAGATTAACTTTGAAACATGTGTCACATATATAACAAATACAAGTACACTGTATATACGTTTATGTCCTTCAACAAAGGCAGTGTTTAAGTTTATCTGCGCACGTGATGCTTAGATCACCTGTACCAGAACCACGTTATTTGGACGTGTAGGGGCGAATTTCAAATGAAATACCCAAGTCATATATACGGTATATTGTTGTATTATTAGAACAGGAGAGTGAGGCGCATAATTAAACGACACAGTTCTTCAGATACGTTTATGTGCAATGTGACATGCATATTCCGATGAAATGCGACCCGACACATTGCTAGTGCTCAAGGTGAACCGTAAGGATAGTTAGACGCCCGTCGTCATCAAAAATTGGTTTACACTCTTACATAATTATTAATTTCTTGACCAATCTTGGTCGAACTTGGTGGCAATATTTTTTGAAAGTATGATCATAGCTGATATTGGACACATAGACTAGGAGATGCGACCCTTGATTTTACCGAAAATTATTTGTTAGGCAATGTTTATGAAACGTGGAAAGAATTGGTATTGTCAGGTTTGATTATTATTGCTATCCGGAGTTATGCACTTGAATTTAAGAAATGCCTACTTTACTATATGTTTTCATTCGAGTATCGGCATTTGTAAGTCTTGATCTTGAGTGACAATGTTTCTTGCTCCCTGCCAGATATGATAACGGTTAATCTCGCATCCTTAGGACAGTTGTTCAAGTCTTCGGTTTATTAAAATACCAGCTGTTTAAGAGGTCCCTTTCCCTTAACATAAACAATTTTAAACTTTTTTTTTATTCATACGTGAAGTGCAGTTAGACAAGTCTACTTTAATATCTGCTGGAGACTTTAATGAGAAAAGGCCTTATGAATCTGAGGGGCCCTTTACCATATCTTGTATGACTGTTGACCTTCTTCAGCACATATTAATGACTTAAAAAATGTTATTTTTTACGGATGGTGCACATGGCAATACATGGACGCGCTTAATGTTTTCGTTTTCGTTGCTTGTTCTCATTCCTGGCCATGTTTCATATCATGTCAGCAAATAAGAAATAACACGACTATTACAGGTTTTGTATTTTCCAGAAGTTCCCAAGCACTTTTTTTACCTTCTTTTTTGTTCTTGGCCTCCCCGTTGAGAAAATGAAGTATCCTTACAATACAAATCTATCTCAGCTGCAAGTGTTTCTTCAGAATAGTTTGTAGCTGCAGCCATCCTGACACAGCTGTGACACTTGCCTAAGTAACAAGTATTTAACGCTTACCTAGGCAGGTGTCATCTTCGACAGATAAGGGATAGTTTCCCAGCTTCAACTTTAACCTTTACGCCTTAATTCACATAAATACTATGCCCAGGGCAATGGACTAAGGCTTTTATATCAAACTGTTAATCAAATATCTGCTTTGCATTAAAACAATCCTAGTAAATACATGTACATTTTGATATAAACTATCTGTGTCAAGCACTAAACGAATAAATCTATTTACTGAAAACTGTGCTAATGTGCAGAGAAGTGTTAAATATATACCTTGTTTAAAAGTACGGAATTCCATTATGAACAACTTTGTGCGGCTTTGAAAGTCCCATTAAATTTGATTTAAATGCGTTCATTTTCTCCCATTTATTGTTACTTATAGCTGCCTTTAGCTTTTGCATCAAAACTTTATTGGAAAACTTTATGGCCAATTTCCACTATTTGTCCAAAGTCTGCAGTGTTTACTTACACGAATGTCACACTGCAGCGATCCTGTGTTGCTGAGTTATCCTACACCTGGTATTTTAGAAGAGACGCATTCCCACGGAACATGTATATGTTGAAGTAGAAATAGGCCTTTACTTCGTGTTATAGAGGCATCCGTAGCTGAGTGGCTATTACTTATAATGACTTAGCCCCCCCCCCCCCCCCCCCCGCGTCGGGTTCGAATCTCGGTCTGGTCTCTCCGACTTTTCATATGAGGAAGTCTTCAAACTGGGTTAGATCGATATTTCTGACTGGGTGCTTCTTTCACGGGTGTAAGCCCATGGTCTTCTTTTAAACGTCGCCTTGTGACTAAAATACTTTTAACTTCAACACATCATCAATATCGGTGTTTTAATAAAAGCATAATTCAGTTTCGATTAAATGTGTGACAAATTATTTTATTGTATTATCATTTATTTATGAGGGGCATACTTGCATCCAGTGGGGTTTACTTCCCATGTTTCGGACAAGCCAAGATAATATTTGTTTCTACCGTTTGGACACGAAGGAGATTTTAAATAGTGCTATACTGTTTCATTGTCACCATCTCTACTATCAGTGTTATACTGTTTCATTGTCACCATCTCTACTATCAGTGTTATACTGTTTCATTGTCACCATCTCTACTATCAGTGTTATACTGTTTCATTGTCACCATCTCTACTATCAGTGTTATACTGTTTCATTGTCACCATCTCTACTATCAGTGCTATACTGTTTCATTGTCACCACCTCTACTATCAGTTCTATACTGTTTCATTGTCACCATCTCTACTATCTGTCTATACTGTTTCATTGTCACCATCTCTACTATCAGTGTTATACTGTTTCATTGTCACCATCTCTACTATCAGTGTTATACTGTTTCATTGTCACCACCTCTACTATCAGTGCTATACTGTTTCATTGACACCATCTCTACTATCAGTGTTATACTGTTTCATTGTCACCATCTCTACTATCAGTGTTATACTGTTTCATTGTCACCATCTCTACTATCAGTTTTATACTGTTTCATTGTCACCATCTCTACTATCAGTGTTATACTGTTTCATTGTCACCATCTCTACTATCAGTTTTATACGATTTCATTGTCATCATCTCTACCATCAGTGCTATACTGTTTCATTGTCACCATCTCTACTATCAGTGCTATACTGTTTCATTGTCACCATCTCTACTATCAGTGTTATACTGTTTCATTGTCACCATCTCTACTATCAGTGTTATACTGTTTCATTGTCACCATCTCTACTATCAGTGTTATACTGTTTCATTGTCACCACCTCTACTATTAGTGCTATACTGTTTCAATGTCACCATCTCTACTATCAGTGTTATACTGTTTCATTGTCACCATCTCTACTATCAGTGCTATACTGTTTCATTGTCACCACCTCTACTATTAGTGCTATAATGTTTCATTGTCACAACCTCTACTATTAGTGCTATACTGTTTCATTGTCACCATCTCTACTATCAGTGCTATACTGTTTCATTGTCACCATCTCTACTATTAGTGTTATACTGTTTCATTGTCACCATCTCTACTATCAGTGCTATACTGTTGCATTGTCACCACCTCTACTATTAGTGCTATAATATTTCATTGTCACCACCTCTTCTATCAGTTCTATACTGTTGCATTGTCAACATCTCTACTATTAGTGTTATACTGTTTCATTGTCACCATCTCTACTATCAGTGCTATACTGTTGCATTGTCAACATTTCTACTATTAGTGCTATACTGTTTCATTGTCACCATCTCTACTATTAGTGCTATACTATTTCATTGTCACCACCTCTTCTATCAGTTCTATACCGTTTCACTGTCAACATCTCTACTATCAGTTCTATACTGTTTCACTGTCAACATCTCTACTATCAGTGCTATACTGTTTCACTGTCAACATCTCTACTATCAGTTCTATACTGTTTCACTGTCAACATCTTTACTGTCAGTGCTATACTGTTTCATTGTCAACATCTTTACTAATCTTTTCTATTAGTGCTATACTTTTTCATTGTCACTATCTTTACTTATCTTTTCTGTTAGTGCTATACTTTTTCATTGTCACTATCTTTACCAATATTTTCTATTAGTGCTATACTGTTTCATTGTCACTATCTTTACTAATCTTTTCTATTAGTGCTATACTGTTTCATTGTCATCATCTTTACTATCACCATAAAATGAAGCCGTTGTCAACTTTGCTGCAGTACTTACCAAAGGTTGGTCAAACAATTTAGAAACTAGATAATGGGGGGGGGGGGGGGCTGCGTTGGGAATTAGTGTTTTTTCGTGACAGAACAGAAGTATGAATAGATAATATAAGTCTGATCATTCCAAACGTTTATGTCCTTTTTGTTTTGTTGAGTCTCCACAGTGTCTGCATGGTGTGCCCGTTTTCTTATCCGCGCTGAAACCTAGACGCAGTAGTGTTTGTCTTAATGAGACGAAGAGTTTCGTTTAAGAGTTGGTTCGCTATAATTACAGAGTCAAGGTCACATTTAGAGGTGAAAGGTCATGATTGTAGATTTGGTTGTCCAAGCTGTGTCTTAACTTAGTAACTTATGTCAAAGGTTTAAAAGATTCTTAAATGATTTGGCAGTAAGATTTGTCTCAATGAGACGATGAGTCACACTGAAGAATTGGGCCCCTAAGTCCATGGTCAAAGACACTTAGAGTCAAAAATTGCACCTTAGGCCGCGGGCTCGACACGTTACCCTAGAGCATCTAGTATAAACTATGTGCGCCACAAACCTCTGGTGGTTAAATATGGTACCCCTTAAACAGAATAACCTTTGGTTTTTTGGAGAGCCAGGTACAGTCATGAAAAAAGAAAAGCCGCAGGTGTTGGGAAATAATACACTGCTCTTATTGCATAATGATTTGTATGATAATGCATTCTTAACGTCTGTTTTTCAACAATAGGCGCTCCGCCATGCGATATGTTCTCCATTCTTCGCTATCAGTAATCATCACTCTCTGCTAAAATAATTAAATTCATTCTGATATACCATGCGGTGTTTTCTGTTCAATATTGTTGTTTCATACTAGATATACAGATTTATCCGTTATCAGCTATACCTATAGGTTCGTATAGTACTACGATTGAACCTGGTTCCCTTTTTTAGCTCACCTGAGCACTTGTGCTCAGGATGAGCTTTTGTGACCGACTTTTGTCCGTCATGCGTCGTCCGTCGTCAGCACTTGCTTGTGATCACTCTTGAGGCCACAGTTTTGGCACATTCCTTATTGAAAGAGGTCAGGATGTTTGTCTACATGATATCTCGGATGAGTTTAAATTGGGTCAGGTGGGGTCAAAAACTAAGTCACCATGTCATATCATAGAAAAATTTAAAAAAAATAAATAAAAAAAACTTGTTAACATACTAGAGGCCATAGAAGAGACCAATCTTCATAAACTTTGGTGAGGATGTTTGTCTCCATGATATCTTTGGTAAGTTGGATCTCGTGGGGTCAAAAACTAGGTCACCAGGTCAAATCATAGATAAACCTTGTAAACACTCTAAAGGCCACAGTTTTAGCCCAATCTTCATAAAATTTGGTGAGGATGTTTTCGTCATCGTACTTTCGTGATCTCACGTTTTCGTCGTCGTACTTTCGCGTTTTCGTCATCGAACTTTCGTGATTTCGTGTTTCAGATTATTTCATTTATAGGCGATGGCCCTAAAGGAATTCTGTGGTACCTAGGTTTTCCTAGCTTTCTATTTGGAAATTCTCATATTTGAGTCAAAAACAATTCCTAATATCACAAATGCGCATCAAGTTCATATAATACAACGTATCGATACTCATCATGTATATATACATCTGAACTATACTAGCCTATCACGTTACCTACAGAAAACGGAAGGAAACAATGTTTTATTCGTTTTGCTGGAGCTCTTTTATCAATTTAAACATATATAGTAAATATCTTTGGCACCTTACCAATCTTATTTAATAACTCCAGGTTTGATTTAAATGACGACTAGGAAAAATGTGATAAATATAATATAGGTTTAGGTAAATGCTGGTATGAAGGAAATATTTTCTATAAAAGTCATTGAACCATTCAACCAACTGCTTTTATGGAACAACCAAATATAATAACAGTGGAATTTCATCTACTTAGAATTTTCACGATAAAGAGAATAAAATGTAACATCGTTGAAGGATGCAGTTGATATGTAAATACAATGTGTAAGGAATAGACCGCTAAAGTTTGTGAATTCAACGGGGATATTATCATTTCGGACTGCACTCACTTTGTACAGCCACAGTGTTCATATCGAGATGAACCATCAAAATGTGCAACTCCACACTTAAAGTTTCCTTTGCAAAACCTTAGGACAGTCATGTTGAATGAACAACAATGAACAACTTTGTTTTCCAGGTCGTTTCACGTTTCCGGCGTTCACTGCCTACTCCATGTCAAAGAAAGCATGTATTGCTTTTTCTGACGGTCTGCGGATTGAAATGAGCAAATTCAACGTAAACGTCATCACCATAGAGCCAGGGCTATACAAGTGAGTCCCACCTACATTTTTATTAGTACTTGGTCATTTTCTTCACCCAGAAAAACAGATTTCACTGGTACCGATCATATCATGAATGTGCTGTTCACTATTTGCTGCAAATATTAATGCACTCAAATATAATACGCTTAATGATCTTTAGTAACTTCAAATATTTTAGGATACCTGCTGTGGCTGCTGCTTGATCTTCTTATCAAAATCTTACAAAATGTTCAAGCATTCATATAAATCTCGCATTCCTATTAATCTTTAAAACAAAAAAGTTAGTGCAGGTGTGTATATTTTCTGTATTAACCAGGACCCCGATTGCTGAAAGTGGTTATCTCGAGGAGCAGAACCGGAAGTCATGGAGCGAGTGCCCACCGGAAGTGAAGGATGTGTACGGGGAGGAATATTTTGATGCATTTTTGAGCAGCATAGGAGACCATATGAAACGAGCACGTCCCAACATATATGAAGTGATTGAGCTGATGGAGAACGCCGTTATGGACACTGTTCCAAGGATACGTTATATTCCAAAAACATCTGTCATTGTTGCTTTCTTTCTAGAACATCTACCATCTTCCTTGACAGACGTATTTTTCAGAAAATACGGGCCAAAAACCAAACCGAGGCTCAGTAGTACCGGAAGTGCAAGTAGTGGTGCCTCGGATAATGACGTAAGAAAGGAATTCTAGATAACATTACCAGACGAGCAACACCGATGAAAAAAGTGGTCACCCCGTAATTATACTATTTTAACTACGGACTTCTCAACGGTGTAAGAACATAAACAGTAGTGGGAACATTTTTCAGAATGAATGTATGACATTATTCTAATAAGTGTTTCATTCAGAGTTCTTTATGACCATTGTAGTAATAGGCAGAGTTTGATATATAAACAGTATCTTTATAATAGATTATTGTATGTATTAATACAATATTATTTTCATTATAACTTTTATATTTAGTTGCTGTTGTTGTTTTTTCCTGCCACCCAATATTGTGACACGATAAGAATAACATTACCGCATCTTTCAATAAAAGTATTTACTCGTGACGAGAGTCTGTGAAGTAGATCCGAGATGTTGGTTTTTACAAATCAAGAGATCGATTTTATCCATCATTGCAAAAATGATTTACGCCCATGCATATACGGTATTTGCAATACTTTAGTAACACATCATAAACAAACGTCCGTCAATATAACACAATCACACGTATAAAGATACAAATCTAGTAGCATATGCACACGCACGCATGCGTATACATACATACACATCTATACGTATTTTTGCATATACACAAATGCATATAACATAAACACTTTCTTAAATAATACATGTGTGAGGAGAATACAAAGACACTAATCAAAATGCATTTGATTTCTGTGATCAAACGATATATATTGGTATTTTTTATAGTTAATTGAAGAATTCTTAACCAGTTCTATCGTGTATTTATACTCAGTATACATTTCAAGTGAAGTTCATCTTCGTTTGAATTTCTCATTTGACATTTTCTATCTGGCATGGTAACTGTAACCATTGACCTGCAAACGTGTAATCATCATTGTCATACAGCTGCAGGATCTACGTCATAACATTTAAAGCCTCGTCATTGTCTATAAATGCATAAGACACTAAACTAAATAATAAAGTATATATAAAAAATATTGCAGTGGGCGGCTAGTGAATCTCTCTCTCTCTCTCTCTCCGCCCCCCCCCCCTCTCTCTCTCTCTCTCTCTCCGCGCGCGCGTTTTTCTTTTTTTCTGAATTTGATAAACCAGTTTATGTATGCTATATATTTACATATGTAATTTTAAAAAAAATATCGTCAGCACTTTGATCCATGACATCATTTAAATATATCGTAATACAACATTTTGAGCTTTACTGGTCTAAAGCTTTGTTAGATCACAATTGTAACTAATCACATTTATTGCACCTTTTATAAAAATGTGATGACAGACGTAACAGGTATTATAAGTGTATAACGAAAATCAAGCAAATATTTAATAACATAAATCATATTCTCGATGCTAATTGTTGATGCGACATACAACCAAGAATATTAAAGTCATGCTGGAGTTTAACAAACGTGGTATGGACGACGTGCCGGATCGGACATCCTTTCGTTTTTTTGTTGTTGTTTTTTATGATCATACGCATGTCAAATATCCTGTGTGTGAAGGAATATCATGCATGTTCATAGTCCATTCAGTTATTAGATAAAAAAACAACAACATCCATTTCATTTTCAACTAATGCTTAATATTTGACACCGAAATAAAAAAAAAGTCCCACGAGGAATCCAACATATAAAGGAGAAATGAATTAATATTTTAGAAGAAGATGCAAGTAACAATAAAACACACACACACACGGACACGGGTCATTTTATAAATTGGCAAAACACCAACAGTTACCGCCTTGGAACTGTCAGTCGGCAAAAAGACCATCTGAGAATGTTGATATCGTATGATTGAAAACCTGGCCATGTGTACGATTATGATAAAGGTACGTATATATTACTTAAGGATGTTCATTCGATCTCCATAATTATATGGAAGGTATACATATACTGTATGTATTTATTTAGATAAAATATGTTTGGAAAACAACGTTAACCTGTCACTTGCTTAATCAACTTTTGGTAAGCATTTCTTTTTAAAATTGTTAGTGCATACGAGTGTAACTGGTGAGACACAGCACGCGCAAAATTAAATTCTCCAAGCTGATAGAGGCACTTGATCGACTTTCTCACACCAGTTGTTCGCCATTGGCAAAACGTATTGAGGTATAATGTATATGTTTTCCTTTTTACCAGGAAGATGGGCGTCATTACTTTGTTCTCCATGAGACACGAAACCATGTTCAAACAATTCACCAGCTTACAGCAGCACCATTAAAGTTATAAGATACTAAAACACATGTATGATGTTTTATTAAACATCATGTTGTTATGTGCTTTATTCATTTAATCTATCAAAACAACAAATACTAGTACATATATATACAGTTATATTTTACAACACATTTAAGAAACAGTGTCGTGGTCTCGAGCTCTTTATTTAATATCGCATGTTTTTGTAGTATCAGCCAAGTGTTTCGATTTCATACCAACATGCAGCTGAATTATGGTGAGTCATACAAAACTTACCGGTACACAGTGAAAACAGTATGAAAATACAAGCGCCATTCATAATGTGAAATGCTAACACGACACAAACTAATGCTTTGATTTAATTCTTTTACAGGTTGTGTTAGGAAGTGATAATAAAAGTAAATCAGAAAAACATATTTTGCAGTTTTGATTTTACACACGTTTTCTCCACGAAAATCTCTTGGGCACACCGGAAAAATTAATGAGCCGACCTGATGATTTGATTATTTGATTTTTATAAATCTAATAAAACAACCAGTCAACCTGTAAGGTTGTAAATAAAATCATTTGCAAATAACAGATTGTTGGGATACTATATACATGTTTAAGTACTACATCGATATCAAATACAATCAACTAAGAGATCTCTAAATGCGCACCTATCGTTTTGTTCGAAAAATTACAGATAAGTTACAATTGTATGCCTGCAAAATGTGTATAGGAAACTGAAACTGAAACTACGTGTCTATACATATAGGTCTAAACATGGCAACGCCACACCCTGGTTGTCATCTCATGTGCGACACATTTCTACATTAGTATGGTTTATACCTCTACTGGCATGCAAAATGTTCTCATAGGCACAATTTCAGAGTTAATTTTTAAGTTAATTTTAAAGATAACTATTATATTATAACTATGAAATGTACAAACACTTACCCTAGACTTAGTCCAACCCTAACCTATTACCATGTTTACTATCATCAAATACAAAGATATAAAACAAAATGTCAACTACATAAAATACAAGTAGCATCATGTACAATCTACATCAATCAATATAGGACAAATATTCTGTGAAATCAAAACGGCACAGGGAATCTTCGCGAAAACGGTTTGCTTCAAATAAAAATTTATCAATGCTATTGGTTATATTCATATTATCAGAAGACAATACCTTTACAAATTGCCTTATTTTGTTCGCCAAGCTAAATTTCTAAAAAAAAATCCTATATCTATCAACATTATCCCATTAAATGTACTCAATCATATTTCAAGTAAATATGAATCTTCTCTGGAAAGAGTTACTGCATTATAAATTTTGATATTCTTTAAATATTCAATACTAGTATAGTTTTTTAGAAATAAACGGGAGATTAAAAGTTACAGATAGCTATGTACATAAAACGGGTTTTAAACATCTCGAAGTAAGGCATAGCAACACACACACACACACACACACACACATTCTATATGGTTGAACGTATGGAAGGGGGATAACTCGAACTAGCTCAAAAGAGATGTCACACACTCTTATGTTAAGATTACTATTATTTAAATGAAAGGGGAAAAAATTTCCCCATTTTATGGATATTTTTTTTTTTTTTTTTTTTTTTTTTTAAATTTTAATTTTGTCGTTAAAAATGTTACGGGTATAGATTCTTCTCAGTGCTCAGTGCATTATAGAAATTCCAGGACTGGTTGACCAACGTCAGGATGATATGGTTGGTTGTTTTATCATACAATATGTCTAAGATATAATATCGCAGCGAGGCAGCGCCATGTCTGCCTCATGTTGGAATAATTCTCCATTAGAACAAAAAAAGATCCCAAAAAATGTTGGCCATTATAGTGCAACAGTTATTGCAAGATATTTATGTTGTATTCCAAATGTTATGTAGCGCAGATCAAAACATTAAAGACATTTAATATGGATTCCGACTTGAAATGATAAGCACGGAAAACTTCTCTTTGTGAATAAAACATTAACTTGCTATGTTTAGCAAATCAGTATTTGAAAGATTTTGGCATATATTCATGTCCATCAATAAAAGTGTTAGTTGGTTGCTATTGGTATAAAGAAAACAATCGTCCAGAAGATTTGCAGAGCAAGGAACGCTATAAAAAAGAAAATATCTAATATTCGTCCAACATCATGCCATTCAACATCAGGATTAAGTCCGTCATCTTCTTCCTCCGAAGCCTCTTCTTCCAATAAATCTTTTGCCACAGATTTGACAGGTTTTGGGCCTTCCTGGATTAGTTTTTGATTTGATTTTTCCTTACCGGTTTTCTCTATTTTTGGCTTAATTTCAGTCATTTTCTTTTTTTCCGTTTTGCTGTTTTTCTGTTTTCCATTTCTTGGCACCTTCTTCTTCTTATTCGAAGGTTTTTGTTTGGTTCTTAAGGTACCACCTTTGGTATTACTGACATGAACACCCGATTTCTTTAATCCACTTGGAAAGGAGTGTACAACTTTATTTGATTTTGACCCAATTGTTTTCGTGTCAATTTTTTTTCTTTGATTATCTTTAGAATTCCCGATAGGTTTCTTTGTATCTTTCACCTGTGTTTTGATTTTCATGTTTTGATTTGTACTTTCACTTCTGGGTTGTTGAGGGAGTGCTTCGGTTACTTTCCTTTTATTAACTTTCACTTCGACAGGTTTACCAAGTGTCTTCTTATGAAGATCTTTTGGTCCGGGTTTTCTTTCAGAGTCAAAACTTTTCACCTTGGTTGAATTTACGCATTTCACTTTATTACTCTTTACATTGATATTAACTGAACTTTTTTCTTTAAGTGATAATAGGCTAGAAACGCGTGGTACTTTCAAGTCAGATGTTTGTATATCTTTCATTTTCTTATCATCACTGATTTCATTTTCAGCATCTCTGATATCAGGTTCCTTTTCATTTATCTTTGATTCTGCAGTTATATATATATTGTGTACCTTTTCATCTCGTAAAACTGTTAAGAAAGAAGGATGTATATCGTCTTTCTTTTCTAAATTCATTTCAACATTTTCCCATACTTTAACAGTGAAGTCAGACTTCTTACATATGCTGCTCTTCATAGTACCATCACAAAATTCAAACCTGGCTTTTTTTAAATCTTCCCCATGTTTTCGGCTTACTAAGATTGTTTCTTCGGTTTTTATGATATTCTTATGCCGAGCCATAGGTGTCATGTTATTTGATGCCAAATGCATAACATTCATACTCTCACTGGCTATTTCTTCGTTGTCGGATACCTCAAACTCATCATCTTGTATTCCGCTTAAATATTCTTCCTCAAATTCTGCATTACTGTTCTTTTGTGATTTTATCTTTTTCTGTTCGCCTTCCTCATTCATCCTTATTAGAGTTAAACTGGTCCCCACTTTGTTTGATGTATCGATGTCCTTTTCACCACCACTCTTATTCATCCGATCAACATTTGGTGTTGTTAAACCAAAGTCATTCCATATATTATTTGACACAGCCGTGTCTACTTGGTTCTCTGCGGCTTTGCCCTTAGATCCGTTGCTATGTTTAGGCGTTTTCTTTTGCTTTTGGGCTTTCTCGTCGAGCGCTTGATTAAGAGGGCGTTTCAATTCTGAGGAAGTTTCCGGTGTAAGGTCCAAAGTGTTAAGATCTGATTTTCTACTTTCACACAATGTTTCGTCTTCTACGATCTCTGCTGGTTTATTTCTTTCAGCCGAAAGATTTATTCTAGAATTAACAGAATTTGTTTCGTTCCCGTCATGTGAGTTGTCGATTTGTTCACCTTGAAGTCCGTTTTTGACAGAAGTCATTGGGCCTAATTGAGAATGATTCGTTCCTTTTTCATCGCCATTATATTCTCCCCACGCTTCTTTTATTGAACCAATAACATTTGTCTTGCTTGTGGGTGTCAACATGTTTTTGACTACATTTGTTTTATTTGTTTGTTGAATTTCAAAACGGTTTTCTTTATTAGCATTTCCAAGAGAATTTGTTGATGCAATGCGTCTGCCATGTTGATTTGGAGTTTTATTTGATAGCTTTACACTTTCCATCTCGGATTTTTCTGAACTTATTGTTTTGGCGCTCTGATTCAAAGAACCCTCGCGTGCAGATTTATTTTCTTTTGAATCAAGATTTAGATTTTTATCGTTACTGTTACTTCCGGTTTTGTGAGGTAGTTTCTTGTTCTCCGCATGGTGTTTACCTTTTTTCTTTTTTATACGAAAACAACATGTTTTCTTGTCTCTACATTGTTTACATCTTTCCTTCAGGCTGTTACACATTAACACACAGCATCGCAGTCTATGGCATTCACAGTTGATGAAAGTAACAACCCTTGAAAGCCATTCAGGGACTTTTGATTTTTCTGGCTTGTGATACACCTTCATAAGTAGAACGGTAACCAGGGTCATTCCAGTACTGGTGCACATCATGACCACCAGGTAGAAACACAAGTAGGAGACTGGGGACGAACTGCGGGGCATGATGTCCATCACTGTGTTCAGACAAACCATGAAGGACAGGAACAGTGTTACTGAAAATCCAACCCTTTCGCCGGATTCAGCTGGTAAGAGGAACACCACACTGTTCACAGTACACAGGACCATAACGGGGAGAAGAATATTAAATGTTGCATACAGGGGCTTCCTGCTTATCTCCAAGGAAAACTTTATGTGGGACTGGAGGTTGGAAATATACGTTTCTGATTTAGTCCCTAGTATGGTCCATTCACCACTTTCATCATATTCTGACATGTCCCATTCACTACCGTCGACTAGAAGTATTACCTCACTCTGCAGGTAACCCCATGGTGTGAAGATGAACTCGCAAGTTTGTTTGTCAAACGGATAAAATTCAACATTCGGTGTGCATGCAGCGCTTAAGAGAATCCGGGGACGCCAGGTAACTCGATTGGTTACAATGTTGAAATTTGCAAGAAAATCCGTGTCGTCGAGGTTACTGTTTTCACCGACAGCGTTCGTTAACACCAAGTTCGGGGTCCATATCTGATCCGTTGGTACTAAGAAAGAGTTTAAAGTTCCTTGTTGAAACGTGACTGAGGTAATGATTGGAATTTCATCGATCCATGTAGAGTTTAGGGCCGTTACAATCTCAATATTCCCAGCTACTTCATCAAAGTTGTTTATAGCAAACAAACTCAAACGTGTTGTCACTTCCATCGCACTCGACTGATCGACAAGTGGAATAAAGTTGACTGTACTATATTGCTCCTGGACCGTGTAGGCGGATATCAAGTTGACATAATTAGTGATCTGATACTGATATGAATCACTTGCAATGACATCTGGACAATTACTTAGAAGATATAGAAGAAGCAATACCAGTCTCTGAAGAGTGTTGCCAAACGTCATTGCTCCTATTCGGGAAGCATTTGATGACCTGTTGTGCATATTAGGCCCAATTGAACGGTTTCGAATCAATCCTAATTTGAGACACAATAAAACTTCATCATGGGGAAATCTGAAATAGAATAATGAATTTAATGTTCTCATTGTATCAATCTTTGCAATCTCGTTAAAATTATATCCTAATTTGCGCTCCTCTACTATCCGTGATTAGGATCTGACAACATCGCATTAGGGGTCACGTCAAATTGACCTTGTAAGCAATTTATATGCATAAACAAGTGCTCGATTTTAAACCAATTAAATAGTGCGTTTCTGACTTCGGTAAAACATTTGTCATAGGGTGAGAAAAATGTGCAGCTTGACCGGGACTCGAACCCGGGACCCTTTGCTTACACATCTTTCTACCGTTATGAGATTGATGCGGTTATACTTTCATCTGATGTACCGAACGATTCTGTAGCCGCTGATTTGACTGGCTTATACAAAGGTCAATCTAAGACGACCCTCTATACGATGTGGTCAGATCCAGTGAACACACTGAATCTGATTTAATGAGATTGCAATCTTTGCAGAATGCGGAATAAATAAATTGACTACAATGTTGATGTACTGATTACAATTCTTCACGTTAATACTAAACTAATCTTAAGGTCTAGCTATGTTATACCAAAACCGAAATCTTTTAGAATTTCGGTGTTAAACTTATTATGAAAAAGAGTTCCCCACCACCAATAATATTTGAAACCATTTTAAGAAGTTAATTCTGTGAGATTATATTTTATCAGTATTCAGTTAATAGAAGTGTTATATCTAAATACCCGTAAATCATTATATCATTATACGCATGTAAAACAGAGGCACATTTTACATTTAGTTAATTAATTGCCGAGCAATACAGTATGTTTATTAATGATACATTCGATATACTTACGGAATAGAAATAAATCTTAATTCCCTGCGACAACTCATATGTTGATCGATCTTTAAAACAATAAAGTAATGTTTATTGTAGTATGTAATGCCAGTATATCAAATATCATACGCCTTTAATATATCGATGTATATATTTTTGCTTTGTATCACTGACTGGGTTTGGACAATAGAATAAATTGTGCAGAAAGTCTGGGTTCTATCTCAATAAGTTATTGCATAAAAGCATTAATGTCACGTGAGTTGACATAAATTTGATTTATTTGTGTAAAAGTTTATGTCAGTTAACTTTGTTAATTACAGCTTGTAATTTTTGCTCTTCAATAACACGATCAAAAAGCGTGACAAATGGTATTATTTTTGCGTTTCATTTACATTTTGTTTGTATGATATCCCCCGCCATACCCAATTGTTGTCAAATACATGTGTACTGAGTGTTTGTTGATCGGTGTAAAGAAATGGATTTAATATCTATTAATGACATATGTATATCTTACCTGGCTTTCATCCGAAGAAGACACTGTTTAACGACGTGTATTATTTTATACCAAGAATATGTCCACAAAATTTGTAAATTGAAGCTCATTCAAAGACATATCAACAGAGATATGAAACTGTCCGGTGAACGAGATTTAAATGAGATCTCGCTAAGCGTTTCACATTTTGCAGACGCTTAATAGACAGACGCTTAACAGTATCACTCGTAAAAGAGATCTGCGACATACATATTTCAGGCCCGGATTCACCGTGGGGGGGGGGGGGGGGGATGCACAGGGAACACGTGCACTGTACACCTCTATGCAAAATCCTAAACAAAATCTACCGTCCCGTTTCATTTTTTTTTAATCTAAAGGTATGATTTTTAGAAATAAAAAAAAAAAAATAATAATAAATAAATATTATGTCATATCCCATTTACGAAAAATATTTTGCTACTGATTATTGATTATAAACAAATAATAACATTCGGCGAACAAATCCTGATTGTTTCTACTAAAAATATTTCAAATATGTAATAAATTCTAACAATACCAAACCCATTTTATATACTGGTATAATGTTTGTTTGTTTGTTTGTTTTTTTTTTGTTGTTGTTTTTTTGTTGTTGTTGTTTGTTGTTGTTGTTGTTGCTGTCTTTTGATATTCAAAATAGGCCATATACCGCTAAACTCTACATAACTGAGAGACATAATTCAAGTTTTACCCGGATTTGCTACGAAGTAGAGGCTAATTCGGTTGATCTTGCCAAATAAAACAAATATTTTTAAAAAAAAAGATACTCGGTCGTGGTAACCAGCTTGATGATTAGTGTCTGAATGGTTTAACATGTAATAGATTTTGTTGTTGGTTTAATAGTTGTGTAATTCCTGTGTCAATGCAGCTCTTTGAAATACCACGGATCCAAATAATTTGTACAATTTTTGGTGGACACTGATAGCCTTAAAACTTCTGCGCATTAGACTTCGTTTCGCGGGCTACAAAACGTAACCAGATGATACGTTTTTGTTGAATATAATATCTGTCAGGGTCGAACAATCAATTCCGATATCTATGTGTTTCCTATTTTTTTTAGCGTTCTATTCTTTCAGTTTACCTTAAAAAGGTGCAGTGTCTTATTATTCGGAAAAAATCGTTCGCAGGGGAAGAAAACTTCTACTTTTAAAACAAACAGAGATCTAAAGAACTCGTTTCCGCAACTCCTTTCTTTTCTTTTGACTAATTTTACAATGACCAATGGAAATTTAGCAAAGTATATAATAACCAATGAAAAGCCTAATTTTATTCCGCTTCTTTACTGTGTGTTTTACAGGAAGTCAGGATGAAAATAAACGGCCTAACGACAGAAAAAAAAACCTTTTACCAAGTGGTTTTGATTTTTTATAGTCCTTCTATATCCCAGGTACCATATTTGTGATTAAATTTTGCATAATTTATCCAATCAATACCTATACAATTACATTTTTTTCAAACCTCCATCTTTTACCCCTGCAGATATAATGACCAACAAGTAGAAAAGAAAGAAGAAGTTTGACAGCTACTGGGTTTCGAACCCACAACCCCTAGTTTCAAGCCGCCCCCCCCCCCCCCCCCCCCCCCCCCCCCCTTTATTGAAAAATCCTGTATTTTGTATAATCGGTAATGAATTTTAAATAAACCTGGCTTTATCCTTTATTCCTTTTCTTCTTATTTCCATGCCTAAATATTCCTTTGGCCCATGCTAATCACTGGCACAAGAACCGTAGAATTGTCGATTTCATTTTTCTCCTTGAACATGATAAGGAACGGAATCTGACATCATTTGATTACGAAGGTCTAACATTATACACAAGTCATGTATGTTACCATTATATTCTATACATGTTCGATCAGTCTGATATTCAATTAACACGTGATATAACGAATCAATGTCAGAAGGCAGCCATAACGAAGTAATAACGTGATATATCAACAATTTGTACATCTTAAAAAGTCTGTTTCACCATAAACTTCCGGTGTGTTTATTTCGGCGCTAACTCCGCCGCAGTAGTTACCTCCCCTTACAGTTGCCGATAACCACTGCCACCACAAGTAGATTCGGCTGATAAAGGCCGGATTTACTTTTTTCACTTTTGACTTTAGTTTTGAATTATCATGCCGGTTTCGTTATTTTCCACGAAAATAACATTCTTGATTATGAGCAAAATAAAAAATACAAAAAATAATAACATTTATTTATAAGATTATGACTGTTGGTCACATGGTTTCAACTATCATCACGTGACTTGTGTGGTGGCAGTGGTTAAAGTAGCGTACGTAGCGTGACGTAACCGGTGCGCGGAGTTTCAGACTGGATGACGGCCCGTTAGTGCAATGGGTAAAATAGTCAGGCTGTTCGGCATTCAAACGGCGTTGAAAAACGGGGTGTGGGTTCGAGTCCCAGCTGAAGAACATTTTTTTTACTTTTTTATTATTTTTGCATTGAAAAACATTAATTTGCCTATAATTAAAAATGTGTATATAAATTAAATGAAATTGAAAAAGAAAAAAAAAACAATATAATTTATGAAAGTTTTGTTGTTTTATTTTGCTTCCACATATTCATATAATCTTATAAACTGTAGGCAAGAGAAATGGTGAGAGTGAGTAGCGGAATGCTTATTGTTAGCAGTCCATTGTGACAAATGATGTGTTCATCTTTTTTAACGACCGTGTTCAAGCAAAATTAAAGCGGGTTTATAACATTGGTTTTTTGGCATTGCATGAAAATTTGATACCCGTTTATTAAATTTACTTTGATAAACAAAAGAAATGCATAATCATCACATTAAAAACTTGTTTTTTCAGCGCTATCAGCGCTTTGATTTATGTCAGTAACGACCAATTTTCCGGCAAATAACAATTTAATCATCCTATTTAAATATGAAAATATAAGGAACTTCAATTTGCAAATAACAATTTAAAATTTCTATGTACCTTTAAACATGAAAAAATATACATTTTCGAGTCGATCAAAGAACATGATGTTCGCCAAAAGGCGTGCGTTTAGTTTTAGAAAGAGCGTGGATTCGGCACCTTCTTAAAGTTCATAGAAAATTGTGCAATGCCTTCGTGGTGCAGTTGATAGCGCACTTCTATATTTAAGGAAAAGTCACTGTAATGGTTCCGCTACATTTCAGACCTCATGGCCTTTCACGGAGATAACCAAGGTTTTCTAAAGTTTCACTATGGTATCTTGGTTATTTTGGTAGAGGTTAAGTGGTTCAAGACGTAGCGGATCCATTACAATGATCCTTTATGCAGAATTGTACTGTATTTACAAATAGAAGTCGACTTATCTATAGTTTTACAATTTGAATGCATGTTTTTGTTTTTTCATATACATGTACGTGTATCCATGCATAATTGCATATTTAAAGGAAACCTCTTTATAAATATATTTAGGAAGATTGTTGTTGTTGTTGTTTTGTTTGTTTGTTTGTTTGTTTATTTGTTTGTTTGTTGTTGTTGTTTTTTTTGTTGTTTTTTTAAATATTAATTGATATTGTGTTTGATTTTGAATGTGCTAAAAATGTTTAGTTCATTCTTCTGAAAGGATTGATGAATCAACTTAGTTCAAAGCAATGATATTTATAGAGCATTTCTTTTTCCTTGCACGGATTTCCATTTCGACAAAGACCATTATTAGTTTGTCTTCGAAAGCTGCGCAAAAGAATCAAAGCGCCGAAGGCACTGAAGTTGTGTGTGTCTCAAGTGAAAGAGGGTTTGACGAACTGCAGATCTGCTAGGTAACATGATCTTTACCAGATACCAAATTTAAATAAAATAAAGAAAGATTGTTGTTTTAGATGTGCTTCTTTTTTATTAAGATATGCATATTGATATAAATCTTGTAAACGGTAGCAAGGGAAATAGGAAGAGTAAAAGTGGGTATGTGCTAATTGTTAGCAGTCTATTAAAACAAATGGTGTGTTCAACTTTTCTTGTAACAACCTCGTTAACGCAAGGTTAAAGCAGGTTATCGCTTGAAAAATTGATCCCTGTTTATTTAATTCACTTTGATAAACAAAATAAATGCGACAATCATTTTCTTTCAGCCCTATAAGGGCTTTGATTTTCTATCTAGTGACAACACAGTCTCTGTTTATAGATTGAAGTAATTATGCAAAAGGCTAGCTGTGAAGTAAATAAAAATATTTTGGTAATTTATAGTGTAAAAATAACCCTTGGATGTATCTGGGGTCAATAGTTTGAAGTGACTATTAGTATGTTACACGGGTTTGTTTCGGACTTCAAGATTTATACTACAAGGGTTATTGTTACACTATAAAATAATCGAAACCTGCCCCGCGTTAAGTTACCTTTTAAAGTCCGTAACGTTAGCGTTTCATAGCGTATAGAGTGAAAGCTGGGGACCAAATCCGTAACAATTGCGAACGTTATGGTTAATTGAACGCAGGGCTGCATATTCGCGATCAAAAATTATTTACGAGCCACCTTTGCATCTTCCTCCGAATGGTAAAGTGATAGTTACGCAACATCATAGAGAAATTAGTTCTTTTGTGCTTTTATACCACAGACAATTTTGTGTCTCGTAAATATTCATTTTTGACCAAAAAAAAAAGAAGATATTTCAACAGTTCAAAGTAGAGAATCGAATGCTCAGAAAGCAGGTACTGTAAGTGTGTGTGACGTAGTCCCTCACAACTAAAAATTATAAATATTAATTTGCAAGGTATGCCCTCAAAATATCTACACGTCCGTAGGCTTTGTTTGTGGGCTCGCTAGCTGTGATATACTTTGTAACACAGATCTTCTTGTTGCAAATCATATGCCTTCTGTCACTGTAAAACGTTTGTTATTGAATTCGACAGGAGAAGATATGCGGTTACAAAATAATAAAAATATTTGTTAGGATTAACTGCATGTTAAATTCATTTTAACTCTTCATTTGAATTTAATATAAGTACTTTATTTAAACTAATTATTACTTAAATATACCTTTGTTGGAGAAAAAGAATAGTTTTTTAACCGTTTTTAGGATGATAAAAGTGTGTGATTTCGTATGGTACATACCGCTTTAGCTCGAAATCATTTAAACCGCGGGAAAAATGGAAGAAATTCCCATTCAACATACAGACCTATAAAAGATACTAGCCCTCTCTGTGCACAGCGTCCAAATGACTGATATAAATATCAGTAAGACGTTCAAGCAAACAATCAAAATATCATGTGATCAGACGACAACGCTCGCTTCTCCATGGCTGAAATTGAGTTCATATCGATAAACGAATGACGCCGGTGATCCGGTGTACGTTGACAGCAGATTCAAAAGTTGTGGGTTTGAACCCCACGGTAGAGGGGCGTAGCGTACAATATTTGATTAACTACCAAGGCACTATCGTCGAGACCGAAGGGTTACTTAATATTTGTTAAGTTTGCATTGACATTTCTTTGCGTCTGCTGATTAGTTATGATTGTAAAATTTATTATGACAATAATTTTACTATAGGTATACACAACATGTGCATGTACTTTAGTTAAAACATATATATTTTATGTCAATTGGGAAACAAGTTCATACAACTTATACTAATTGCTCTCGACGGTTCCTGGGTCGATAAACGAATGGGTTGGACCAGTACCTTGAGCTTGGGAGGATCATGTACAATTCTTGCCTCCAACGGATTTCTAACCCACAACCTTCGGATCCGTAATCAGATACGTTACCACTGTACCACGGCGCCCTTCACACGTGTAACAATTGTATTCATTTACACAACAATATACCGTACATATCTGAACATTTGTGTGTTATATGGTTTCTGCCTACAATTATACCAGTTATAAGGTTATTTACTGTTATACCAGCTGTGTGGTTTCCGTGTAATATAGTTTCTGCTTACAATTATAATAATCATATGGTTTATGCGTACAATTATACTAATTTATGGTTTATGCGTACATTTATACTAATTATATGGTTTATGCGTACAATTATACCAACTGCATGGTTTATGCGTACAATTTTACTTATATGGTGAACCCTTTATGCGTACATTTATACTAATTATATGGTTTATGCGTACAATTATACCAACTGCATGGTTTATGCGTACAATTATACCAACTGCATGGTTTATGCGTACAATTTTACCAACTGCATGGTTTATGCGTACAATTATACCAACTGCCTTGTTTAACAATTATACCAGCTGCATGGTTTATGCGTACATTTGTGCCAGTTTTATGGTTTCTGCATACAATTATACCAGTTAAGATGCATTTATATAATACGTGCATACAATTACAACATCAGGCTGTCTAACCTCACGTTTGACCTGCTTAGTGATGATGACGTAAGGCAATGCCCAATGAGCATTTTAACGGGTTTAAAAGGTAGATATTCCTATACTCATGGGGGAAAATTGTTACGCAAATTTGCTGAATCATTTTTTCACGACATTTTAATTAAACATTCTGACTGAATTACCATTTCTTTGAAAAACACAGTTTTATATTTTATCAAAACACTTCTCATACTTGTTTCGAGCCGAACGTTATAAATACGTCCTGCAGTATTCAGATGGTGCACACTTTAATATTATGTACACTTATGCTTACTCCGCCAATGGCGAAGAAAGGAACGCCTCAATATCAAGTTTTTATCTATGCTTATTTTGACTTCCTAGAATGAAATACTTCACAGATAATGATTTGCACATCATAGTACAGTTTCAATTACTTAACGCATATATTATTTTTGATACTTCTTATTTTCCCTGATCGCGAATTTGACACGTGTTACACACCACAGCTATAATTATCTCTGTATAATGTTGTATAAACCAGTGTGTGTATACTTTGCACTATACATGTATAAGTATCGTTATATAAACTCGGTAATCACCTGACTCGGTGTAACTTTAACGTTCTAGCTGGTGAAAGTGTGATCTATATCAACTGCTTCAAACCTACCACGGACATACAGACGAAATGTCAGAGACGGTGAGTTCCATTTAAGCACATGGCATTTTCCTTTCGTCCAATCAGATGCTAGTATTTGTCCATAGTCACCGTGGACTATAACGCGTAGTCCACACTTTAGTAAAAAAAATATATCAATAAGTGTGGACTATGCCACCACATAACTCACACTTTTGTGACGTTTTGTCGCTAGTGGAGGAAAATACCATGTGCTAAATAGTTTAGTTCATAGTTGCCTTTAACAACACGACATTATAGTAACTCGGGCTCGGGCTCTGCCCTCGTGACTATATCGTGTAGTTAAAGGCAACTATGAATTTAACCTATACGTAGACTGACCCAGGTATACATTGATCATTACCTTTTCTGCCCATATACTACCACATAATATTTTCTCAGACTTATTTTATATAGAAATATTGTTCGAGTTTCGTTAATATTATACATGTACATGTACATACATCCTCAAGTATTCAGTTCTCGCCATATTGGTATTCTCGAACTATTTACTAGTTAATGCACTGTTTCACTTAATGTGCAATTAAACAGGGAAACCATCGATAATTGGCAACATTGATTGGGCCTTGTTTTCAAACTGTTCAAGGGAGATTTAGAGGAGGTGGAAGCGGCGTACGCCCCCCCCCCCCCCCCCCCCCCACACACACACACACTAAAATCGACCAAGGTGGGGTGGGGGGTTTTATGCGTTTATCCACATTTTTTTTAAAATTTATATGCGACAATTATAGTCAGTCAATATGATCAAATCGAAATGCCATTTTCAGTTTTGTTTTTTTGTTTTGTTTTTTTTACTTAAGTTTTCTCGTATCAGTTTCATTTTCGCTGGTTTGGCACCTTTCCGCCATTTAAACAAGCAGTCGCAGCCGATACATTGAAAATTGCCCGGTCCATCGAAGCAGAAAAGGCTGGATTCATCCAGTTATAACTTTCTTAGACCGATTTGAGATGTTTATTTATTTTTATTTTTTTTCGACAAGTGCGAAAGAAAAGAAAATGATTGTTTTTGCTTTTGTTTTAAAATATATTCTCAGATGTAGCACTATAGTAAATTAACTGATTATCATGCGTGACCATTATAAATCGGATAAATGAGTTTTCAACACATCATTGGTGCCGTCATTTTCGTTTTTAGGCAGCGAAAGTGTTTATAAAGTGTATAAATGCAAGAAAAGCAAAAATATGCATTTTTTTAAGAAAAAAAAAGGAGAAATAATATCAGTGGAATATAAATGAACAGCTTATTGAAGTTGTGGATAAGTTCTGTTACTGGGCCTTTCATGCGCCATGAATTGTACACATATAATCTTTTATTGTTCGTGCATTATGAAGTCATTGTAATCATTGCTGTATTTGCCAAAGACAGCTGCGCTGTCGATTTTGAAAATAAACTACTTACTAAGTAATTTCTAGTTATATGTCGTAAAACTATTTTAATAGCAATGCAACAAAAATAGTATGCCGATAGAATAACTGTTTTCTCCGTTAAATCAATATACGTGTTTGTTTATATATATGGTATTAAACATGCTATATATTATTAATACAATGTAAGTACTTACGCCCCACCCCCAAAATCCTGGATCCGCGCTTGTCATATGAAGGTCCTGTGCATAGACAAGTAAAACTATAAGGCCAAAACAGTACTGCAGTAGAAAAGAGAAAAAAGAGGGGAACAGTATGCTGATTATAAGCCGTCCATTTAACATTTTGTTTTAATCTTTTCTTGTTATATTTAAATACTGAAAAAGAAGCGTTACGCACCGTGGATAAATGATTCAAGATATTTATTTTGATGGCTTCACGAAAGCATCGCACATTTTTCAAACAATACATGTAAAAAGCATGTTCATTGTGTACTCAGATCTATTTTTAGATGTGTATTTACAAAAGTTTGGTAGATAGCATTGATTTTCAGTTTACACAAACAAACAACAAATTCACCCTCACTCATCTGATTATTTCCAACAGTGCAAAACTCGTTTGAATCTTTCTTAAAGACATTAAAACTTTACTGTATCAATAGTTTAAATAAACAAGTATACAACTAGAATACAAGATGTATGCTTTTTGTGTGGGTTACTGCTCAACCAACAGTATTCCAGTCATGTCTAAGTGAGACAACAGGACCCTGATATTCAGAACCGACCTAGACGTAAAATCAAAATTAAATAAATAGGCAGCCGTGAGTATCCGACGATGGGCCAACCATTGAACTACACTTACATAATGAGCATCATGCTGAACATCTGACAAATGCGATACACCAGTACCAGGGGTCCATGTGGTCTAGCAGGTGAAGTTGATGACTTAATACCACTCAGGCTTTAAAGGCCGCTGGTTCAAATCCAGTCAGAGTCAAGTGGATATTACATGCGAGGAAACCTTCCAGCTGATTTATGATAGGTCTGTGGTTTTATTCCGGTGCTATAATAAATGAATTATTGATATCAACAAAACATTTGAAGGTATCAACATATGATTTGAATGGATCTCAAATGAATTAATGATATCAACAAATCAATTGTTGATTTCTACAAATCAATTCAATTGTAGATCTCTTCAAATAATTTGTTGATATCTCCAAATCATTTGTTGATATCATCAATTGAATCGTTGATATCAATAATTCAATTGTTGATATCAACAAATAATTTGGATATATCAATAATTATATATTGAGATCAACAATTGATTTGTTGATATCATTAATTCATTTAAGATCTCTTCAAAACTTTTGTTGATATCTTCAAATGAATTGTTGTTATCAATAATTCATTTTTTTCATATGTCTAGCCACTGCGCCCCGCACTATATTATACTGCAGTATAACTCGACTGTAGTCATCGATTCTAACTGATGTCTCATTTTCCGATTGAACGGTTTGATCATTAAGCCGCTCGGCGCGACATGCTACTTTTAGTTGTGTACTACGTTTTCAATCCAGGTTCTCCTAGATTTAAAACCGAATAACCTCTCAATAGTGTAGATATGAACAATTGTATATATCTCTACAACATAAGTATACTAGAATGAAGCAAAAATGCTGAAAATCAATGCTGTGTCAAAAGTAAATACTTACAGGCTACAAAAATCGCCTGTGACATGAAAACATTATAGGACTTATTTTTCTATGCTGTTGTAACTGCAATCGAATGATGTAATTTTTTTTTATCATGTGATCACTTTATCATGTGCACGAATATAGTTTATTTCAATACAAAGGTGGCTCGCAAATTTGATAGTAAATGTGCAGCGTTGGTCATTTTAGGCTGTTACAAAAACCCATGTGAAGTCCAAAACAAATCATTGTAACATATTAAATTCACATCAATCTTTCGACCTCAGATATCTCCAAGGGTTGTTTTTTTTTGCACTAAAAAATGGCCGAAACCTGTATATCTACTATCCGAAATGAGTTCGGAGCCTCTGGCCTGTGCAGAAATTTGCATAATTACTTCAATCTATAAATAGAGATTGTTGTAGATAAGGTAGTGTATGAATGCAAAACAAAACTCTGATAGCACTGAGAGAACACGAATGCCGCATTTCGATCTCTTGTTTATCAAAGTAAATTTAAGCTCTTCAAGCACTCTTTCATTTGAGACACACACAACTTCAGTGCCTTCAGCGCTTTGATTTGATATTGGTTGTCACGCTGTACATATGGGGATAGCGCCAAATCGAAAGTAGCACGCTATCACAAATTACGGGTACACAACCAGCAATGAAAGTTACATAATTATGCCCGATTTTTACATAGGCCGACAGTGCGCCTTTTCGCAGGTTAACTGTTACGGCGAATGAATTTTGCTTCAGTTAAAATAACGTTGTCTAAAGACCTGAAACCAAATCTTGGTGGATCTTTTTGGGTTATTTAATCGATAACATAATTTGATCCGAAAACTGTTAATACGCGACGTGTGTTACAACCAGAATTGCAAATACGCCGAGAATTGAATTAAAAATAAAAATTGCAATAATTTTATTGCATTCTGGTTTTACAGGGGTACGAGAATTGCAATAAAATCGAGAATTGCAATAAACTTAAAATGCACATTTAAACTTAAGAATAAAGTTGTTGCAAATTGTTTAGAAATGGCCAACGTGGCAT
>CM037778.1:39499304-39549304 GCA_021229015.1 Solen grandis
GTAGTGTATGTCGCAATAATTTCCTGCGAAGGTATTACCAGTTTCTATTATCTGTTAGTTCTGTTACATGTGCATTTATTCCTGAAATATGCTAATAGTTGCTTAAATATGGACTGCAAGCATTTGTATCTGACGTAACGCATCAACCTGCTTGTCTACCCACTAAATGTAATTTGAAAAAAAAAGAAAAACTTGTTAAAAGACTTGTATATTCTACTGACGAACATAACTGGAACAATAGAATAACACATGATGGTGATTTTGTGTTCTTCAGAGTCCTTTGTCCCAGTGTGAAACACTGTATCATATACAATGTGTGCAGATTCGAAATACTCGGAAAATTATGAAAACTATAACGCGTGCTTGGTGAGAACGGTATCAGCTACATGACTCTGAAATCACCTGTGAACTGTGTTCTTACACATTCAGACATAAACTCGGTCACCTGCTTATTGAATGTGTCGCAACATGTCAGCTAAGATCAATATTTTTTGTGATTGCCTTGTATGCGGTGCCGACTTTGCTTTTCAGCTGAATACATTGGACAGAGTTAGTTTGACTCTCCGTCTACTAGGAGCCCCAACGCAGCCAAACCTGGGTGACATTTATAATTTGTCTTTTCTACAAATATCGTTTACGTATACATATGAATGTTGCTGTGTTTGCCAAATTGTATAAATATACGCCACTGAAAGAAAAGGTGCAATATATGTTTATGTGACAATACGGACTGAACGTTATATTTGAGGTTTACAAATGTATTGTACATTTGCTACATTGACAAGCATTGAATTACGTGTTTTCTCATCACTCATATTCATGAACCGATGTTGCTGTATAACTATGTTAACTGTATATTGTAATTTTGCTGTATATTGTAATTTTGCTTAAGATCAAACGGCTTATCTTCTCGTTATTTGTGTTTATATTGCCTTGCTCATTTATTTGCTAAGTAAAAATATTATTATGTGAACAATAAATGCGATATCATTCTTTAATGTATGGAATTATATTTTGACCAATGAGATTGCAGTATTTTTCAAAATTTTCGATCGGTTAAACTCATTAAACCATTTGGTTTAATGGGTAACCTAGTATATACGACCAATTTTCGTGCGCATGCGTGTAGGGGTGGACCTGGAGAGTAACGTCAAAACATAATTCCATACATTAAGTTAAACCCTCGAAAACAAACATTAACCTATACGTAAACATGTGACACCTTATCCTGATACTAGGCCAACCAGTCCTGGAACTTTCCTTACATGCAGAGCGCCAAACAGTTTTAGTAAAAAACAGTAATGGGGTCTATACATTATTGTACATTTTCAGAACGTCTTTGTTTCAGACGATTGAATTTGAAAAATATAAAGGAAATCTGTCCATTGAAATCTATTCTCGTCCAGACGCAATGGCTTTTTTGCTCATAGTGTGTTTTCCATGCATGTTTGACAGCATTTTCACGTGTAACTTATAAAACACATTAAAAGTTATAAATAATGATAAAAATATTCTAAAAATATTAATTTGACATGTTAGTAAAGAATGCAGTCTTTTCAAATTTTAATGCTTTGATTTTTTACAACAATTTTAGCAAACTGTGATGTTTTACCAGAGCTAAGTTTCTAAAGCGAGCATGGTGTCCCCCTAATTTTGATCCAGATATCATTAAGCTATATTCTAAAGTACTTATGTGCAAAATTTTAGAAAAAGTCTGCCCGTTAGAAAAAAACAACAACAACAACAACATCGAAACGCCTTTAAACACTATAACACATTTAAACCATGTATTTCCATTTTTTTTTTCAGCCTTAACTGGTTTATGTAGAGTTATCTCCCTGCACTTTGAGTGGGTGAAATTAAGCACGGAGGAATACAACATAGTACATGTATGGAAATGAGAAACATGCGTAGTACAACTTTGTTCATGCTCATTTCTCTTTGCCTGTAAAGGGACTTTATATATTGAATTATACTGACAATCTAATCATTTATTTCTGCATGCTGGCCGAGAGGGTAAAGTCGCTGACTTTAACACTCACTCAGCCCCTCACCGCGTGAGTTCGAATCACGGCAGGGTCATTCGGATTTTCATGTGAGGAAGCCTCCCAGCTGGCTTGCTGTATGTCGGTGGCTCTACCCGGATGCCTCCGTGCATTCGGGGCTTCCTCCGCCTGTAATTAGCTGGACGTCGCTATATGACTGAAATACTGTCGAAGCGACGGTAAACTCAAATAGTCAAATCTAGTCATTTCTGCATGCTAAACATGCTGAATTCAGTTGTAACAATCCTTGCCTGGTTTGGTTGGAGTTACCTCCCTGCACCGTACCCTTCGTTCAGTTAACATGCATCGGTCGTAAGAAATGCAAGCGGGTTACCAACTTTAAGTATTTTATTTCTATTAAGTGGAAAATTGTGCCCTACACATAGGTCCAAATGATATTTTGTCAGATGTACAGTTTTTCCTAAAACTGGAGAAAACCTTCATAGTTCGAACTTGACTAATATAGTGTGTGTGTGTGTGTGTGATAAGGTAAGTATATTTAAATTAATATGAATTTGATATTTTAATGTAGTAGTTCAAAATAAAGGGTGTTATACCCCAGCTCCGATCTCCAGCGGAGAATACCCCTTGCCCCTCTTTTACCAAATATACATGATTATCTGTTTTCACGGATATATATTTAATACATTGATGATTTGGTGTCGCTACCACTACGCCACTTTGGAGCCTTATTGTAATTCGATTAACAACAATAATAACATTATCCTTGTGATATTTGATGAACGTTTCCCTTACGTTGGAAAAATTATAACAAAATAAGATCTATTTTGTAAAATGGCTAATTTGTTTGTTTTTTTGTTGTTGTTTTTTTGTTTTTGTTTTTATTTGTTTTAAAGAAAACATACAAATTAAATAAATTAAAGGTGAATGAAATAAATGTTCAGTGAAATAAAATTATTATCATTATTACTGAAAATGTAAACCCGTGCCAAAGATATAACACGAAACGTATATAAGGTATTAACTGATTTGTAAAGATTGCATCATGTTTCTGCACAATGCAGACTATGCATATCTATACAGTTCGCTTCCGTGAACTTATCCTACCTTAACTGTTTTAAAGCTGAGGTCTCAATCAAAGCATGATCCTGGTCGTCATGAACTCTATTTTAAATTTACCTATTTTTTTTTTTTAATTCTTAACACATTTTTATGAGTGACATATAGGTAAACATAACTAACTGAAGTAGGTCAAAAATCAAAGTAAATTAGGTTAGCATTATTCCCTTTTTTAATGGGCATTATTCATGTAACTACTTCAGTTTTATCCACAAGAAAAGCTAAGATAACTTAAAAGGTTAACCTGGTGAGTAAATGTTCACTCAATTACATGAATAGTACTCACCTTATTTATAAGTGCTGGTCACCCAAATATGAATATTATTCATCTTATTTAGTGAGTACTGTTCACTCTATGACATGAATTGTACTCACCTTATTTAGTGAGTAATGTCCACCTTTTACATGAATCACCTTATTTAATGAGTACTGTTCACTTATTACATGAATAGTACTCAACTTATTTAATGAGTACTGCTCACCCAATGATATGAATGGTAATCACCTTATTTAGCAAGTACTGTTCATCCAATTACATGAATAGTACTCACCTTATTCAGAGAGTACTCACCTTATTTAGTGAGTTCTGTTCACCCAATTAAATGAACAGTTCACACCTTATTTATCAGTACGCAACTCTTGCACTTAATAAGGTTATTACTGTTCGTGAACAATACTCACTGAATAAGGTTATTACTGTTCGTGAACAATACTCACTGAATAAGGTGAATATTATTTATATAATTATCTAAACATCAATCATTGCATTAAGTGAGTTTTACTCGCTGTATATTTTTATGAACAGTGCTCACCCTATTCAGTCTGTACTGTTCACCCAGTTATATGAAGAGTACCCGCTCTAATAAGTGTGTACTTCGTACGGATTTAGTTTCTTAGATATGTAAGCACTTCTTCTTCAAAGTCTCACCTTTTTAGTGTGTACTGTTCACCCAAATATATTAACAGTACTCGCCCTATTCAGTGTGTACTATTCATCCAGATTTATGAACAGTTCTCACTGTTCACCCAGTTATATGAACAGTACTCACCCTATTCAGTGTGTACTGTTCACCTAGCCATATGAAGAGTATTCACCCTATTCAGTGTGTACTGTTCATCCAGTTATATAAACGGTACTCACCCTGTTTAGTGTGTACTGGTAACTCAATTATATGAACAGTACTCACCCTATTCAGTGTGTACTTTACACCCAGTTATATGAACGGTACGCATCCTATACAGTGTGTACTATTCACCCAGTTTTATGAACAGTACACACACTATTCAGTGTGTACTATTCACCTAGTTTTATTAACAGTACTACCCTATTTAGTGTGTACTGTTCACCCAGTTATATGAACGGTACACATCCTGTTCAGTGTGTACTGTTCTCCTAGTTTTATGAACAGTACTCACCCTATTTAGTGTGTACTGTTCACCCAGTTATATGAACGGTACGCATCCTATACAGTGTGTACTATTCACCCAGTTTTATGAACAGTACACACACTATTCAGTGTGTACTGTTCACCTAGTTTTATGAACAGTACTACCCTATTTAGTGTGTACTGTTCACCCAGTTATATGAACGGTACACATCCTGTTCAGTGTGTACTGTTCTCCTAGTTTTATGAACAGTACCAACCCTATTCAGTGCGTACTTCGTACCGAATTAGTTTCTTAGATATGTGAGCACTTCTTCCTCAAAGTCTCACCTTATTCAGTAAGCAATGCCCACTTATTGAATGACTAATGCTCATTTATTTCAGTAAGTAATGATCAATAATTCAAGTGACTAATACTCACCCATTTGAGCGAATAATGTTCAATGATTCCAGTTAGAATACACACCTTAATAATGAATACCTTTTCCAGAATGAAATGCTCACCTATTTCAGTTAATAATGAACATCTTTTTCAGCAAGTAATATTCACATGTTTCAGTGCATCTATAAAACTGTAAGCATATGCATTGCTGACATCAAATATAAAATAGTAAGGAGTAAGATGTTTATTAGGCCTCGACATACCAAAGTGGTTAAAATGGTACGGTATATCTTCCTTGCTTGGCGCATATAAGGGTAGATCCAGGACTGACCCGGTGTCAGGATAATGTGACTGGGTGTGGTACATGACAACACTATATCTGTCTCAATTAGACCTAGTCTCCAAATGACTGAAATACTGTCAGTGGAACGATAAGCACAGCAAACAAACTTGTACTGTACAAGAGGAATTCACTAGTATAGATCCAGGTATACTTCAGTTATTGGTCCCCTACCGGTGTTTACACCGGATGGGACTATAGGTTGGCCCTCCGTCTGTCCTTCCTTTCGTCTGATGTTTGGAAATCTGGATCCCGCGATAACTTAAAAACCGTTTAAGACATTGTTATGAAACTTGGTATATGAATAGATGGCCGTATGGAGATTCTGTACATCACTTTGTTGTTGTTTAGATCTCTTCATACTTTGCGTACTAGTTGCTGTTGCTGCAACAGTTAGTCATGCTAATTACTGGTGAAGGAAGACCCCGTAGAACTACCGACCAATCACAAGCCAGCTGAATTTAAATGTTCAGTATCACTAGATATCACAGGAATTATTGAAATGTAGTATGCAATGAAGTGTACAAAATGAATGTACCTCTCTATTTTTATTTACCTAATTAATATGCATACTTTTGTATACATGTATAGACCAGTGTGTGTGATGTCCATATATGGAAATACCCTCATTAATATGCATACCTCAGGACGTCCGTGAAAAGTTAAAACAAAATTTATACATTTTTTTTCCATTTTTAAAGTGATGGACAATAATTAGATATGAAGTAATAAAGGTATGTGAAATTCTAGGCCCTAACATCTAATATTAATGGGATACCTCTTTACTTTTGCGCTCAGTTATGTACCTCACTTGGCGATATAGACAATATAGACAAACCGGTGTGTGTGTGTGTGTGTGTGTGTGTGTGTGTTAGCAAGACATAAATACTTAAGAAAACAAAATATAAATGTTGATAAACGTACAAATATAGTCTTCTTAAAAAGAAATATAAAGAACGCGTTAAAATGTATATAAGATAGAGCTCTTAACGATTTTAATGAGAAATTAATATCAAAATGCACAGTGGATACACAGATTAGAGAGAGTCTATTTTTATTCACGCAAATCTTCCCACGACAGTCAATCTGATTTCGGTATATAGATGTGGAAAAAATGTGTTGATTTGAATGAATTAACTGTCGTCTTATATACAACTGCACTGTAACGGATAGAATGATTTAAGCTTTTTTTCTCTCTCTCTAAGCTCACTGTCCAAGCAATCTTAAAGAAAGATATTCAAATAAGGATTGATTGCACTTGATATCAAATAAGAATTGGTTTGGGTATTCAAAACATATTTCTTATGTAAGAAGACGGGAATGAGATCCATTGCGGTTTTCAAAGTCTGCAATATGTACAGATCAATTATAGGTTTACGATTTTACTCCGATATGCAAGTTAACGTCGTCTGGCACGACTTTTTTTTTTTACATTGCCTACCATTTTCGTGGCGGTATACAAATGCGGTCCGGCTTACCTCCCTTGATACCACAGAAATTTGTTTTTATGCCCGTTTAAAACAAGGGACATTTTATCTGTTTTACAAAATATACGACTTTCTGGATACACAGTTCATATATAATATTATTTATGTGTCTTTGCGGTTAATATTCCGTTTACTGAGTGCACAAACACATGGATGGTAACGAGTTTGGTCGCCTTACCGCCCAGGATATTATTTCTATGTTAGTTAATATATACCGTTTCTTTTAAACATCCAATCATTACATATTGTTTTTTGGCATTAAGTAATTACAATATATATATATATATATATATATATATATATATATATATATATATATATCGTCATAAAACAAATAAATATGTAAAGTGGCGTTACACTTAATTCATATACGTATGGTAATTCCGGGCCGGCAAGAGACGGCACGGTTCCTGATACGGTTTTTCATTGATGAACAGTGTAATGCGTTTATCCTTTTTTTGTTCTTTTCAGTCATTTTCAAGGACAGAGAAAACAATATTATGGGCTAGCAACACTTTATTTCATTTCAGACATCGCCTTTTTTAGCTCGCCTGAGCATAGCTCAGGGTGAGCTTTTGGGATACTTGATTGTCCGTCGTGCGTCGTCCGTCGTCCGTCAACAATTTTGATGTTTACACACTAGAGGCCACAATTTTGATCCAATCTTCCTCAAACTTGGTCAGAATGTTTGTCTTGATAATATCTTGAACCCTTTCGAAAATGGGTCAGGTTAGATCAAAAAATAGATCAGTAGGTCAAATCTTAGAAAAATCTTTACACACTAGAGGCGACAATTTTGATCCAATCTTCCTCAAACTTGGTCAGAATGTTTGTCTTGATGATATCTTGAACCCTTTCGAAAATGGGTCAGGTTGGATAAAAAAGTAGGTCAGTAGGTCAAATCTTAAAAAATCTTGTTTACACACTAGAGGCGACAATTTTGATCCAATCTGCCTCAAACTTGGTCAGAATGTTTGTCTTGATAATATCTTAACCCTTTCGAAAATGGGTCAGGTTGGATAAAAAAGTAGGTCAGTAGGTCAAATCTTAGAAAAATCTTGTTTACACACTAGAGGCGACAATTTTGATCCAATCTTCCTCAAACTTGGTCAGAATGTTTGTCTTGATAATATCTTTTGTGGATAGGGTCAGAAAATTCCTGAACATTGTTTCACCTCATCATCTTTATTCTTAAGCAATCTGTTTTGTACAGGCAATGAATGATACTTTTCTCAGGTGAGCGATCTAGGGCAATCTTGGCCCTCTTGTTTAAATTGGAATTATAGTTCCAGTTAACCTGGATTTTCATATTTTTAACAATTTTCAAAAATATCGCCGTTCGTTATGTCTGCATCAAGTTCATGATGTATTAAATCTAAATCAGGATAATCTGATTCCGGAATATGAAAATCTTCACCACCATCTGAATTGAGGTTTTTAAAGAAATCAAAAAAAGTTATCAATATTAACCCCACTATGATATGACCTAGAATTTAAACTATTAATATATTTCCAATATGCTTTGGTGAAGATGTTCTCATGTTACGTAGTTTTTGTCTTAAATTTTTTTTTGTACTTGACGGTAGCAATTCTAATGCATTTTTTGATAGTTTTTACTTGCATCTAACATGCATGCACGATTTATTAAGATTATATTTATTTGACAAGAACAATCGCCTGCGAATATGAAATTTTGTTCTAGCCTGTTTACAAGAATTGTCATACCATTTCTCATTATCATGCGTATGCTTTTTCGAAGTCTTTGTCCCAGACATACAGGTACCAGATGTCGCCTCAGCTGAATCAACAAATGAATCAACAAATATATATATATTGTCACTCGTCTAATGACTGACAAATATCATCAATAGTGTGAGTGTCTTGATAACTAATAAAGACATCACTTTAAGCCGGATTCCAGGGCTCAACCCTTTCATACTCCCTATTACAAGATACAACGGGTACATACTGTTTCAATGAAAAACATAATGGGTTATGAACATCTGACAATAACGAGCAATGCTCGTCCACTTTGAAGGAAGTAAACAATTCAATACAATATTTTGAGGCTACAGTATAATCAGCAACAAATACATTCCTACAAGTAAAATAAATAATTCCTTATCATTAAAAGCCCTACCGTTCAAAATGATAAAATCACTGTTTTTACAAATATCAATAAATGATTACCTGCACGATTAGGTACAGCATCGCTTGAGCAACGCTGAACCAACATATTCTTATTTTATATATCCGATGTAGTTTTATCAACATCATCACTTGCATGAATATCGATTGCTTCACATAACTGATTATCAACAATAATAAAATCTGGGAGAACTCCGGTACGAGCGTTTATGTCACCGAGTAACAATACATATTTATTTTCTGTGCAAATGCGACCCACTTCATAGCGGAACATTTCGAACATTTCGCGTGAGTAATACATATACATTGTACTTTCAGGAGGAATATAGACCGGACTTAAAATTATATCTTCTTCTTTTATCTAGTTTAAGCCACTGGACATATTCACAATCTGCTTCTATAACAGGGGCCTCCGTGGCCGAGAGGGTAAAGTCGTTGACTTTATCACTCACTCATCCCCTCACCGCATGGGTTCGAATCCCGGCAGGGTCATTCGGATTTTCATGTGAGGAAGCCTTCAAGCTGGCTTGCGGTAGGTCGGAGGTTCTACCCGGATGCCTCCGTTTCGGGGTCTTCCTCCACCTGAAATTAGTTGGACGTCACTATATGACTGAACTACTGTCGAAGTGACGATAAACTCAAATAGTCAAGTCTAGTCAAGTCCTGTCTCTATAAATTTTACACATTGAAAGATAATGTATTTAATAAAGACACCGATAACATCTGAACCTCTAGTTTCTGTTTTCTATTTTTCGAAACAAACACATAATTAGGGAAAGAAATATGATCAAAATCATCTAACTTTGTTTCTGTACAAGCAAATATATCAAAATTGGAAAAACATAATAAAGGTTGAAGGGACAAGGGACTGTTATGACCTTCCTAGGCGCAAATTACTGGTCCAACCCAGAAACCGTTGAAAATGATAAGCATATGTTGAAAGATGTTGTTTCCCATTTGACGTAAACCTAAGTTTTAAATAACTTTATTTTCATTTTTCTTACTGCTGGAACTTCATTTTTTACGGGGAAAATGGATGCATAAAGCAAACAGGAACTACGTCACGAAGAGTAAGATCAGCAGATACAGCATGTCTGTGATACAGTATTAACTGGATATTAGAAACACATTTATTCATGTGGCATGCATGTAGAACTCATATTTTTCCGGATTCATTATAAGAGATTACCTAATTTAATGAGATTTTAATGATGCCAAGTTAGATATCATTAGATAGATACGGCACACGCTCCTTCGAAAAGATGATGCTATTTTTATAATTGTGTATACATGCCAGAGCTCTCCAGGTCATTGAGACGGGCATCGACTTCGTGCTGCAATGATGTTACTTCGGAAATTTTCGGAATCCTGCATATGCCGTTTGACAGCATAAAGCTTCGTCCCGAAGATGGCAGAAGTTTTGTTGTACTAATTAATTATTTCGTCAACGAATCGTCGGGCTAATCTTCGACGATGTTTCTTATTCGTCAACGAATTAGATATTTTATTATTTAAGGCAAACAGGTGATTATTGGTTTGTTACAACTTATCTGTAGATTCATTCCTAATTCGATAGTTCGATGTCTGTCACAAAACCATTTTTCACTAAATTGCTTCTGTAACCGTTTGACTTAAAGACAATAAAAATGTTTAAATACTACGAATAAATATTGATAATTATGTTACACAAGCTTTGAATTCTTAGTACAGTCTGTATATGAATTAACAGTTTGACAGTATAAGAATTAAAGTCACGGATTAATTATTCATAAGCCAGATGGGTGGGTTGATAAATCGACGACTTTTTTCCGGACCGATTACTAATTCTAGGCAGCAGACGGAAAACCTCACCAATATTGGTTTCGAACCGCCCTGATATAGAACTATCACGAACAGCGTAGTGAATGAGCTAACTAACGGCAATCATATGACCTCGTTTAAACACAATGCTTTCTCACCGAAACAATCAATTAAGAAGTATTTCTGTTGATGCCAAGCCATCCATAAAATATTTATTTCTCATTCAAGATTGAGTGCTTAATTTAGCGTACATCTCTGCCAACTTTTACCACTTAAATATTTTACAGTGCGGTTCAAAGATATCGGGAAAATGTCGGTAACTTAGTTCGGTAGTGAAGCAGGTCTGGCTCGAATTCCACAAACCATACTTAGCGCAAAGTAATACATGTACTTATATACTTTGGGGCGAATTTCAGCATTCTTGTTATTCTACATCGTCGATTTCCCCCGGCTGACTTATTCCTTTTCACTACATGATATCATGCCGTGGGGAAACAGGCAAGCAAACCGTCCTAATTATTGATTAAATTATCGACCAATGAAAATGCGACTTTTAAATGCAACACTCTTTGGTGTGGATGCTTGAAAGTCATGTAAACAATAAAATAAATGACTGCATCCGACAGCTGTATACAACTGCCTTTATGATGGGTTTTAAAAACGTGATGCGACTAATGAAATGGTGCAATTTGACACACCCTTAAACTACCAAATTCAACCGTAATATCCCACGGCCTATAGATGATCTATCGATCGGCCGTGGGTACTCGACGATGGTTATTCTAGTTAAACTACTCAAATGTTTCATTCCTTTATTGTTAGTAATCAAGTAATAACTTATGTCATCTTTGTAGTGTACTTAAATATTTCCTAAACCAGGAATGATGGAATGCCTCTTTTCCTGATTTGAGAAGTTTAGTGTTACTTTGCGTTTAATATTGCCTGTGCAATTTGTGTGTGTTTTTTTTTTTTTTTTTTTTTTTTTTTTTGATTTATCTACATGTTCTATTTCTATCATAATTCTTTAAGCTTCGGTACCCTCCGGAATCAATAGGACGTGGGTTCATTCCACGACATACCAAATCGTAAAAATGGTACTGGTATAGCTCCCTTGCTTGGCGCTCAGCACATGAGGGTAGTTCAAGGACTGGCTGGCCCGGTGTCAGGATAATGTGACTGAGTATGGTATCATGCCACATATCTTCGGCGTGACCCTACAGTGTGGCAGCACTATATCTGTCACAACCCAAATGACATCATTCACTTAAAATATTACTAAACATTTTTTTTAAATTTTACCTAATATTCGAAAGACAATCAGTTAAGTACTTGGAACATCAGGTGTTTGTAAGTCCTTATAGACCTGTGCAAAACATAAAACCCAAACTTCATTGGTTGGTGAGCTACATTAATTGCTCTTGCATAGATGAAGTTCATCCATTATCCTTGGCACTCCATTCTTCGGTTTTAAGCAAAATGTATGGTTTCAAAAACAAACAAAAAAATTAAACATGATCATTTACAAAACCGTGCAGAGAGTCATAAAAAATGGCTGCTCACTATGTACATCGCGTTCATCAGATACGCCTGTATGGTTAGAAATATTCGAAGATTATTGGCACAATTATGATCATATGTTGAACGGTATGGCCCAAAAGTACGATGGTACTGAACTCCGTTCATGTGTGATTGATTTGGTCGCGGCATCTGACAGCTATTTGACATTTCTGATCTCTGGGGCGATACCGTGCTCACATTGCCAGAAATGATTATTTTGTGACGGTCTGTCAATTAACCTATATGTTACACCACTGGATATAAGCTTGGCCCTAGCTGTGGAAAATAAGTCATAATTAAGACGAAGATCCTAACGCAACATATTACTCGCGTTAACAAAACGATTCTTTCGTAAATATGATTAAGTGTGTATAGAGTAAGTTATTAATAGTAGGCAATTACATGGGGAGAGACGAATATTCGGAAATTAAAACAAGACCACATGAATTCTGGTAATTATTGTCAGATACAAGTAAACGTACTTTCTACGTTTAAATTCTGCAATATTGCAAGCATCAGACACTTATGGAGCTAGTCTTTAAGTCACATAAATCAACGGTTTCTAAATCAAAATGCTTCAATGTACTTCGCTATTCTAAGGAACATTACTAATTAAGCTTAATGACTGTTATTTGTTCAATAATATTTCTCGTTCAATTCTTGAAGCACTGCGCCAAGGTGTTACGGTGCACTTAAACTCCAGTTCGAAAGGATTTGGATAAAAATTACCTTAGTTAAGAAACTTACATGGTCTAACTTGGTCAATCTCTAGACCATGGACATAAATTCAATGTCTAATAACAAGAATATTTCCGTAAGATATGACTAGACTTGACTTGACTATTTGAGTTTACCGTCGCTTCGACAGTATTTCAGTCATATAGCGAAGTCCAGCTAATTACAGGTGGAGGAAGACCCCGAATGCACGGAGGCATCCGGGTAGAACCACCGACCTAACGCAAGGCTTCCTCACATGAAAATCCGAATGAATGACCCTTCCGGGATTCGAACCAACGCGGTGAGGGGCTGAGTGAGTGTTAAAGTCAGCCCCCAGTTAGATATAGATATGAATCTCGGGTCAATACAATACGAAGAAAGTCAGTCAAGTATGTATTCAGGCAAACTCCGCGCAATGGTTACGTCACACTACGCTACTTTAATCACTGCCACCACACAAGTCACGTGATGATAGTTGAAACCATGTGACCAACACTCATTATTAAAATTTTTAAAAATTAATGTTAGTTAGTTACTGCGGCGGAGTTTGGTATACAGGTACCATTAAAAGTGATATGATAAAAACAACCCGTAGTGCAAAATTGACTGTTTTGGAGACGGTATTTTTTTAATGCTCAAAAGCTTTGATGATCCAGGCTTCAGGAATGGCGTCATGACAAGAGACTGTCATTTACTTGTGCACACTTTATTATGTTTTTGCTTAAAAAATATAACAAAGTTTCTTTTCTCAAGTACACGCTGTCGTATTTTCGTGCAAAGAAAGTGCACCCGTTGATAAGTCCCATTTTCGTTGTCTCATTTTTACATAACGATTATTGACTTGTAATGTCCTTACACATCCAATCTCTTATTGCTGTTAGTATGATGATTTTATTAATAATGAATTAATTATAACCTATTTACGACAACAGCAATGTTTAGTGCAGTAAAACTTATCACGTGACTTTACCCGACATCAGGCGTGCGTTTTCAGTATGCCAGACCGTGTGCTTACAGTCAGCTATGAAGTTATCTCAGTGTCATAATCCACGATGTTCACACTTTGTACCTATGTACAGCATAAAGGTGCATGTGAACAGCATGGTACATGGTCCTAAAAAACTCCATAACAGACTGTAAGCGCTGGTTGCATACGGTTTGGCATACTGAACGCACGTCTGTGCTGCAACACTTTAATCAAATCGATATACTTATTTAACTTGTATTTTTATGTTTCAAAATGAAGTTTGAAAGTTTTGTTTATAAAATTATATTGTGTCCTAAGAATAAGAATTGTTTTATTGAAAAATCTTAAAAAAAGCACACTCTGCAAAAAAGTCTTTTAAATTTGGAAAAATCAATCAAAAATGGATAAACTTCTGAATTTTTCTTTCAGGTGTGTAGAATAAGGCGAAAGGAAAAGGAAAAAAATGTTGTTTGTTTCCATTAACATCTCCGAAAAAAAAATAGGGTCGGTAGGTTGGCTAAACTTCTTTTATTTTTAACTTTTTCCATTTTTACCTTACTTTTTAGAGATGACGATAAACAGCGTTTTCCGGCTGTAATAGCCCGAAAAAACTACGAAAACATAATATTAAAGTTTCCTTATTACAAAAGAAAAAAACAACATATTAATGTCCAAGGTTTTCAGATGAAAAAAAATGTCCATGAGTCAATAAACCTGACAGTAGGTTTTGTCCAAATTTTGCAAACACGTGTCCTTTCAGGCATATAACGCAATGATATCGTACGTATCAAAACGTAACAATAAAATATGAATGTCTTTGTTATCATTTGTACTGTTTGATCATGTTCGTAAGTTTACAAGTTAAAATATTACTGTATCAATGTAAGATCAAAACCACATTGACGAACGGCATCCAGTTATACAATCAGACTGAAATAAGCTTACAATTACATTACATTGTACCAACTAAAAATCGCTACTCTATCTAAATTCATAAAATGCAAAATTCGTTGACAGAAAAATAAATATCGACTGCGGTCTTCGTCAACGATTCGTCGACAAAATGATTAATCAGTTCAAAACTACCTGATAGGGAGAGATTTTCTCATAATGATCAAATGGTATTGTCATTCAGTCTGAACATGGCTTATAATGAACATTAGTATATTTAAGTTTAAAATACAGCGAAATCCTAAGGTGCAGCAAATCTGCCAGGGATATATCACAGAATTCCGTCAATCTGCCAGGGATATATCACAGAATTCCGTCAATCTGCCAGGGATATATCACAGAATTCCGTCAATCTGCCAGGGATATATCACAGAATTCCGTCAAACTGCCAGGGATACATCACAGAATTCCGTCAATCTGTCGGGGATATATCACAGAATTCCGTCAATCTGCCAGGGATATATAACAGAATTCCGTCAATCTGCCAGGGATATATAACAGAATTCCGTCAAACTGCCAGGGATATATCACAGAATTCCGTCAATCTGTCAGGGATATATCACAGAATTCCGTCAATCTGCCAGGGATATATCACAGAATTCCGTCAAACTGCCAGGGATATATCACAGAATTCCGTCAAACTACTACTACGATCAATAATGTGACGTAATCGAAACAAAAGGAAGCTGGACATTTTGTTGAATAAATATGGTTACGTGACGTTGCCTTACTTTGTTTATGAATGACGCAGTAATTGTTTTCCAAATTGAGTGTGTTTTGCTAGCGGGCCGTCTGAAATTTTGCAGCAATCATCAAAAGAAAGGTTCTATATTAAGATTAATTCTCTATATATTTAATTTATTGAACGAGGAAATGGGGTTTTAATGCTATAGTATCTCCCTCCGATAATATCAATTAACAACTCTTTAAAAGTAACCACGGGGGATAAAATATCAATTATCAGGATGCTTCAGCTATGGAAGTGACGTGAAAAAAGTGCAATATGCCAGACAAATGAGACGAGACTGTATCATTCATTAATTTCGCGTCGAGAAAATGTTTGCGAATTTCGCGAATCGACATAAAATCGCAGACATTATAATGACATCTACATTAAAACATGATACTTACCTATACATTGTACCCGTATGTTGTGTTTATAAAATATTATACTTTATGAAACAGGTAAATAAATAAATTCCGTGAGTATATACATCCATTTTTTGTTTAGTGAGTATACAGTTTTTAAAGTATATTGGACAACACCTATCACTCTGTCTGAATAATGCTGGCATTCTGTTCATCGACTTGATACACATAGGAGATGAAAAAACAACAACTTTACCATCTGCTGCTTAAAAAAGAAGAGTCGTTTTTTGTATTTTCTCGTATCGTTACTTCAACTTATTGATTGGAGAAATAAACCATAATAAGTCGGTATTGTAAAAAAGTATTCAGTTTTTTTAATCAAGTCCCTTTTTGTATTTTTTCTAATTGAAACGAGCAACTTTTAGCGCTGGAAAATATGATAAATGTTTTACAATCTTGTAAAAATATATTCACATAATTAAGAATAGAGGAAGATCTTAAAATTAAAAGTGTATCTATCCTCATGCAAGACGACCTCAATCTCCGTTATAAAAAAATCAACATGTTTACTTCTGTTTTTATGCCAGGGATGTTTCTATTATCAAAGATGTTAGCTCATGCATGATACATGTTGACATTATATCTTTCCGTCTTAAAAATGCTTTTTGTAACCCATTTCACCAGTAAATCAATATTCTCAACCAATACAAGACCATGATCAAATTCCATTTACGATTTGTTTGTGACAATATGTAGCCATTCTTAATGACGGAGCAAGCAGAAATGCAGAAACGCGTGATCTAACAGGCAACTATCCGGATAAAGGAAGGTAATCAGAATTAATGCTCTTTATGATGTTGTTTCTTTCCCCGAATTTTCAACAAAATAATCTCTTTGAATCATAATTATTAAGCATTAGTTTCTCTTTCATCACATACACAACTCAGTTAAACGTAATAAAAGTTACATGTTTCCACTAACCCGACCGACCCTATTTTTTTTTACCGACCGTAAACATTTTTTCGTAGCATTCGGTCTATTATGGTTGCAAAACGTTAATTTGTTAATCATTGTATTGATGAAACAAAATATAGTTTAGGCTTATAAACACAGTAACAGAAGATGTATATTTACTCTATAGTTTAGGTGCCTCCGTCAAGGCAAATCTCAGTGCGGAAGCTATATTAAACAGGTCTGAGTTAAACTCTTCGACATATTTAAAGATCGATCAGCCAATTGATTGATTGATTGATTGATTACTTAGCAGAATAGATGGCAAGCCGACTTAATTACATGTTCCGCTTGAAATGCGTTTTCATTTTTATTTTTAGCACACCAAAACTAGTGGTGCAGTAATTGTTTTCCAAACTGAACTCCGGATCTGCAATCAGTCTGTTTGGGAAAAAATACTTAAGATGAAAAAAGGCCCCATTGCAGACTGAATCATGATAAATTTGCCCCCATAGGAAAAAATTCGAGACGTGCGCTACAGAAAACAAATTTAAGTTAATGAGAAACCGGAAGCGAGAAAAACCGAGGCGGATGGTTAAAGTAGTTTGGCCATTATGGGTGGACAATGGTGAATTGAATTACGAATTTCACTGTTGATACTGATTTAAATATCTGTTGTACAGTTACAAAATATAATGTTGGACCAGTGCTTAATGAGTTTTACAATATCAATGAAAGGGAAAATGTCTCTTGAAATACGTCACGGTTCGGTTCTATGCTATTTAAAACTGTACCATGTTTTTTTTTTAATGTATGTGTGTATTCTTTCTCTGTACAAAGCTATGACTAAGTGGAATGAATATGGGAATCGGATAACCAAGTTACTTGTAACCATATGTTTATGAAAACAATAAGAAGAATGTTTAGTTATTGTAATGAGTTTTTGAAAAAAAAATCTATGTAACGTTAACTAAAGATATTTTGATATATGTATACTACCATATGTGATCATAATATACTCATTGTGTAAACCGTCTCATCAATTCTGTATAACTATTGAAATCAGTGAATTGATTATTTGACATTTCTTGATTTCTCATACTCAAATACATTAAAAGATAAGAAATGGTATCTTTTCTGCATTTTTGTCGTATAATTTACCTAAATTTAAGTGTGTTTGTTGTTTTTTCTTCACCACCATCTTTGTATTTTTTTTTCTTTCTGGAAATTGCCAAATGTGGTTTGTGCCAATAAAAAATGACTTGACGTCCTTCTGTACTAAACTGTAAACGTACCCCATACTCGTGTTCAAACTGTTTAATTTGCCCTTTTAGAGAAAGTTCCTCCTATGTACAACTAATTTCGAGAAATTTTGTTTGACGCATGAAGTGATTACCGATATCTCGGGAGAAATGTGCAGAAATCAACGTCAAGTAGGCCCATAATTGCAACTCGTTTTAATGATGCACGATGCATGTCATTTGTATGTCACGTTTTATCTTCAAACGACTTTTAGAACAAATGTGAATAATCAGTGGTATACAGGGTAGCTACAAATCCCTTCACGAGCTTCTTAGGCGCTAAGTTCTATCCCAATATCAGACTTGCTGAAATGGTCTTGATATTAAATGTAAGAGATTGCATTCCTATCAAGGTGATAGGAATTAGATCAGAATCATTTTAAATTCAAATAATGAAATATCGACAAGTTAAAAAATGAATACGATATCGGCGATCCTTGATAATAAGAATTAATTTATGGTGGCCTCGTAACGTCAACATTAAAACAATATCATGTAATACAAAAAAATATAGAAATGCAGTCCTTACTCAGTTTTCTCATTTTGTCAACACCTCAGCTAAGTAAGCAATCGTATTACGGAAGGAAAAATAAACCATATGTTATCCTGAGGTCTGCAGACATTTTAATATAGAAAACCATCGAGTAACTTCCTTTTATCTTAAAAGAGCGCCAGCAGCTAAACTGTTATAAAGGATTGTTCTTCTGAAAGAGCCAGACTTGAGAATCCTGAAAATACACATAAACAAATCAACAATACTGTCGTTATAAACGAAGTTAAGACGATGTTCAACCGAAGCCATTAGGACAGTGAAATAAGCATCCTATCCGGAAATGGATTATTTGCTTTGACATAACTTCAGACTGTTGAATGTTTACAAAGTCCCAGCACCCTTCAACTTTCCATATGTCAGATTTTTTTGCAACATCTACTATACTCCTTTCAATTGATTTAAACGTCAAATAATCGATGGATACATGTGCCTTGTATTCCTTCGTTTTCAACATGTAGCATTATACGAGAGTGAAAACAGTGATTCGTGTTGTAGCGGTTGTTGTGAGAGATGTTGAGAATGTGACTACCGCGTGTCTCACATAGTGTATCTGTCATTACCTTGTAACTGTCTACAGGCATGTTGGCATAGTAAATGTAGCTAAATGCTCGATCTGACACGTGCGCTATTTACGGCACGTGCATCAAACCTTATTCTCGTTTAATGTCGGCATGCAAATCAGCGATATGTAGACAGGATAGGTCTGATACATCTAAGCAATTTACAATAGTGCTACTAAACTATTTCGGTCGGTTGTCATCCGTACCAGATTAATTCCAGAAGCACATATACTAAGTTGTTACAAATCATTAGCCTATTGTATTGACTGGATTAATACACTGCATTATTTACATGCGTTTGTTGCTGCAGAAGTTACACCTCTCCACTCAAAACAACTTCACCGACAACAGCATTATAATCCTCAGGCTATAATCCTCTCCACCCTCCCCTTTGTGGTGAGAGAACACCTGCGGTTTCTGTACTACCTACTAACTTTAACCCTTTCCCTCATAGAGGAAACCGTGAAAAGACCGATGCGAACAGCATAAAACCAGATCAGCCTGCGCGTAACTCGCAGGCTGATCAGTTTTATGCTGTTCGCTGCTCTTCAGTGGTCTGGAAATTAGGACTTTCTAATTAGATTTGGTAAGGTTTAACTGTGGTTTTCTGCAGATCAGGCTTTATGTGGTACCTACTGAGTGCGTCAAAATGAGTCTATATGAGGGAAAGGGTTAAAGTGATGATTTTATGTGGCAAGACCTTAATATGAGAGAAAAATGTTACCATTGGTTCATTGATGCTTCATCTCAATTTTCAAAAATATAATTTTTTATCTTATTGGAAAGAATCATTTCTTCTCCAAGGAAAAGTACAATTAAATACGTCGATTTGTTTTCTCGTGCTACATCAAATTCGTCTGTTGAATTAACCAGAAAACAGAGGTTAAACGTTGCAAAACGTTGTATAATTGTATCTAAGTGCAATCTAGATACCAGATCAACTGACAAATCTTAGGTTGAGTGTGTTCGGTTAAGTTGGTTTGAAATTGTATATACATGTACCAGAAGAAACAACGTTATTGCAGTTTTAAGTAAGTACAGCAGCATTTAGTTTCTTCTTGAAAAGACCCGCAAATTGATCTGCCACACAAATGCAAACGTGTTACTGTGACATTTATAACTCCTTAATTACTGCGACCGCAGCAACTATGTTATCACTTTAACATTGTTTTTTCTTTCATTGATTTATTATATTTTATATTCATATTGTAAATTAACATTGTAGTTGCTGTTGCCGTCCCTGTGTCAGAATGTCTATCATTTAACAACGTTCAGGTAATTACGGGTTGACCCGGAATCAGGAGACCAAGGGTTCGATCCCCGGTCGCCACATACCAAAGTCGTAAGTAAAAAGCGGAACTGGTAAAGCTCCAAGGTACAGAGTGCACCTTGGTAGAGCAACCGACCTTCCACAAGCAATCTAAAAGGATTCATACCATGAAAACAGGTCTCAAACTCATAGCTGAGTTGGGCCGAGTCGGCGACTAAAACTCCTCTGTTAGAGACCCCAAAAGTATTAACCTTTATAACATGGGATAAAGTTGAAATAAATAGCCGAGACAAATTCGACAGAATTCTTCTTAATCTGCATATCCGAAATAGCATTTCTATATCTTTATGTTTGGAATAAAGTTATTCTGGAATGTTTAAGAAACAAATGAGAAATGTACTGCCAAAGACCTGTCTTTTACGTTAGGCACTTCTGTCTACGACTTAAATAGCGTCCTATAAAACCACATTGTTTAGAGGAATAGGACGCAAGGGAGCGTATTTAAGAAACATGTTGAGATATGTCTTAACTTGGGTAAATTATTTTTTTCAATCACTTTCGATGCAGCTTATTTACCAGATGAAGGAAACAATTTTCTAATAATAAACACGTGCAGATATATTTTTATCAAATTTTGAAATTATAAAGCAGAAATGCTCTTTATTAAAATGACGGGTTTATTTTTGCTTGTTGATAAAACTTAAGTTGTTTTGAAAATACGCATTCAATCCCATGTCTTCAATTATTAATCGTGATTAGATGTTATCTCGTATCCTAATCAGTTTGAGGAGTATTATTACACATAACCGTGATTAAAAATCCCGCTAGTTTCTGATAGCAATTATGTAAAATATTGATATCTAAAAATTGAGGTAGAATTTGGCGCGGAGTAAATGAAAACCTTTTTTTTTTATCACCTACAGTATAGTTTGGGGAATTTCGATAAAATGCAACAGCATTTAAAAACTCCTTTGATTAAATATTAATAATTCTAGACAGATTTTTTCCGATTTTGTTTAAAAAAGTACTTAAAATTGATCCAAATACAATATAATAAATTCATGAACTTGAAGCTAAATGCGTTTTAAATCATGCTAACATGCTAAATGCGAAAGCATTTAAATCATGCTAAATGCGTTTTAAATCATGCTAAATTTCTGTTTGTTTGAGCTTAACGTCCCGTCTACAGTATTTCAGACATTTGGAAACTTTTTCTACTTGAGACAGATATAGTGCTGCCACTCTGCAGTATCACAACGAAGACATATAGCATGATACCACGCCCAGTCACATTCTGTCATCGGGCCACCAGTCCTGGAACTACCCTTATATGATGAGCGTCAAACCAGTAGCGTTGTTAACGACTTTAGGATATCGCAGCCGGGGATCAAACCCACGACCTCCTGCTTTTAACCACTCCGCCACCGGGCACAGTTATGTTTTGAATAGCTAAATGTTAGCTATGATGCATTTTGTACGTCTACATTTACGTGTTTATTTTTGTATGCATTAAAGTCGCTTTGTATATATAGGATCTTAATTTTCAAATTTATATATATAATGCTGAGATTAAACGAAATAATAATGTTTTAACGTTTTATTATTATTATTATTATGTAATGATACTTTTTTCTGGCTACACATGATACTACCTACGTCTACAGTATCATACATAATTTTAAAAACCAAATCTTAAACCACCTGCAACTGTTAGCATATCCGGTATATGTTTAGCAAAGCTCATTTACGACAACTTACATGAGCACAGCTTTCCTGGTTTGACTTTTATATTTTTAATAAAATGAATTAGCCTTCATGTGCGCTGTCAGTTAAATCTATTTACATGTTTGAGCAGTATAAAAAACAACAATCTAGTTCATTCGAAAACAGAAATTGCCTCTTTAATTTGACCCTCTGTTTTAATAATTCAATGAATATTATTAAAAGTAGCAAAATTTCTAATCATAAACGTTAAAGAATAAGCAAAAGATTGGGTGAATTCATCGTGAGGTTCAATTTAGTCATGTCCGTATTTCCAAGGGTCCTTTGACCGTGTCCGGTTTGCAGAGGATGTTCCCTCTGTTGTTTGAAGAATGGGGTAACACTGTTCTCGGGGTGGTTGGGGTGTTTTTTATCCGTTATATCCCTTTTGGTCTTCATGGGCCTTCATATCGAACCTGTATTTCAGAGCTAAATGACAAAGTTAAGTTGTTCTGATAGTTTATTACAAATACATTACACAGCGTGTGACAGACAAAGTGGTTCAGTTTTTATAAACATAACGCTGTCTAAGATACAAACTATTAAACATATGTAAATTACAGATTAACTGTGGATGAAATGCTTATAAAACATTACTTTTGATTAGATGAGTAAAATTCTGAAATGACCAATTTTAGTTACGTGGAATGAAATGCGAAATTTATTATATCATTTTAATTAAACTAGAAAGTATCAATAACCTTCATATCAAGTATACTATAACTTATTGAATTGTACATATTATATTTTCACGTATAAAGTGTGACTCGATATATATATTATTTATGTTTATCGTTAAGTCGTTTATATTTTTCAGCTGTTCATATATATATATAGCTATATCATTTGATCAGATCATTTAAACACTGCTCATCGTCCCTTTTAATGAGAGCCTTGCTTTATATGTTGTTAGTATATATAATTAGACAAGTAATAAAATGATTTAGGCAGTGAGTGCACTTACTGCACCGGAAGTAACGCCTTTCTTGTGCATTTAATATCTACTTGACTGGGTGTATCATAGATGAATCATGAGTTCCGCTAAATCATAATTCAGTATCACCATACATTTATATATCTATCATTTGCAGGAATGTACATCCTAACAATAATATCACGTACAAACAGATCGAAACTTTATTTGCCATACGAACGATCTGTAAATACCTCATCTTTGTATCGGACTTGTTAATTTCACTCCTTATTAACTGAGAGGTTTTGATGCACAGGTAGGGGAAAGTTGGCGTCTGCCGCGCTTTGCTTCTCCCGTGCCTGCAAGTGACCGTGATGGTTTGCCAATATTGTTACAGTAGGCCCTTTCCTCATAAGCTAGTACTCCAATGTTTTCTGCTCACAGTTGTGGAGTAAGAGTTCTAACTGTTCACTTATAGGATCGGAATTTATGGGAATAACGTGAATGTTTACGTGCACTATCCGAGGACGTTCGACATGACAATGGCAATGTCGCTATTTTCCGTAAACAACGTTACAATGGATTATTTAGGAGTTAGTACAAATGTTTCCTTTAATGATACCACGGATGGAGTAAATTCAACTCAGATACCCCCGTACATGGAGAGACCATTGTCTGCCCCTCACTATATTCTTACAGTGTTATATTCCTTTACAATCATTCTAGCAATTCTTGGAAATTCATTAGCAATTGTTATTTTTATGAAAGGAAAAAGATCTAAAACGGAACTTCGACCGTTTCTTATAAATCTTGCCGTAGCCGATTTGATCATGGCCATCTTCTGTATCCCCTTCACGTTTACTTACCAGCTCCTTAACAGTAACTGGATCTTTTCTGACCCCATGTGTCCAATCGTGATGTTCCTTCAGACCGTCTCAGTGACCGGAAGTGTGACCACAAATATGGCAATTGGTATTGACAGGTTTGTTGCCATCACCTTTCCGCTTTATGCGTCGCGGAATAACAAACTAAGATACAGAATTATAGTTGTTTCTATCTGGATAATAGCAATAGGTTTTGGAAGTGTTCTTTTATTTGTTGGAGAAACACATCTGAATGAAATTAATAACCACGTGGAGTGCGCTGAAAATTGGCCTAACGATGAAGATGAGTTATTCTATACTATTCTTGTGTTAATTTTAACGTATGTTGTACCCGTTGTGATATTGACGGTTACTTACAGTATAGTGGGGTGCTTGCTGTGCCGACGGAACCTCCCAGGAAATGCTGACAGAAACAGGGATCAGGCCCAGATCAAATCCAAACGAAAGGTAGCGTAATATGATGAATCTTAATGACTCTAACTTGATAGATAACCAGCTAATTATTGGATGCATATGTTGTTTTAATTTTATAAGAGCAAGTCATAATATGGAGACAACCCTTTAATTAAGCATCCATCTATCATTAATTTGTAATCATGGTCCATCAAGTGATCGTGGGTATTTTATTGTAAATGCAAACTATTTTAGACTTTGAGAAAGAGAACTCCAAGTTAAAGTCTATTCAAGCATTTGGAGGATCATGATTATAATTTAATGCTGGATGTATCACCTTAACCAGTATGTTTGTTCCGTTCCTTGATGTTACATTGAACTCACTGAAAAACGCACGACCTATTATTCGAATCGGATAACAAACACAAAATTTAATGCTATTAACTTTGAAATACAACTATGTCTGTTTAGCCGGTTACCTGAAGATAATTGGGTAATTGGAAACATTCTCTTGTTTGGTGAAAGTTTACGTAACTTTGATAATCTGTAATTCTTTAAAGAGGTCTGAAATTTTTTCTTTGTTCGTTTTTTTCTGGAAGTTAAAAAGTCACAAATGTTGTTTTTTTTAAATTGATAAATGCTAAAATTCTGTAAGCAGTCATCGTACAGTATATAATACATACTATCATTTAGTCGACAAGCTCGGTCGAATTTGTGTAGGTTGTGACCACCTGATTTTATGAAATGATTTTTATATTGCAAATCTTTACAAACCTTTTGAAACTGAAGTCAGTATATCTCAAATAATGACACTTAATGTATGTATAGTACAGTATAGTCGGTTAAGTGTTATCTGATTGCATGTCTGTAAAGCAGTGAATATGGGGCGCCATTTTTTTTTTGTTGTTTTGATTTCACGTGTTTTCTTTGCTTTTAACTTTTAACTAACAGAGTAATCAAATTCTCTTTCTAAACTATGAAATGCTCCATTAATCTTTAACGGGTATTTTGTCAATATATCGAAACAAAAACTATCGAATACGAACGAGATTCCGTAAGAGAATCTTTATGGCTTCAGAAAAAAAAGTATTTGTGATTACTTGTATGCTTGTATGAACAATGTGGAAGTTTTATTGGTACGGTCAATCTGTACTGCCATACATCAAATACCATATAGCCTCTGTAAGAATGGCAAAAATATGGCACGGAAGACGTAAGAATGATCAGACAGTTGTAGAAATATTCATTAGTAAGGACATGGATAGCTTGGCACTTGAACAAGATGGTAATACTCATGTTAAACATCAATACATGTACCTGTATACATAATAAATACATCAACATAGTATAATCAAGAATAAATATTTCAAAGGCTTCGGAATTACGCCCCGTGTGGCTTTAAAGGCGTTTTATTCATTTAGCTGGATAATATGAGTGTAGATTTCGTTCTGCTTATCCTACACAAAATGTAGATCTCCTTTCTTCTGAAGTCATCAAACATTTCTTATAAGGTTATCAGTTCACAAGGTTTGCTGAATACAAAAAAGTTTTAATGAAATAATTCCAAGTCGCATGTTTTTGTTCTTCTGTTTGGATTGCAAGGCTGGTTCATCGATTTAGTTTATAAAAATTTTAATGCCGTTTTCTACATTTTTGGTAATTTAATCGTGGTCAGATATCGAAGATGTCGACAAACGGCATACAATTCTTTGTTACAAAGGGTCCTTTTGTGACTAACCTGGCGCTCTACCAACTTCTCAGATTGCAGGATCAGATGCAGTTAGATATATAGGCATTTTAATGGAAGAGTCAAATAGAGAGTAGCTTCAAACCAATCTGCAGAAGAAATAAATACAGTTTGAAATGGTTGTTTACAACCATTGGATCGATTATCTTTAAAACTGAAGGATGTTCAAGCAGTGGTTGATTAGACCAACCTCTTTCTTTGGATCAACACTAGGTGTGTTAGGAGAAACAAAAACACATTTTTTCAGTACAAATCAGACTTTATTACTGATGCACTGGTCGGAAGAACTCGGAAAAACATTGCAAAGGAGAATCAAACACGGAAAGCTGTTAGAATGCCAATTAAAGATATTGAGCCGTGAACCTCAGCGCGAAATATATTTCAAGATAATGATAAATGGTCATATTCTTGAACTAGGTTCATAATCATAAATCTTGAACAATTATTCCTAGACTGAATGCCCCAAGATGTATTTGTTGTCAAAATCATTAAGTCCGAGTGAAAATGTAATATCTCTTACTTTATAAACATTGGCGAGCAGTAAAGCACGTTTTGAATTCTAAAAATAAAATTTGAAGCCGGCTTAAACAAATGTATGTTCAATATTGTTCATAAAAGCATTGTTCAAAATAAAACAAAACAAATGTTTAAAAAAGTCTGTCATAATCTTACAGATCCTGCGGTTAAGCTGTAATTTATGTCTAAATATAGCAATAGAGTATAATATCACTGCCGGTATTTAACATCAGTTCTGTTCATGATCGAAATAAAAAATAGCGTTCTTAAAGATTTCTTATTATGTTGGTATCAAAGACAGAAAATTTGAAAGTAAAATTAGCTGTAATGCATGCTTTCCGCGGATATTATTGAACTTGGTGCTGCAAGATGCTCTTTACTGTACTTTAAAAACTGTCTGGAGTACTTTTTCAACTTTCTTTTATTGCCATCGTTTCAGTGATGCAACCAGTTGGGTAAAATATTTAATGATTTAGAAAAAATGTATGCGGTACCGTTATATCACATAATGTCCATTGCTCACACTATCCAGGAGGAGGGCAAATTGTCCAATACGTGCAAATCACAATTCAAAGTCTGTCAAATATTCTTCCTGTGGGACGATTTACAAGTATTTTGGTGTTCGCACATCCTTGTAGTTAGTTGTTTCGTCGTTTGAGATAGAAGATAATAGACCCTTCAATTAATGTGTATAACTCGTAAATCTTTGTATACCAGGTTAAGTAAATGAAAGAACGCAAATTCGTGAAGCGTTCCATATTTTTGGGGTGCCTGGATAGCGTAGTGGTAACGCGCTTCGCTTCTCACCAATGCGTCGCGGGTTCGATTCCTGGTCATGTACGTGAGAGGGTACAGTGGTCGCCCGTCCAGACACTCGGGTTTTCACCGGGCTCTCCGGTTTCCTCCCACAAAAATAACCACGTACGCCGCCACCAGAACCATCGAGAGTGATTAATATAAGTTGTGAAAATTTCTTTCAATCGATATAAAATAAATAAAGTTTAAACTAATGACAGAAGTAAAGAACAATCTTGTAAAATCTGATCAGACAGGGGGATGATCCCAATCTGTTATTCAGTGAATTAGCGTACTACAGTCAAATCTGTCTTAAACGGTCAATCAAGGGAACAAGAGAAAGTGGTCGCTTATCAGAGGTGACAGCTAAATGGAGTTTAAATATAGTACAAAATGCTACTGTTTGGTAATATTAAAATTGACCGCTAAATAAATACAAATTGACCGCTTATCACAGTTGACGGCTAATATAGGTTCAACTGTATATATGAGATAATTGCTGAAGTTAAAATTTGCCTCTCTCTCAGGGTTGTTGGCAAACTAAATTATTGATATTTGAAAGGTTTGGTTTAATTAGTACAATACATTGTACTGCACATGCAAAGCACGTCAAATGCGTTTTTGTAAGATATATTGAAAACCTTCGTGTTGCAATCAACATTTGTTTTCAATATTTCAGCTGTAATATATATGTACCCTAAGGCAAAGGTTGTTCTATTCAGTTTACCGTATTTTAATGAAATGTCTATCATTTGAATATCACCATTCATTTTTAACACGCATCTTTCTGAAATGACTATCAATTCCATTTAAAGTGACCATTATTGCTTAGCTGAGGTTGGCGCTTCCTATTGTGGGATTATACGTGTTGCTTCCTATCTCTGAACTGTATTATGCGATCAGACGTGTGTTGAAAATCACGGGAGGTTTAATGGGTGATTAAGTATACAGAATGATTAACAGACTATGGAAAATGATCAGTCACAAGTATCATTCTATATCAAGTAAAGAAGATCTTGGCATTGTAAGTCTTCTGCCTTTTCGATAGATCTCTGATGTTTAGTTAAATTCATATGGTAAAGTTCCAAATGATTTATTCATAACACGTGCGGATCCGAGTACTGGTAAACTATACGAGTAAGATTATAACGGAATCATCGATATTATATTGACCACCAGAGTAGTATCGATTGACTTATTGGTATATATCAAATATTATAAGAGAGAGAGAGAGAAAGAGAGAGAGAGATGATAATTAGAGAAAAGGTCTAGTTATAAAAGAAATATATGCTCATGGTTATCAAAATAATTTTTTATCATAATAATTATGTAATTTATTTCTAGTTTATCATAACAAAATATTGTTTGTTAATCAGCACAGGACTTTATTTCTCGTCCCAAAATTTAGGTACTGACTTACAAAGTAAGTCACTTATTGATTGACCTTGTATTTGAAGTTCTTGCCTTTCATACCCTCGAAATATTTGTCTAAAAAGAAAAAGATACATGAAGCAAACAGTGGATGCGTGTATTAGAAACATGATGAGATTCCTTCATCTCGTGTATTTTCATGCAAATCTGTCTCACGCTAGCATTTCAACAAAGTAACAATACCGGACTCTAATAACTGTTCTGTCGCATTTGATAAAATGGAAAGGTGTTAAATAAATTTGTTTTGCGGATTTGTTTTCTTTTACTGATATTATAATATTGTTGACAGAAACCCAATTTAAGCATCAAGAATTAAAAAGTAATATTTGTTACATTAATAGAAAACGAACTGCACATACCAGATTTGAACATTGAAAATTCATACTTAATTGAATAAGGACGGACCATATATGTTTCATTCTCGTTTCACGAGTTATTAAAGTAAATGATTGATAACATAAATAAAAACCTGGCCTGGCCAATAAATTTCTGATGATATAGTGTGTTCTTAGAGCTGAAGAATTATTTACGGTAAAAGAGGGCTGGTGTATTTTGTCCAAGCTTATATACAGGTCTTTTTCTGGGTGTTAAAGGTGCAATATAAAACATTTATAGTTCGTCACGAGTCTCGATTATATAGTGATATTTAGTTGAAGGAATATGTGTAATTTCAATCGCAATTGCCATTGTTTTAATTTCACATAAACCTTAAGTGGTTTCGTGAATACGACCCAAGGCCCAGATCCACGATCGGATTACTTCAGAACATGAATCACGTGACCAGTCTCAAATGTCCTCCCCAGGGGACAGTCCATATTTATTAATCTTTTAAGTAATCTTGCCAGAGAACATCGGACAGACTGGGATGCAAATGCAACACCCTTGGCGGATGTAACAATCGATACTTTGCATCCCAAAAAAATCAAACAGGCAGACACAAAATGACATAATTATATAGCTGGTCCCTTGCTTTTGAGATCTAAAGAAAGGTATTTTAAACGTCATTTTTTTTGCGTCGAATTTTATGCCATTATTTAATCGAATTGCAGCAGAATATCTCTTTGTTAATGCGCTGCACATATTAATATCAATATTAGTTGATCTTTTGGGTCTAGGAAAGTATCGTTGTACTAAATATATCGCTAAAAAAATCCAGACAATGCTCCTAGTCAAACGTTAGTCGTGGAATGGTTATTGTTTACATGCCAAATTATTCTGGTTACATTTGGAAGATTTTCAAGCATATTATTTTTTCTTGGTTTTGGCTGATTGAAACCAGTGCTATACCACGATGTTAAAAAGGTACGATGTCTCATGTAGTTACTACTACGAGTAGCTCAAGCCACAGTGAGGCAACGTGAAATTATGGAGCGACGAGTTAATTTCCAAAGAGCGGAAAAATCTGTCTTTAAGCACCGAGAAAGAGAGGTTACTAATTTTAGTCCACCTGAGCCTGAGATGACATGGCAATCTGATGAATGTTTGGTCACAATATGTCCGCCGTCCGGTGTGCGTCATCAGTGACATTCTTTTTTCAAAAACTGGGCAAATAATGATGGAACTCTGGTGACATGGGTGATACTAGGGTATACGTAGTCTTTTTAAAAGATGATGGAGGTAACTTGACCTCTAGCTTCAAATGCCACCAAAAGAATTGTATTAAAAGGATGATCTAATAATGCTGTCTGCTGAAACAAGCTATCAGAATTTAATTTTATTTGGCACAAATCTCCTAATGGTCCTCCATAATTTTTCAAATACAAGTCGATCACTCAAAAAAAAATCCCGGAAGACGAGAAATGTTTTTTCCAAACATGTACAGTCAAATCTCGATACATCGGCATTCGATACAATGGCATACCAGGATTCCGGCACTAAAAGTCATGTGACGGATTTGTTAATCTCTTAATGACACCAAATTTGGATTCCAGTATCGGCAGCAATTCTCGATACATCGGTCAAATCGAATTTTTAAACACTGCCGGTATATCAAGGGTTGACTGTATAATACTGGTATACAAAAATCTCATCTAAAATCGAGGGTCAGAAGTTTATATTGCACAAATGATCTCGTGGCCCCCAGCCATAATTGCAAAAAGTAGAGTTTGGGTTTGTCATATGTGTTTATCATCAATGTCAGATAATCAAATCTTGAATATGGCTGCTATAGGGTGTCACAAGGTATAATCCTTAGTGACTTACTTAACAAATAACACATGGCATTAGTTTATTGACAGGGCAGTCGGGCAGAGAAAGGTGTATATGGACCGAAGCGAATCTTGATTTATTTAATTCATAATTTTGGCACGGTTCTTGAAGTTCATTTCTACTTGTTTCTCTCTATAGCTTCCAAAAAGCTAAACTGAATATTTCGTTGTCTTTTAAAGGTTTTAAAATCTCTTGAGTCTGACTGCGTCACTTTGTAAAGTTAACACACAATTGCACGTGAAATCTACACTGTGCTGTTTCAGTCAAAATAAAATTATACCAGATGATTCACGTTGAATTAAGAATGATTTAAACAAATGAAGTATGATATGGGGCTGTACAGATGATCCTACTTAATCGTCCAGCAATAACAATATGGCGACTGTTTAAACGTCAATCATGTTGTTGCTCTTTTTTTTTCTTCAGGATGGCAAATTTTTGCCGAAATATTGAAAAAGATTGAATTTAATGATTAAAAGGGTAATACTTTGTTAAAACATCATACAAATAACCGCGAGGTCTTGATATGGGGGAAATAAGCATTGTATGGTGCCAACGTGACCTAAAGGCGATGTATGGGCGGAGCTTGTCTCGGCGGCGACTGATTATGAAAGATGCCGTAGGAACATATTCTCCTTATTGTCTTTCAGATTCTGTTCGTACAATTGCTGTGTGTCGATAGTTAAAAGCGGAGACACTGCGATAATAGTGCTGTCAAACAGGACGTTTTTTTTAAAAAAAAAAGATTTACGTGACATGCATTGTCATTTTGGAAAGCTGAATATAAATTGATTCCACTTGTCAATGGTAGTAAAATATCACGTTAAAATGTCAACCGGGTCAATAATGATAGGTCAAAGGCAAAGCTGTATGTTTTGCGTAACAAACTGTAAATATGTTATCGTTAACATATTAGATTTTATGAATTTATCGCAGCGCTTCTCTTCGTTTCGCTGGCGATAAATTCCATAAAATTTGAAATATAAACGATAAGTAACTTCGGTGATGGATGCGGGAGACTATGCCTCCCCAGCCCCGCGTTCAGTTACCCTTTAAAGTCCATAACGTTAGCGTTTGTATCCCTGTTGTATCATAGCGTATAGAGTGCAAGCTGGGGACCAAATCCATAACAGTTACTGAACGCACGCCAGGTTTTACTGTCGAGACACGCATCATGAAACATAGAAAATAAACATAGAACAATTTTAATTTACTCAGGCGAGCGATGCCATGTGAACAAGTAATATATGTTATCATCCTTCAAGTTGTTGACCCCAGTTAGTAGGCAGCATATAAATAAATAATGATGGAAGAGACACAACATGGCAATATTTCCGTAGGTGTTGGCCGACAATACCACGATTAATGCTGCGAGTGAAATATGATGTGTAAGTCTTGTTTGGGGAGATGATTTACATGTTTGTAGACAGAGCAATCATACTTTAAGCACTTTGCAACGCCACCTTAAGAAATTTGCAAATCGCTATTAATCGTGAGAGGAACGTGCTTTTGTTTGATTTACCTTAAATTGTTGAAGACCAGTGGTTCACACGGTTCAAGACTCTCCCGATGTTGCTAGGAGCCATTCCACCGAGCCATTTGATGTGGTTTTATTGGAATTGCCATGCTTAGGAAATGGATGAGTTCCACTACACTTTATTCGGTTTTCAGTGAAGACATTTTTCAGCTCTTGTAGCGTATAGTCTTGTTTATAAATCCAATACTCATCAGCCTTTCTGCATTTTTCGTATAAAACAAAACGTTCACACCTGTATAATAAGCCCGTATTCTAAAACAAGCTTCATGCAGTCTATCCGAGTTTCACTTAAGTATTAAAGGTGCATTGGGTTAAGAAAATAAGCTCTGCCAGGTGCCACATTTATATTTGAACGATAATTCAAGTAATTCTCAATATTTCATTTCACATTAAATATGCATTTGATGGGGAAATACTTACGAGTTAGAATTGGCGAATCTTTTAGTTTACCCGTAGATAAATGTAATGGATGCATAAATAATAACATTAAGTTCCCTAAGGCAGACTTAAAATTATCAAAGCATATTATAGATTCCGTCAAATAATACGGAAAAATGAAGTACAGGTGTTTGGCAAGTTGTCTGGCCGCGCTATAACCTCATATTCATGTTTCCATAGCAACTCAGTGTTTTTAAAGGAAAAAGCTGGTGATGTCTATGATAGAAAGGTTGACATAAAATGTCGAAACCTTTCTATCATATATATTAGACACCAAAAAAAAAAGAAAGAAAAAAGAAAGAAACCTCCTTAAATGTGTTAACAGCAAAAATATGTGTGAAAGTGCCCATTTCTTCCTTGATGGGCTGCATTGTGGGTTATAGTGACCAGACAACGTGCCGACCAATTGTAAAATGAAGGAAGGTCATCTTTTCAAAATGAGGAAATAATATAGTTTTTTGTTGTTGTTGTTGACAAATTTTAAATCGTTTGCTAATCCCTTTCTCGTGATGTTTACCAGTCTACACCAGTCTACACCAGACATGTAAAGATTGAACTTGCGCTTTAAGTCATTTCAACAGGTGCTCCCACATTAAAGACATGTAACGCTACCTCGACTTGAGTTAAATGGAGCAAAAAGGATGAATGGTCTAAATGCTGTAGCCTATGAAATACATAGGCTAAATGGGATACGGTAAAATCAGTTATTTTCGTTAAAGGGAATTTCGTGGGTACATTAATTCTAGAAAATGTGAGGTCTAAATAAGAGACCAGTGTTCGTTGGAATTAATATTCGTGGATAAAACCCTCCACGAACTCGGAGAAAGTAAGTGTCCCACGAAAATTAATGATTTCATAGTAAACAGGATAACATAGAGAAGTAGCATTTTACATGTTTTCATTATTACGTTGTGTACTAGGATAATGATACCTCACTTACTTACATTATCCCCACACCAGACCGACGAGAAGTTTTATACAAGGTGCAGGAAAATGTGTATGATTATGTATAATTAAATAATATATTTTCGTGAATATTTTCTTTTTAAAACAGTAAAAACAATGCAGCGTTCATTTATCTGTGTCATATAGTCTGTTAAAATGGGATGCACATATTTCTTGATTTGGTTAATTTTCCGCCGCTTTTAGCCCATGATTAAATCCTGAACATTTTAAGGACCGAAATACCCCTTAATTTTAGGTTTCGGTGTCATTTTTTCGATAGTAACCATCTATCAAGTGACTCAGATCAGAATTGTGTTTTGTATATCACCTGACTATTTAAGTAATTACTGGAAAGTCTGTCTAGTCTTAATTTTTATTTATTACTTCTTACTTAGATATATTTTATTTGATTGTAGATTGATGTAAATACTAATTTCAAAAACTAAAACTATTAGAATGATACGTGATGCCTATCGCGTAACTGCAGACGCGAAAAAAAAAGGATACAAGCAAACGCAGCTGCCACCCAGTAGCGAAAAGTGTGACTGCTTGATAGAGATCGATGGAATCGTAGACAGAACGGTCTGTGGCTATGAGGCTCTCCTTAACATCAGTCATGAACGTTTACGTCGCTTTGTGTTGGATCGGGATTCATTGGTGACGTTACTATTTTTACAACTTTTCGGCTTATTCGTAGCAATTCGTATCCGAATTTGAACAAAAACTGCATTTGAGTCAAAATTTCTGGTCTGAATTTTAGCTCTCCAAGATTGTTTAAAATATTCGGATAAGTCGAAAAACATGGCCACAGAGCCCATTTTTATCAATATTATAAGATATTTGCTGTTCCTTTTCCTTCCACTAATACCTTGTACTCTGGTGAGCGATTTCGTGGCCTTCATGGTCATCTTGTTAGAAATTACGTTTCGGAAAAAATGTCACATTGTGTAATTGGGCACAGAGCTTCTCAATTGTTGCTAATTACGTTAATTCATATTTGCACTTCCTTAAATTTGCCATTGTTTTTTTTACAGTCAGCAAAAGAAAAATGAAAAATCATGGGGCGCTCCATTATGTTTTACGTGTCTATATACAGAATATGAGGATTGTCTTTTTTTTTATTTTTTAATTGTTATAATACTTTCGTAAAGTATATTGCAGTATCACATAACTTTTTCTGCAGTCCAATTACACCTAGCCATCCTTGATCAACGAGCACAATGCGCTGAAATACTGTCGGCAGGCATTACATGTATGTAATTCTAACTCCAGCGTTTAAGCAGGGTTGATCCCGACAGAGGCAAAGGTAATGTAACGGCATACCACACGTTTTCGTGCAACTCTAGTTACTAGTAGTAAGTCAGATGAATTCACTCTGCGTTTCATGATAAACTGGCAGGTAGTCTCTCAGTATGAGCGCTTTGATTTGTTTCATTACAATCACGAGTGTGGTTCCATTCATACGTACGTAAAGTACTACGTAAAGTGGTCATGACCTTACTAACCTGATGTAAACAATCGAATTGCATTGATACGCTACTGAGCGCGTGGGATATAAAACGGTTAAGATGACTGAGGTAATTATGCAAATCAACGATGCCTGCTTTTGATTTACGGTTACCGTCAGTCTAAAAATGTTACTGGTATATAGCCCCATAGCTTAGCGTTTAGCACATAATGGACGTTCCAAGACTGGTTGACCCGGTGCCAGTATAATGTAACTGGGTGTAGTATCATGCCACATGTCAACATTGTGATACTGCGGTGTGGCTGCACTATATCTGTCTCAAGTAGATCAGGAGATATTCTATAATATAAAGGTCCTGAGTAGAAAAAGTCTCCAAATGACTGTCGGCAGGACGTTAAACCCAATAACAAAAGCCTTGCCATCCTATTGACACAGTATTTGGAGGGTACATTCGTAACCTCCATATTACAAAACAGTGGTATTTACATCTAATCTCCTGCCAGACCCCGAACTTTCTTATCTCTCATCAATATCATATGTTACAAACCACTAAAAGCCAAGAAAACAACATAAGGTGCAAAAATGAAAGTTTTGGGTTTCAATGCCATATTTCAATAGACTTCGGAACACATTTCCTTATGAAAAATGCATTTCTTTGCAGACCTCGGGGTAAGATACCAAACCGTTCCTTGCTCCCCTTGCTTGTGTTTGCTTGATAAATTACAGTAATAATTCACTCAGTATTTTTTTAAGAAAAAAAAAATACAAAAGGAAGGATGTGTTGACAATTTTATATGAACATTTACATAAGAAAGGGGGATTGTTGCAGTGTAATGTAGCTTGAAATGTAAAATGTTATCAAGAATATCTATTTTGACTATTATTATGTTAATATTCCAGCACAATATTTAAACTTGATAAACATATACGCTGACTTTATACTTTAAACCATCAACCATCGTGATTGCAATATGTTCTCTATTTAAATCTAGGTGTAAGTAGCAATTATATGTTACATCTCAAGTAAATTACTCGCTACTAGGTTAACGTGCTGTAATGAATTTCCCGTTTCATGTACATTACAGCTTTTAATTACTTCCTGAAGCAATGATAAAATTGTCAATACTGTCAAACGTGTTATTTTTGCTTTTTATGCAACCACGAAATTACTAACATTTCCAAACCACGAACCTATTAAGCTTTAATCATACAGTGTATGCAGCTTGTACTCACAAAGATTTCTTCACTTAATCAACTTTTCTTTATGATTAGAATCATTTCAGAATGATATCTGGAAACCAGTCACTTTTGCAAAAACAAAAGTCTGTATAATTACTTTTTTATTCATTTCTATTTATGATATTTATCATATGGATATACAGACGGACAAAACGAAATGGGAATATATTATATTAGCCATCCTTAAGAACATAGTCTATAAAGATTAATTTCTTACGATTTTAGTGTATCAGATACCAGTAAAATTGCAAGATAATGTTACTTTTCATATTTTTTTTCTTTCTCTGGAAACAATGTATGACAATATCCCTCATTTATTCCTCACTTGTCTCGGTTTCAGTCTGTGTAGTGTATCACACATATCAGAATATATCACACGCCCAAAACTCACGTATATACTGCCTTATATCGTTGTCAGATTTTTTTTTTAGCTATTTTACCCACTTAAAAACGAAAAAAAATATGATTAGCAAGCCAGCTTAAGATGCATTTAGCTTTTAACAAACAAAAAAGTCAAAACTGTGACAATTTAGTTCTAAGTTCATCACTAAAATATACTTGAAGTAAAAGCTGGTGAACATAGAGATTTTTGAACAGTCTACAAAAAGTTTAGTTAACATACATTTTACCTGTTCAACCTTAATAACTTCTTATTAGATCTACAAACCTTCTCGTAGACCTTAATGTTATAGTTCAGCTTGATGAAAGCGAATACGCATCGAGTTAAACATCTCTGAATTTAACTCTTCTGAAAATAAGGGCTATACTTTAGTACTTTAGATATTCATTAATAAATACACGTACATACTATTACGGAAAATACCCATGCTTAATAAAGATGTGCTATATAAAAGCTTTATTCTTTGGTGCTTTAGGATTTAAAAAGATATGTCTCAATGTACATGTTTATACCACAGAAGTTTCTTCACGAAAACAATCTATTGCTCGAAATTGAACATGCATTTACTGTTGAATTTATCTACGACAATCGCAAGATCGGTATATTTGCATCTTATTTTAAGTGTTTAAATACTGCAACATGATTCCCGGCAGATAACATTTGTGGTCTCGTCACCAACGGGATACTGGCACGCAAGACGAAGTTGTGCGAGAGTAGTAGGAAACAGTATCATTAGCATGAACATGAATTAACTACAGGTAAAATGGTTTCGTGATTATAAGCAAGTGTCATAATAATATTCAAGCAAGAAATATTTATCCTTGAATTCTCTGGAAACGCTTAGTTGTGCAATATTTCATTTTTGTTTGAATCAGGTATTTTGCTTCAAGTCAAATATTACCTGTTTTAGGGCGCCGTGGTCCAGTGGTAACGTATCCGATTACGGATCCGAGGGTTGTGGGTTCGAACCTTGTTGGAGGCAAGAATTATTCATGACCTTCCCAGGCGCAAAGTACTGGTCCAACCCAGGAACCGTCGAGAGGGATTAGTATAAGTTGTAAGAACTTGTTTCCCAATCGACGTAAAATAAATAAGTTTAAAAAAAAAAAAAAAAAAAAAAATTAAGTATACACTACCACTGTGAAGTAAATATTTAGAGCATACGATGTCATTCTGAAGTATACACTACCACTGTGAAGTAGATATTTAGAGCATACGATGTCATTCTGAAGTATACACTACCACTGTGAAGTAAATATTTACAGCGTACAATGTCATTCTGAAGTATATACTACCACTTTGAAGTAAATATTTACAGCGTACAATGTCATTCTGAAGTATATACTACCACTTTGAAGTAAATATTTACAGCGTACAATGTCATTCTGAAGTAGACACTACCACTGTGAAATAAATATTTACAGAGTACAATGTCATTCTGAAGTATATACTACCACTTTGAAGTAAATATTTACAAAAGCGTACAATAAAGTTTTTAATTAATGTTCTGTTTCAATGTTTATTTTGCAAAACACTGTGAAGTATATATTTATAGTGTACAGTGTCAATGTGAACAATACACTTCCTCTGTGAAGTATATATTTCAGTGTTCTGTTTCAATTTTTTTGTATATATTTTCAGTGTTCATTGTCAATGTGAACAAAACACTACCACTGTGAAGTATATATTTACTGTGTTCAGTGTCAATGTGAACTTTCCACAACACTTTGAAGTATATATTTATATTGCACTGTGTCAATGTGAACAATACACTACCACTGTGAAGTATATATTTACAGTGTACAGTGTCAATGTGAACTTTGCACAACACTGTGAAGTATATATTTATAGTGTAATGTGTCAATTTGAACAATACACTACCTCTGTGATGTATATATTTATAGTGTACAGTGTCAATTTGAACATACACTACCTCTGTGAAGTATATATTTACAGTGTACAGTGTCAATTTGAACTTTGCACAACACTGTGAAGTATATATTTATATGTACAGTGTCAATGTAAACTTTGCACAACACTGTGAAGTATATATTTATATTGTACTGTGTCAATCTGAAACATACACTACTACTGTGAATAATATATAATAATAATCTTGAAAAAACCAAATTGAGAATGTGGAGAATATACTATTAGTGAGAAGCATATACATGAATTAAAAGTGTATATTGAGAATGTGGAGTATATACTATCAGTGAGAAGCATATACATGAATTAAAAGTGTATATTGAGAATGTGGAGTATATACTATCAGTGAGAAGCATATACATGAATTAAAAGTGTATATTGAGAATGTGGAGTATATACTATCAGTGTGAAGTATATACATGTATGAAAAATGTACATTGGGAATGAGGAGTTTACTTACCATTGTGAAGTATATACATTATAAAATGTACATAGTATATACTATCAGTGTGAAATATATACATATATAAAAAGTGTACAATGAAAATGTGTAGTATACACTACCATTGTGAAGTATATACATGTATGCAAAGTGTATATGAGAATGAGGAGTTTACATTACCATTGTGAAGTATATACATGTATGAAAAATGTACATTGAGAATGAGGAGTATACACTATCAGTGTGAAGTATATACATGTATGAACAGTGTACCGTGAGAATGTTGATTATACACTATCACTGTGAAATATTTGCATGTTTAAAAATGTACATTGTGAATGTGGAGAAAACACTACCATTGTGAAGTATATACATGTATGAAAAGTGTATATTGAGAATGTGGAGAAAACACTACTACCATTGTGAAGTATATACATGTATGAAAAGTGTACATTGAGAATGTGGAGAAAACACTACCATTGTGAAGTATTTACATGCATGAACAATGTACAGTGAGAATGTGTAGATTTCTCGTACACTACAAGTTGGAAGTATATATGCTTATGTGAAGTACATACAGCCACTATGAAGTATAAATGAAAAGTGAACCGTATCAATTTTTAATATACGCTACCATTGTGTCGTCCGTATCACGTCCTTAACGATTTCTCCGAAAATCATATCTGATTGAACATGGCGTTTTTTTTTCGGCGTAGCTGTATAATTTCGATTTCAACTCGCATCTTAAACCAATCAAATGTACGCTAACAGCGGTAAATAATTCAAAGCTGAATAAAAGGACTCCTGTTATTGGTTAACGCATCGTTATGGACTATAAAATTACTGTAAATAAGGGGTGCAGCTTGTATATATCATTCAGCTTGGTGTTATTACTTTTCTTTTTGATGTAAACATGAAAGTGATTTCAGTAAGTTAAATACAATCCTTTTCCATCAATTGAGGAATGCTACTTTGGGAAAATGATTTAAAACAACAAAAAAGAATCCACCGTGTTATGACATGAAACCCTTTAATTACTATGTATATTGAATTCTTCCAGCCTGCCGAGATGCTCTCATTGAAAATTAATTCGCCAAAACCAAAACAACTAATAACGCTTTTATATCATAATTGTCATATGCAATAATGATATGAACAAATATCAAACAAGCCTATTTAGATATAATTTTTTGTATTACCGTCTATAAATAAGTATATTTCATAGAAAAAATACTGAACTATTTCTAGAGCTTACTAAATTTGTTGTGCGTCGGTCTTTCGCGCGCTTTTCCTGGGAATGTTCTAGAAGACTGGAAATCTCGTTTTTCTTTCATCCTACGCCGAATATCTTTTTTAAAGATATTTCTTGTTTGTTGTTGTTTTTTAGTTGTTGTTCATCATATGCAGTCGTGAACACAGAACAACATCAATCTGAAAACTTTTCCTGGGCATATTATTTATCACTCTCAATGTCGATTTCTGACTCAAGTGAACTACCTATTTACGTGCCAAATTATAGATGGTGTATGTTTTGGTCTATTTCACAAAAGTCTATCATACGAAGAATTTCAGAGCATAAGTGAAGAACCATTATTTGTGTGTTCGGTACAATTATGAGGTTGATGTAGCCATTGTTCAACATAACCACCTGACATGTCGAACGTGTTGGCAACTTTAACCGACGCTAAAGCTTTGATCCGCTATGTCCAGCTTTCCGCCGAAAAACTTTAAGTACAAAAATACATTTTTGTATTTTGAATTGTGTATTTTTATATCAATTTTTGCTAAAGTATACTTATATTATATATAAACAGGGGTGAAACGAAGAGACATATATCATAATGTATCTTTTATTTTATTTATTCTTTTTACGTTCATAGCTCAAAATGTAGAATTTATTATCGGTAAGTGAGATAAGTACTTAAAACTAGCTGTCATTTTACCTTGATATATGGCTCTAAAATACAAACATAAAATACCCTTATAGATTATAAGACACATTTTTCTTCTTAACACCTTTTTCTATCTAAATTTGTGCACAGTGATACAGAAATAATGGTCATAGAGAAAAAATAACCCTACTGGGATTTGAACCTCCAACCCTCAGTTTCAAAGCGGTTGACAATAATTCTAGCCTCTTTATTGGTGTACTTGTATCGAGGGAAATGCATTAGAGTTCCACAACCTTTATTCATTTAATCCAGTCAAATAAACACCATAACTTTTCTGCTTAGAGGACATCAATTATTTTCCACAAGGAACACGACTGACCTTCGCGGTCCCCAGCCTTAAGAGTCTTCAAAGTGTACCACGTGGTACTGAGCGACTTTTAGCTCAAAAAGCCTGTCTCCGGGGATTTGTAAAAGTTTGAAAGAAAAATAGCACGGTGACCATACATCGGTTACTTGAGTACCAAGGGTTTTCACAAGACTTCAAAAGATCATGGAGATCGTTGTAACAAATCATAAACTGAAACACCACGTTCACTTCAAAGTACAAAGAAATGATGAGGAAATGGAGTAATATGTGCACCGTGTATACATCGTCGAAACCCATGTTTGCTCAGTTCGCTTTGCTTTTTAATCGACCGTGGGTTATTTGATTAGCAAAACTTTGTACTCATGAATTATTAATTATTAGGCATTTTATGTGATCTGTGACAGTTCATTTGACGGATCATTTGACGGATCATTAAAATGGTGCTTTACATATTACAGTTGGTCGGATTTTGAAAGATTTTGAACTTTGTAACTTCAATGAAGAGTTTTCAAAATACTAAGTGTGGTTTCACTGGTCATCAAATAGCTAATTAATATTCATGAAAACGAAGTTTTGCCATTAAAAATCCCACGGTACGACAAAAATACCGTGGGTCCAACGATGCATGCATACTACTAATGATAGATAAATGCGTGTCAAATTTTCCTAGTATATTTATGTGACACTTGTCATTATTAACTCTGCTCTAAAACTGGTTGTTCGTGTCTGGAAAATGTAGGTATGCAGACGACTTGACAGGAAATGTTCATTTCATCTGATTAAAATGGAAAAGCTAACGCATGCCATAGCTCCAAATTGAACCCTGCTCTCGTTTCATATGAGCAATCGCCATTATCGTTTAAATAAATTATTTCGGTCGGAACAAAAATGTATATCAGAATATAGAAATTCACAACAATATATTAGATATAGAAAGCCGAGACTAAATTTGTTATTATAACATTCATTTGTGATTACAATGTGTACCAATATCTTTACATATTGTGGAAACGTATACATATAATGTGCAATTATCGTTATATGTTGTGATTTCGATCTTATATTTTGACATATTCTATCATATAGGTACAACCTTTTGTCATATCTTCTTTTTTTTCTCTTATATGAACTATATCGGTAAGACATGATCTATCTCTTAAATAAAGCAAGTTATATTTATCTATATGCTATTATTAAGAAATTTATTGGATTTTTGCCGGTATGAATACAATTAAAAAATAAAATATCATACAACGATGTTACGGTGTATAATAACACATAAATAAATCATGTAAACTCATATTCTATAAAGTTTTATATGCTCATGAATAAACTTGAATAATATTTAGATTTTTTAGCATTATACATATAGCATTTCACACACACACACACACACACACACACGTACTATATAGAAAGAGAGATTGTTAAATATATACAGGAAATTAAAAAAAAAAAATCAAAGTATAGGCAAATAATACTTAATACATATTCTATTTAGTCTGTATTTCTATATACAACGAGCGTGACTATAACAATTCCACTGACGTTGTATAAAGTATATACATAACCTACACACCGGTCGATGTAAAAACTCAGGTATGTATTGTTCATTAAAGATATTGCATTGTCGACAGGTACCATAACTGATGGTAAATGCCAAAGGAAAGATGTTCTGCACAAAGACATGATTCTACGACCAGATCACGGCACTGCTTGTCTGGTATCTACATAGACAGTTGCATGTCTGATATCTGGGGGATCATGGGAAATAACTTATATCAAGTACAGAATATGGCTGTTATCTTAATGTCATCTGACATAGGTTATTTATTGGAGGTAGCAGATGCAGATTAAAGTCGTAGAACGTACTTAAAGCAAAATAGCAATTGCTTGCGTTTTGCCTGTAATACACGGTATATCCAGATGGTTTGTACACATCAACTTTTATTTTTCATTTGTGTGTATGTTGGGGGTATGGTACAGCAACGAATTAATTCAGCCTCGGTGTTGTTCATTAATTCCGCCCCTGTATTTTCTGGCATGGTCTAATAATACATCCGACCACCAACATAGATAAACTTCTTCCTTCAGGTCGCGTGGTGAGTGAATTTGGAATACGAAGTATCCTGTGGCCGGAATCGAACCCATGGCCGCCTTCTGCATTTCGTAACACGGCACCGTCTCCAAACCGTCACCTAGGTTTTTTATGTTTATATATAATAATATAAAAGGGTGTAATTAACTAATAATCAAAATTAAAGAAGACAAGGAAGGAATATGATATAACTTGATTTCAGTATGATATCTTAAATTATTCCTCCGTGGCAAAGTGGTAACAGCTGTAACTGTCTCTCAGACTTTAACAGCTGTGTGTTCCAGTTCGTGTGTGGTGATCCGGATGTTTCATGCGAAAAGACTTCAGATATTTTGGTTTTTGCAAAGACATATTCAACAAAGATATGAAACTGTCCGTCGAAAATACGTTTTTTTTTTTTTTTTTGTTTTCTTTGTTTTTTTTTCTTTGTTTGTTTGTTGTTGTTTTTTCTCTCGTGACGAAAACAAAAACGAGATTTGAACGAGATCTCAATGACACAATATAACATCTTTCCTGACAGTATCACTCATAAAAGAGATCTGCGATCTAACGAGAGACAAACTCAGTATATTTATAATTGATATGAGCAATTTTACACCTCTCACGTTTATCTCGCAAATCCAAATTCCTCATTTGTCTATCTGTAACTATAAGACAGAAAAGTACAGAGGTGAAGGGAAATCCCAAGACATCTACAGCAGTGTTCATTTATTGTATTTAAATTTCGCTTACAATAATACACAATATACAATACGAATACACCAGATAGTTCCATTCTTTCGTCATTAGTAAGCACAAATTATAAATAAAAATAATTTGTTTTGAGTGCATATGAAATATATATTTCTTTTTTTTTTTCGTTAATGAGGTTTTTCTCATTTCGTCGTGTTAATGGTTAAGCATGCTTGTTTATGTTCTAAACAGAGAGGTAATATGTTCCAGTTTTATACGCGTTTCTTTGATTAATTCGATTAGTTACCATTGTTTATTTTCGTCCATTATCATCCTTGTTATTTTGCTTTATTTAATTATTTTCCCTTTACGTTTTACTGCCCTAATTTTCGTTTCGTAGTTCGTTTTTCCTTCCTTTAGTTACGTAATGCATGTTGTATGTGCTGTGTTTAATTATGTTTTATATCATGTTTTTATGTGGTTGAGACGTAAATATTTATTTACTTCTGGCACGTTGTCGTAAAGCAACAGTCTATTTAGGTTACTTCAAGACATATTTCAGGTTCAAAGGTCAATTCAATTAGAATGGTTATCCCTATATTATTCCAGATCGCTTGATTTCATTAAAACTAGTCAGTTTCTGGTATAGTATATTACAGTCTTGTTTTAATCAGCTCGACAGACAAGATAAGACTACGTGTAATGAATGATACTGGTTGGTCACCCGGCTTTTATAGTTTCAAATTTGAAATTAGTTGTTGTTGTATTTTTGTTGTATTGGGGTTTACCGTCGCTGCGATAGTTTTTCAATCATATAGCGACGTCCAGCTAATTACAGGTGGACGAAGACCCCGGGTACACAGAGGTACCCGGGTAGAACCACCGACCTACCGCAAGCCAGCTGGAAGGCTTCCTCACATGAAAAATCCAAAGTCCCTACCGGAATTCGAACCCACAGCGGTGAGGGGCTGATAGATTTGTAGTCCACGACTGTAACCGATCGGCCATGGCGGCCCCTCGAAATTAGTACAAAATAATTATCATGTTTTTTATCTCATAGACAGAAAAGTAGTTCAATATTTTTAATTTACTTGGATTTGTGATTCTCGTAATATTTCGGACATGTTGCATTCGGCAGATAGCCGAGGTTATCCGTTTGTGTATACATATGCGGGTCTTATGCGGGTTTCCCAAAGTTTTAATGAATTGTGGGAAGGAACAACCAATCAGAATTCGCCCAATGCAACTTCGAGCCTCTGCTTGGTCTTGTACTCTGCTTTGATTTTTAACAAAATACATACCCGGAAACCATTTATTATTATTAGCCCAATTATTATATTGACCTTCACAGTTTGGTTTGTAATTCTTCGAAAAAAAAATCTGTAGATACATGAAAACTTTTGATGCAATCAATCTGTTCATTTATACACACAGAATTAAACAACACTTGCAAGCATGTGCCAATGAATTCTTGAAATCTATATTCAAACTTTACGGTAAGTTCATTCTGCAGTACTTGGTTATTATACTTGGGCCGAGACTCGAACAAAAACAGCCGACCGGTTAACAATAAACTGGGCAAACCCTCCTTTTAATAGGAAAATTTACATAACTTTTTCACATATTTCAAAAACGCATCAAACATTTCTATTCACACCAGGGCGTGCAGATAACACTTTTTTTACATAGAAAAATAACCGAAAAGCCTTATAAATAAAATAAAATTCAATCAGTGCATTCGCTGTCACTTTTATTTAATTTGCTTCCTCTTGCAGTTGTATGTTCTCTTGTCCCAGCTTGTCTAAAGCAATCATTCTCACGCAGAAAACCAATTTATCTTCCACTGAAAAGCCTATTAAATGGTAATGGGTTTTAAAAAATATATCTAAGAGACATAATTTGCAAAGAATAAGCATAAATACTTCTTAACAGCACGCATTGATTTTTGTATTACGCGGGTCATCAATAGATTTTATCTTGGAAAAGATTTTGAGAAACCGTAGATGTTAAGAAATGTTCCTGGTAATTTTACAACATGAGTTGCATAGTGACTTTAAGTTTCCCATCCCAGTGCAACCATTTGATAAAATTACTTTGTAACGATACTATTTAAGATAGTTTCTACTTATATACAAGACGTTATTAATAGCATTAAATAAGAACATATTCAGCGCTTCAATAAAGAGTGCAATATTTAACCTGAGGATGTACCTATTTCAGTTTTTAGCAGTGAATAGTTTAGCACCAGCTTTCCTATGCCATTGTCAGAGTTTCAAGCTTCATACGGTTTTCTCGTACTATCAGTGTATGTATTGAGTGTTTATGCCAGTCCATGATCTACAAAGTGTGCCATTGATTAATTATAGGTATTTTCAAACTAGCTTGATTAAAGGAAATCTTTTACAATGGCTTGATACAATATTCGATCTAACATATACGCCGGTCTTTCGGCACACATTTTAGTTTTCATGTTGTTTTATTTGTAATATTAAAGAGCCATGCTTTCCTAAATAATATTTATGATGGTAAAGAAAGATGATGAAAATGTCTAGTTGTTTTGCTGCAAGAAGGAAAAAACAACCTTGAATACATATTACATCTCCATGCCCGTCAACTTTTACTGTATCCAATTTTATTATTGCATGTCAAATCAAGGGTAAAAATGAAAGTTCTGTGAAAAAATAGCAAAAAAAATCTGAAAGCTTGCATTATTGAAATTGTAAAAACTAGCAATCAAGTGTCATAGCAGTTCTTGATTGTCTAGACTTTAAATAAAACCTTCATCTTTGCTACAGAGGTTTTTTTGATATCGAAAAAGTGCAGGAGTGGTTAGCTCTTTTTATAAATGAAAGTTTTATTAAACTGACCAAGTAACGCGAAGTCGGAAAAGGTCTTGATTTGCTTTTCATCAATGCAAATGAGGTTAATAGGTAACAATTTAAAACTTGTTCAGGAAAAAATGGGTATAGGGGCGTATCAACTTTTACAAATGTTAAATACGTTATGCGGTATTTTTACACTTTTGATGTGTGAATTGATCGTGATTTATGTTTTTTTGTTTGTTTTGTTTTGTTTATTAAGGTGAATACTATAATATCTTGCTATGCAGTTTAACTATCGGTGGGTGGCATTAAAGCATTATGTCATTTACAACCTCAAGTCTTTGTCTGGACTGCTTTCAAACGGTCTACTTCTTCTCTTTACCTCATCCACTGATTAATGAATGATGGAATGTGTGTCTTTTTTAAGAATTTAAGTATTTCTAGCGCCAGGTATTTAAGTGGGGTTCGAGCCACTTTCTGACGCGCTTAACTGGTTTTATACCTAAAGGTAAATGTCTTATCCATGAAAACGCTCATGTTTTTGCTGTCAAAAGATTGTTTTCATTAGATAAAATATTCTTTCCTTATTACAACGTCTGAATCAGAAGCAGTATAAATCATTGATACCTTTTCGCAATAAAAGAAAAATCTCAACTATATGCTTAATTCCAGTTGAACAATCTGGAATTGTTCACCAGCATGTAGTCTGGCGTGCCTTCCCCTGACACTAATTTAATGCGGACAGTGGCAGGGAACCAAACTAAACCAGTATGTATATTGGGTGTTCGGGAAGTGCTCGTCGATTTACGTAGGTTTACGTCTCATATCGGAGTGAAAAGGTTTATAGAACCCTTGCTTGGTGTCTACTTGGATGGCATGGTTGCATGGTATCATGACAAACTGTGGTATCATGCCACTCGTCTTGATCTTAATTATTGTCTTGTACAAAGTACATTGTCTGTATATATTGAAATTTAAAGTTTAAACTTTATCTATTTTACATCGATTACGAAACAAGTTTTCACAACTTAAATTAATCACTCTCGATGGCTCTGATGGCGGCGTATGTGGTCATTATTGTGGGAGGAAACCGGAAAATTTGAAATTTAAAAGTACATACTAATATTAGGTCATGTGATCACATAATATTACCATGCTAATATTTTTTTCTTGGTGTCAACATTATTTATCCTGAATGTCGTCACGAAAATATAATGTGGATGAACAAGTCATTTAGGTAAAAAAAATAGGAAAAATGTGTAAGGTGTACGTAATCAGTTAACCATGTGATTCAGTGTCCCATTTCTAATCTTAATCACCTTTTTATAATACAATCCTAATTTACTAAAGTGTATTTATTACGTGATTCTAGCAATTCAATAAATTTGTACATACTTGGCCTAACATATTAATATTTTGAAATATATACAGTTCTTAAAGAAAGGTAAGAAATGAAATCAAAATGATGCTCATCTTCAATGTCACTTAACTCACACCATTTACAAAATCGCTTATTTTGTGGGATTCTGTTTGTTGCATATCTACCAGTATGTATATGTAATGAAGGTGCCAAAATTCTCAGTTTAGTAAGACAAAATCTAATGTTACTTGGTGCCAATATCAAGATAATCTGAATATTCAAAATTGGGCTTCAAATGGTTAAATATATATAAGACACTCCTAGATTGCTTATCCGTATACCAGCTTTGTATGAAACAATCAATCATCCTTTGTATAAATAGTTTGACAAAAATAATTTGGATTAACCTTAAATGGGTCATTTCAAATATATCCAAAACCGTAGATGTTTCACACATATTTTACGTTCGAAACCAAATTGTTGATCCCATTATTTAAATCATTTAAGGATAGAATGTATACATGTTTGATAATAAATTAAATATTTTCGCTATCTAAAATATTTAATAATTTTAACCAGAATTTGATAATACGTACAAGTTTTTTTATATATATTAGAGGATAACGACCTACTACATTAAGTACATATTTTTTTACAAAATTTAAGATGTAATCTTTCTAATTATCTACACTTTCCAAAACCACTAATTTCTAACAAATACAGACCTGCACACCATCTGTCAGGTGGAGACAAAATTCTCCCATGTCTAAAATACTGTCGGCTAGATGTGCAAGAAAGCACATTATTTCTTGTTCAGTAATCTTAATCGAGATCTAGCTCCAAGATGAGATGTGATTTATCTATTCTAGACTTTCTTTCATGCTAAGTTTTAAGGATCTATAAATTAGAAATATTGAATATGTGTATACCGATTCGGTCTGACAAATGAACTTAGGCGGGTCAATAAAACATATGTACACCCAGCGATATTAGGATATTTACGTGATGTCTGTCTCAAGTAGACATCGTTTTCAAATGACTGAAATACTGTCGGTGGGACGCTAAACCCAACAAATAAACAAATAACATGTGTGTGTGTGTGTGTGTGTGTGTGTGTGTGTGTGTTTCATAAAGTGAAGAAAACGACAACTATATATGCT
>CM037778.1:39549404-39599404 GCA_021229015.1 Solen grandis
TCTCCCTTTTTATGAATGGGAACTATGTAACCTACTGACCATGACTGTGGAAAGTAACCCGCGTTAAAAACTAAATTGAACATGTCAGTAATATGACTACCTAGTAAATCAAAAGAGTGAATGAAATATTCATTCAATAGATTGTCACTCGGACACGCTGCTTTATTCTTCTTTAATCGAGAAATGGCTGATTTAACTTCTTCCAATGTTATTGCCGTATTAAGTTCTGCGAAACTTGGGCTATTTATATTAAAGTCGCTCTGTTCGTTGAAGTTTTCAGCTTCCTCATTTATATTTATTTTTATATCATTAAACACGCTTTCAAAATAGTTTTGAAAATCTTTAATTGGTATACAAGTTTCTTCATTTTGCTTTCGATTTTTAAAAAAATTCCAAAAATCCTTAGGCTGACGTTTTTTTAATGTTTCAAGATTTCTAGACTGTTTTATGATAAAACTTCTTTTTTTCTTATTTATTAAGCGTTTGTACCACTTCTTTAAATTACACAGTTCTTGACGATTTTCGTAAGATTTGTCTCGGTTGTATTTCATTTAATCCTTGCTTATATAATCGTTGTGCATTTATACACTCAGCATCAAACCACTCTTTGTTTGTCCTACAAGTGTTTGAACGAGTTTTGACTGAATGTTTAAACAGAGGATCAGATACCGAACAAATAATATCTGCAAAACTTATTATCATCGAATTGTTGTCACTTCGATGACAATTATCGACTAATGTGTTAAAATCTGTCAATCTCGCGATAAGTTGTCTGCGAAATATACCAAGTTTTTCGTTATCCCACCTGAGAAATGTACTGCTACCCGTATTATCAGCATACCTATTGGATGCACGATCTACATTCCGACTACCTATTATGAAGTAAAGTGGCGCATGATCACTGTATTGAGTAAAACTCCCGACACGAAAATCATGAACCAGAGAAAACTCGGATTCTTTCAGTATAAGGTAGTCGATAATGCTTTGTGATTGCCTATTGTAATATGTATATTCACCCTCGTTAAAATCTGACCCTAGCCTGCCGTTGGCAATTCTAAGCGACAATGCTTTCTCTCTCTTTATAGTTGCCATCGTAGACCATGGCATGTGACTTTTGTTGTTTTGTTATTAAAATCATTGGATCATGTAACAAAAAACATGTATATGTTTACGTTACTAAATAAAATATTTGAATCTTGAATCTTGAATCTTTACACATGTCAAGTAAACTACCGAACCTGCAGCCCAATAATTAGACTGGTGAACATAGTCAAACTGTGTTGTTAGGCATGATACAATCAAGAGGTCTTTCGTTTGAGGACGTACCGCTTGACGCTGGAGACCTGGCTGTTCTGTCCTGGCTGAAAATGGCATTTGATGAATCCAAGCGCTGATAATATAATGATGTCGCATTTATTTTGTATATTAAAGTAATTTTATAAAAGATGGGACTAATTTAGAAAGGCTGAACACACCATTTTTTTTAATGGATGACTTACAATAAACGCATTGCCTTCTCTTTTTCCTACAAATAATAAGATTTACATAAATATATATCATGTATTATGATTAAAAGGAAGCAAATACAATACATAAAACAAACGCACAAGAACAGATATGAAAATGTCTATAATCTAATTAGAATATAGCCCAAGAATACTCTCTTATTTTTAGACAGATCCCAGAAATATAAAATGTAATACTTCATAACTGCATTGTGCCAAGAAAAAAAATCAGTAACATTCATTCTTTTATTCATTCATGCCATTTTTTAAATACTTTTTCCATATACTAGTCCAGAGATTATCTTTATCTGTACCTTCGTGAATCGTCATTATATTTATTTATTTATTTAATGCATATGTAGATTGATATGAGTTACATGGAGAATAAAAATGCCCCAAATGGATTCGAACCTATTCGATTATCTAATCCCCGCGCAAGCTAACCGATTAGCTATCACTGCAGTTATTGAGCTTACAGGAAAGTAATTACAACTGACAAAATGTAATAATTTAAAAAACAAAACAAACCCCGAATAAACTGAGATTGACTTGCTCGCGCATTTATATACTTTATAACATATATTATCCAGCATCAATGGATAGTTCCCTGACCCTAACTTTTATTTGAAAAAAAAAAAAAGGTTTGGCAACAAACAATGACATGTGCTCCTTTGTTAACATCGTGTTTGTGGGACAAAATCTAACTGTAATCTATTGTTAAGATATGCTTATGGAAGGGTCATGTAACTATGCATTACTTGCGCATTTCAATTCAGCTTCGATTTCAATAACACAAAAGTATCCAAATAAACAACGAATGGACACTAGATGATAAGACAGAGAGCAAATACAATTTGGTACAATAAAAAATAAAAAAACGGCCTAGCTAAGTCCCTGACATAATTATAATTATCTTTAAATACAAGGGCAGTGTCCTTTACAATTGATTAGTCCGCATCATAAACTTAGTAATAATCACGTGGTGTCGCTGACATTTTCGCGGGAAATTTTCCAGCTTCTGAATCAAGATTGCAGAGGATGTAAGGAAAGACAATGTAATTATAAGCTAACGAATTTGCTACATTTTTTTCAGTGTATGATATTTCAAGTCGAAATTTTATTTTGTTGGCTATGATTTGTTTGCGGGTTCCACATGTCCACTTTCATGTGCATAGTTCTGGAAGTACTGAACGTAATTTTATCGGGTCCCAACTTTATTGTATTTTGTGTATGTGTGTTTTATGTATCCACGAAAAAGTTAAGAGCGTGTGTGTGTGATGTATGTTGGGATAACTTTGCCCCTCTGCCTACCTGTCCGTATGTAGATCTACTGAGTCTACCACTTTCATGTTCAAACTGATCTAAGTCTATAAGTATCAATGAGCCACACATGTTGCTTCCGACGAGGATGTGTGGCATGTTCTTGGGCTCCTGGGATACGTATGTTTTAATCAATGTCTGCCTAGGTCATCAGTTTGAAACCCATTTAGTTTCTCTTAAATTTCATATTTTGCGTAAAACTTACTCAGGTGTGTCATGACCTTGACCCTAGGTCACTTTCTTTTCATAAAGATGCATGAAAGAAATATTAATAGGGTCACCGGGTGCATAAAAAAGGCGAGAAATTAGTAATTTTTTCCGTGCCCTGCTGTGAAATGTAATTTTCCAAGTAGGTATAAGTTCTCCTGTAGCAGTTGAAGCGGTTGTACACTGAAAAGAAATTTAATCGATACTGCTTTGCCAGCTTCACGTATCGAGCTATTTCATTGGCTGAGTGTATACTTCTGTTCAATTGTGAGTGGTTTATCAATTCGCTATGCAGTTTAAATGGCGTCTGATTCAAAATAGAAGTTACAAACAATTTAAAGCTATTTCAGGGCTGATTCCTCTAAAAAATTTAAATGAAAGTGTAAACCACCCCTTACAAGATGAAATCAAGGATGTATATGAAAATGAGGTAGATACTCATATACTTCAAGAAAAGCGATGTCAATCCTTTCAAAATGATTGGCAACGGCAATTTGCCTTGTTACAGTTTGATGAATAATGTCATTGTCTGTGGTTTGTGCAAAAAGCACTAAGTTAATGCTCTATCATCAGGAGAAGTTGCCTGTTACTGTTACCAGTTCAAATATACCTAGAGAGGGACTAGGATAGTTGAAGTTTGATTAACCTAGAGTGACTAGAGTGTTCAAATGTGTATCACAATAAGATCAATACAAGTAATATTAGTTAAATTTTACATGGAAAATAATATGTTGGTTCCCATTAAATTTGGATTAACCTCTATTTTTTAAATCCAAGGGGTCAATGTCCCAACCTTCTTGAATTCTCAGCAGAACTCTTCAAAATTTAGCTTTCTTGTTTTATTGACACTCCACAGTAGATAAAGTTAATGGAAATGTAGTCTGTGGTTCTGGTATTTAGTGAAGTTTTTATACCCCTGCAAACAAAGTTTGAGAGGGGGTATATAGAAGTCAGTCTGTTGGTCTGTCGGTCTGTTGGTCTGTCGGTCTGTCCATCCATCCAAAAAACTTGTGATGCAAACTTCTACATTTCTTAACCGATTCAGTTCAAATTTTGTGTGTACATTGACAATCAGCCGGAGAGACATAAATTTCACTGAGCTGTCACAATGATGGCAGTTATTGCCCTGGTCCCATTTTTGAATTATCTCCCTTTGTTCATTTTTTTTCTTGTCCGGAACATACTTGAAATTATACAAGGTCTTGACTTGAAACTTAAAATGTAAACAGATGGTGACTAGCAGGGATCCTAAAATTTTGGAATCTCAACCGGTCGACGGCAAAATCCCCCCCCCCCCCTTTACAACAATTCCGTTCCGTACCCCCCGAAAAAAAACATAACCGAAAAAAAACGAAAAAAAAAATAACATTGATATTTTCAATCAACATACCCTGAATCATTTGCAGTGTGAAAATAGATCTTTTATTATATTTCAGCATCCTGTTGGCATAATAAGGTATTTTTCTGCAATATTTACCTCTACGAAATCGAAAGTTTGTTTACCGGAAGTGCATGTATATGACGGTCTGTATATGACTCTAACGAATCAATAAATTGTTGGAAGCAGTCGTTTTGGTGTTGTTTAGTATGTACCTTTGTGTTTATATATTTTTTTTGTCAATAACTTTGATATTGTCATTAATTACCGCATTTAAAAGTCGACCGGTTACAGTTTGCAAACAAGCAATGGTCCATTATTACGGCATAGATAATTACACGGCACCGTCCAAATAACCGCTAAGTACAAACCGTCAATCCATTCATCTTAACTGCCCAATAATGACCTAGACGGGTGTCCCTGCCTGACCCCCACTGACACCTGCCCCGAGGGCACACCGGAAATTCAAGAAGTAGGTCAATTGGTGTGTAAGAGAGACTATTATGAACCGTTTGGATCGATTTTGAAAGTTTTAGACGAGGATTATGGATTTTTTTTCGACCGATTTTTTTGGTACTTTTTGAAATCTGAACCGGTCGATTGAGATCAAAATCGGTCAAAACCGGTAAAAAATCGGTTTTTAGGATCCTTGGTGACTAGGAAAAGTGCAGTGTCCAAGAACTGTTACTCTACCTGGTCCCATTTTTTAAATTATCTCCCTTTGTTAAATTGCTTTTTTTTTGTCCCGAACCAGAACTGTAACTCTACACTTTTAAACTACTGTGCCAAACAACCATAACTGACTCTCAATCCACTTTAAATATCCACTTTAAATTAAAAACTTTACTTATTATTTACTATCATCACCAATATACTCTGTATATACATGCAGGTTCTTATCTATGCTTCTCCTGTATCAGAGCATTTTGCAGGGGTATTAATAACCTTCAGTGATAGCTCTAGTTAAGATTCTGAATAGTGACTTATAATTTTGGTGATAGGATGTATAACTCTGGTAGGGAGCTCTCAGTGCAGGTATCCTGCTTAAAAAAAACCATCAATGGAACAAGAGTAGTGTTAGGATTAATAGATGTCAAGAGGACACCTTTATGTTATGAATATGTTTTAGGCAAATTCATTTGCCTTTTATTGCATTCTCATCCCATTATAGAGGTAACACTATGGTTAGAAATACAGGGTTTGCAGCTTCAGCAATATGAGACTGTGTCAAACATGCCACCTGTCTAGTTTGATGTTACGGCTCATTGCTCACTGGGGTTTGAAATGAAAGCTGCTCTCTGTAGTCAGGTGTTGTGAGTTGCAAAGGTATTGATTTCAGCTATTATAAATAAATTTTGGCAAATGAATAGGACTGTGATTAGTATTAATGAAACCTTCATTTTTTATGCTGATGCAATAATGTTTTAAGTTGTTTAAAGAGAATTAAAATCATTATTACCACATTTTAAATTTATAAATTGATTCAGATACCCACCTGTTATGAAAAATGTAAACAGTCATATTTTTTTTTCTTATTCACTTTGAAAGGGCTATAAAGATTCCATCCCTGGCAGGGCAATGACACTTTTATTTTTCAGTTTGAGTCACCAGTGTTCCATCAATAGTTGAAATCAGGATGATCAGTATGGGTCAGGCAGTGCTTCTGATATGAGTCATGTCAGTCAATTTGTCTGTTTGTGGGTAGACCAAATTTTGTCTGATTGGTAACCTAGTTCTGATTGATCCTTAAGATTGTTAAAACTAAGTCTTGTTTTAAGTCCCTTAGTGGTTCACCAGTGTGGACTGGTGGGGACTGTAGGTTTTCCCTCCTCTCTGTCCGTATGTCAGCAAAAACCAGATCTAGCAATAATTAAAGTTGCAGCATGGAGAGATGGCAATGTATCATTTTATTTTGTCCCTGTGTTGAGAAATGTGGTTGCTTTGGCAACAAATAGACTTTGAAATATTGCAAAAATGATGAATTACTTTTGAAGCCCTATAGATTTAGGGGAATAGCACCGACCGATACATGGGAGACAAGGAAAAAAAAAGAAAATATGTTCTATGCAAATTATGACTTTTTTTTAGCTCACCTGAGCTCAAGGTGAGCTTTAATGATGGCCCTTCGTCTGGCGTCCGTCGTGCCTTGTCAACAATTTGGCTTGTTAACACTCTAGAGGCAATATTTTTTGGCCAAGCTTCATGAAACTTGGTCAGAATGTTTGTCTCCATAAAATCTTGGACAAGCGAATTTGGGTCATGTGGGGTCAAAAAGTAGGTCACGAGGTCAAATCTTATAAAAACCTTGTAAACACTCTAGAGGCCATATTTTTGGCCCAATCTTCATGAAACTTGGTTGGATTGTCTGTTTCCATAATATCTTGGACAAGTTCAAATTTGGGTCATGTGGGGTCAAAAAGTAGGTCAATATGAAAAATCCAAGATATGTTGCTCATCTATAATCAAGTGAGTGATTCAGGGCCATGATGGCCCTCTTGTTTATTTTAATGATTGCATATGTGGAGAGAGAGAGAGAGAGAGAGAGAGAAGGGATAAATGAAGTAGGAAATAACCCCCCCCCCCCCAAAAAACCCCCCCAAAAAAACAACATTAAAACTATAATGTAGGTATATAATTAAGTTACGATCATCTCTTTCAATGTTTTTAATTTGAGCACGTGAGCGAAGGCCTAAAAAAAAATAATAGTTGTGTTTCTGGTGGCATGGCAAAAAAACATAGGGTCGGTAGGTAGGTTTTTTTTTGTTTTGTTTTTAGCTCACCTGAGCATAGCTCAGGGTGAGCTTTTGGGAGACTTGATTGTCCGTCGGCCGTCGTCCGTCGTCAATTTGATGTTTACACACTAGAGGCCACAATTTTGATCAATCTTCCTCAAACTTGGTCAGAATGTTTGTCTTGATGATATCTTGAACCCTTTTGAAAATGGGTCAGGTCGGATCAAAAAATAGGTCAGTAGGTCAAATCTTAGAATTTTGTTGTTTACACACTAGAGGCCACAATTTTGATCCAATCTTCCTCACACTTGGTCAGAATGTTAGTCTTGATGATATCTTGAACCCTTTCGAAAATGGGTCAGGTTGGATCAAAAAGTAGGTCAGTAGGTCAAATCTTAGAAAAATCTTGTTTACACACTAGAGGCCACAATTTTGATCCAATCTTCCTCAAACTTGGTCAGAATGTTAGTCTTGATGATATCTTGAACCCTTTTGAAAATGGGTCAGGTCGGATCAAAAAATAGGTCAGTAGGTCAAATCTTAGAAAAATCTTGTTTACACACTAGAGGCCACAATTTTGATCCAATCTTCCTCAAACTTGGTCAGAATGTTTGTCTTGATGATATCTTGAACCCTTTCTAAAATGGGTCAAGTTGGACCAAAAAGTAGGTCAGTAGGTCAAATCTTAGAAAAATCTTGTAGTCCATCAACAATTTTGATGTTTACACACTAGAGGCCACAATTTTGATCCAATCTTCCTCAAACTTGGTCAGAATGTTAGTCTTGATGATATCTTGAACCCTTTTGAAAATGGGTCAGGTCGGACAAAAAATAGGTCAGTAGGTCAAATCTTAGAAAAATCTTGTTTACACACTAGAGGCCACAATTTTGATCCAATCTTCCTCAAACTTGGTCAGAATGTTTGTCTTGATGATATCTTGAACCCTTTCGAAAATGGGTCAGGTTGGATCAAAAAGTAGGTCAGTAGGTCAAATCTTAGAAAAATCTTGTTTACACACTAGAGGCTACAATTTTAATCCAATCTTCCTCAAACTTGGTCAGAATGTTTGTCTTGATGATATCTTGAACCCTTTTGAAAATGGGCTGGGGGACAAAAGTAGGTCATAGGTCAAATCTTAGAAAAATCTTGTTTACACACTAAAGGCCACAGTTTTGATGCAATCTTCCTCAAACTTGGTCAGATTGTTTGTCATGATGATATCTCGAACCAGTTTGAAAATGGGTGGGGCTGGATAGAAATGTAGGTCAGTAGGTCAAATCTTAGAAAAATCTTGTTTATACTCTGAGGGCAACATTTTTGGTCCAATCATCCTCAAACTTTGGCAGAATGTTTGTCATGATGATATCTTTTGTGGATGGGGTCAGAAAATTCCTGAACATTGTTTCACGTCATCATCTTAATTCTAAAGCAATCTGTTTTGTACAGGCAATGAATGATACTTTTCTCAGGTGAGCGATCTAGGGCCATCTTGGCCCTCTTGTTTAAATTGGGTTTTAGTAAATTTCATTACCGTGTGCAAATCATATTGGCTAGTTTGGCTATAAAGATCTAACATAAACAGACGGTGTTTAATACATAACCTTTATTCCTTTATTTTCATTTTTATGCTCACCGAAGGTGACGCATATAGTCGCCGCTTCGTCCGTCCGTTCGTCCTTCCCTCCGGACTATTTCTCAGGAACTAACGGCTTGAATTCAACGAAACTTTATGGAAAGCTTTATTACCAAGAGGAGATGCGCATATCGTCAGCATGACCTGATAACCTAAATTTTTCACAGAGTTATGACCCATTGACTTTTCGGCCTATAGTACATATTGCATGATTCTTGTCCGGGCTATTTCTCAGGAACTAATGGCTTGAATATAACAAAACTTCATGGGAAGCTTTATTACCAAGAGGAGATGCGCATATCGTCAGCATGACCAGATTCCTAAATTTTTCACAGAGATAAGGCCCCTTGACTTTTTGGCCTATAGTTCATATTGCATGATTCTTGTCCGGGCTATTTCTCAGGAACTAATGGCTTGAATTCAACAAAACTTTATGGGAAGCTTTATCACCAAGCAGGGTTCGATTTTAGCGATATTTACCACTAGCAAAAATTAGCTTGTACAATTTTTATTCACTAGCTAAAATGAAAAATGACTAGCTAAAATTTATGAAACAGTTTTAATAGCTCATAATTAACATTCAATTTCTTGGGCAATGTGGGGCCGTGTTTGGCCTCTTCCTTCGCTGACCGTTGAGCCACCATCTCCTGACTGCTGGTCTAGGATCAAAGTCTTTGAATCTGATGTTGGCAACAGAAATCCTCATTAGAGTGTCCATCATATCCACACCAAGGTTACATCTCCAGTCAGTTTTAATGCATTTGATTGAGCCACAAGTTTTAAAACCATAGTTTTCAGGGACCATGAAGTAATAAAGAAGATAATATGGAAATACTATCATCATACTAAGTAATCATTTAATCAGAAAATGACCAGTGGTACGAAATGGTGTTGTCATAAAATGATAACAGTCACTTAGTTTCTAGAATACAAATGGCCTACCAATTTAAATTTATAATTTCAAGGGCCATGTAATTTTAAATAGCCTTCCTTAAACATGGCAGTCCTAAAAAAGCAGCAAACCCCTAACTGGCCTCTTCAGTACCTATACCGAAAAAAAATTTGGCGATACTCCTCCCTAGCCTAGGCAGTTTTCATTGCTTCCCCCACCCACTCCACAGACCATATGAAAGATTGGATTTTACAAGCTAAACAGAATAGATAGAAAGGGGCAAGACCATATTTATAGATACATATGATCTTTCCATTTTGGGAAAAAGCTAGATAATCGATCTAAATGAAGTTATAGATACCTTAGATGCACTGTCAGCTGGTGCAAACATTTTACGTGTTTTACAACTCATTTGAGTGGATGAAACGCTGGACAGAAAGATTTCCAGGTCAACATTTAGTTCCTTCTGCCATTTCTTGACCGTTTTCAGGCTTGCAGTCACTGCCTTTTCAGAGCTCTCCCCTAGATTTGATATTTTTGATGTACTGGCACCGTCACTTTCATTTGATTTATCCGCCGGCCGTTTGAAAAAATATGAAATGGACTTTTGCGATATTTTTTTTACCTTGTTAATATTCACGTGCTACAGTAAAGCATGACGGTAATGGGATTTCTACTGGTCTATTTTAAACAACGAATCAGAAACGAAGACTAAATTAAGCAGCCAATCGTAGCCACGTGTTCCGCGAAACGTAATATTATACATTGACGTATATGCCCGAGAAATCCGAATTTGTTTACGATAGAGATGCCCAGACAATATGACTGTTATTTCGGCCGCTTTTCATGTTTGTTCGTTTTTTTTTTGTTTTTTTGTTTTTTTTCGTTTTAAACTTCATTTGGAACATACAATGTGACAGTTAATTGAAAAGTAGATTGTAAATGATTTAGCTTCTTTTCTTATTCACTCGCTCAAATATGCGAGTGGCTTTTATTTCCACTCGCTATTCGGCAGATCTACAAGCTATTAGCGAGTATGCGTGCCTAATTTCGAACCCTGCCAAGAGTAGATACACATATCGTCGGCGTGACCTGTTCCTCAATTTTTCACAGAGTTATGGCCCATTGACTTTTTGGCCTATAGTACATATTGCATGATTCTTGTCCGGGCTATTTCTCAGGAACTAATGGCTTGAATTCAACGAAACTTTATGGGAAGCTTTATTACCAAGAGGAGATGGGCATATCATCAGCATGACCCGATTCCTAAATTTTTCAAAGAGTTAAGGCCCCTTGACTTTTTGGCCTATAGTACATATTGCATGATTCTTGTTCGGGCTATTTCTCAGGAACTAATGGCTTGAATTCAACAAAACTTTATGGGAAGCTTTATCACCAAGGGTAGATACGCATATCGTCGGCGTGACCTGGTTCCTCAATTTTTCACGGAGTTATGGCCCCTTGACTTTTTGGCCTATAGCACATATTGCATGATTCTTGTCCGGGCTATTTCTCAGGAACTAATGGCTTGAATTCAACAAAACTTTATGGGAAGCTTTATCACCAAGAGTAGATACGCATATCGTCGGCGTGACCTGGTTCCTCAATTTTTCACAGAGTTGTGGCCCCTTGACTTTTTGGCCTATAGTTCATGTTGCATGATTCTTGTCCGGGCTATTTCTCAGGAACTAATGGCTTGAATTCAATGAAACTTTATGGGAAGCTTTATTACCAAGAATAGATACGCATATCGTCGACGTGACCTGGTTCCTCAATTTTTAAGAGAGTTATGGCCCCTACTACCATGTTGTTGACTAATATTCATGTCATTTGCCTAATTTAACAGGAGATATCATTTAAACAAAACCCCACAAAATTCATTATGCTAGTAATGTCAATCATAATCATGTCAGCTAATTGTTGTTTAGGCCATTATACGCTATTTCAAATATCCAGTCATATGTCAAGAGTGTTGGTTAACCTCTTTGATATGAGCACACATTGAAATGTATGACTTAATTTTTAGTAGTATAAAAACTTTAAAAAAATCAATGAAAGATCTGATGAGTAACACATATTATCATATTAAATAGTAAACTGTTACTAAGTCTCCAAATTAGAGTTGGTAAAACATCTCATCTGATGAGGAGAATAGATATGATTTAGGAATGGGGATTTCAACATATCCTCCCACCCATTGACCAAGGCCTTATTTGTAACAATGACGTTCTTCGGGGAGCATCTGTCAATTCTACTGACTTTCTTGTTGTTTTCTGTTATAAAGATATTAGTTTAATAGCATATATATCTTCACCATTCTGAAACTGACTTACAAATAGAATTTCATATAAAAATATTAAGAGCAGAAAATGAAATAAAAAGGCTGTAGATGTCTTGTGACAAGTATCTAAAATAATCACAGTTAAAAGAGTACTAACATTTATATTGGTATTTAAAGTCTTTACTAATAATTGTTACCCTTTTAAATAAGATTTCTATATTGATGATCAAAGAAATTATATTAAAAAAAAACAAAATCAATGTGCTATTCATTATAAACTTGAAGTATGACAAGAACATCACAATTTTGCATACTGAGTAAATATATTTAGGTCTTAGTCAGAAATAGACATGAGAAACAGAGTTAAACCAAAACTTTTCAATATCAATTCTAAATTCTGACTGTAAAAAAATGCATATAGTGCTAACCAACCTCTATAAAATGATCTTTGACTAAAAAAAAGAACATAAATAGTAATAATAGTCACCAACATACTTGCCTAAGCTCTCTCAGCATACAAATTTATCATATATCTTTGAGTATTACTTTTCTGATCTCTCAAAAATAGCATATGACTAGAAAAAGATAGTAGTTAGTATACATGTAATTATTTCAATAAGTATTACTGACAAACTTTTCTGATAACTCAACAACATTTGACTAGAAACAGACAAAAATAAGTATACATATATGATTTTAATGATAGGCTTATATCTTTTCCCTTAATTAAACAATGGCATATGAATAGAAAAGACAGAATAATAATGAGTGTTACAGCCTTTTCTGATCTCTCAAACAATGATGAAAAGACTTGAAAAAATCAGAACATATCCAATGAATGTTGCTGATAGATATGTCTAATCTCTTGATGAAATACAAAAGAAAGAAAAACAACACAGCATATTTATAAAAAAAATTAATTAGAAAAATACAAAAAAAAGTACACAATTATAATCAATTGCAAATAAGAATTGTTCAACCTCTTTATAAAAGAACTTTGTCTAGAGAGAATACTACTGTGTAATTTTCATATGTTTTTTAGCTCACCTGAGCACGAAGTGCTCAAGGTGAGCTATTGTGATCACCTTTTGTCCGTCGTCCGTGCGTGCGTGCGTCCGTCCGTCCGTCGTCAACAATTTGCTTTAAAGAACATCTTCTCCTGAACCGCTGAAGGGATTTTGACCAAACTTCACAGGAATCATCCTTATGATGCCCTCTATCAAAGTTGTACAAATTATTCAGATTGGTTGAAAAAGTAGGTCACAGGAGCTAAAAATAGATTTTAAAAACTCAAACTTTGAAAATCTTCTTCTGCAAAACTGCAAGGCCTAGAGCTTAGATATTTGGTATGTAGCATCATCTAATGGTTCATTACCAAGATTGTTCAAATCATAGCCCTATGGTGATAAATGCCCCCGCACCAGGGGTCACTTGTTTTACATAGAGTTATATAGGAAAACCTTAAAAAATCTTCTTCTGTAAATCCATAAGGCCCAGAGCTTAGATATTTGGTATGTAGCATCATCTAATGGTTCATTACCAAGATTGTTCAAATCATAGCCCTATGGTGATAAATGCCCCCGTACCAGGGTCACTTGTTTTACATAGAGTTATATAGGAAAATCTTAAAAAATCTTCTTCTGTAAATCCATAAGGCCCAGAGCTTAGATATTTGGTATGTAGCATCATCTAATGGTTCATTACCAAGATTGTTCAAATCAATCTTCTTTGTAAATCCATAAGGCCCAAAGCTTAGATATTTGGTATGTAGCATCATCTAATGGTTCATTACCAAGATTGTTCAAATCATAGCCCTATGGTGATAAATGCCCCCGCACCAAGGTCACTTGTTTTACATAGAGTTATATAGGAAAATCTTAAAAAATCTTCTTCTGTAAATCCATAAGGCCCAGAGCTTAGATATTTGGTATGTAGCATCATCTAATGGTTCATTACCAAGATTGTTCAAATCATAGCCCTATGGTGATAAATGCCCCCGCACCAGGTCACTTGTTTTACATAGAGTTATATAGGAAAATCTTAAAAAATCTTCTTCTGTAAATCCATAAGGCCCAGAGCTTAGATATTTGGTATGTAGCATCATCTAATGGTTCATTACCAAGATTGTTCAAATCATAGCCTTACGGTGATAAATGACCCCGCACCAGTGGTCACTTGTTTCACATAGAGTTACATAGGAAAAGACCTAGAGCTTAATCTATAGATTTGATGTGAAATATTGTCTAGTGGTCCGTACCCACATAATTCATAATTATAGACCAATCATAAAAAAATATTTTGCAATATTACTAGTTTGAGAGATTATGACTAGATAATGGTTAAAATTTGGCCCTTGATTGAATCACTTTTTACTTTAAATTACATACTTGATATATGTTTTATATTAAAATCAGTATCTACGATTAAATAAAATGATAAAAAGACTAAGAAAATATATTGTGTCAATTGTATATTAAATAAAGGTTTTCTTTAAGAAAGATATGAAAGTACAGATAATCGTATTGTTGGTAATAAATACACATTCGGTCGTTTTAGGTTATAATATTATTAACCAATGAAAAATTAGGAAACTATTCAGCCCTCCATTTCCGGTTTCAGTTTGGTAGGTATACGATTCTCTTCAGAAATTTCAACGAATTATCGAAGATCATTAATCTAACAGACCTAAAAAGCGTTTGAAAAGTAGGTCAGTAGGTCAAATCTTAGAAAAACCTTGTTTACACACTGGAGGCCACAATTTTGATTCAATCTTCCTCAAACTTGGTCAGCACAAATGTCCTCAGGTGAGCGTCTTTAGGGCCATCTTGGCCCTCTTGTTTCAATATTGCTACAGGCAGACTTCTTGCCCAACCCTTTCGAAATTGCAGATTTGACCAGTGATGAGTACCTGAATTAATTTTTTTCATTCATATCAAAAAACTATAAACATAATGAAACCCATCGCAGCATGTTGTTTGTTAATATGGATGCAACTTGCAAATTATTGAGTATAAAATATAAATTTTCACAAACAATTGACACCATTCTTAAAAAAATAAATCTGACTGGAGAATGGTATAACCTTATATGAAACCTTTTCCGCATTAATGACAAAAAAATATGAGGGCCACTGGAAGACTTATCCAATCCTTAAAAAAATGACAAGGAAATAATGAGGTATAAGGGTTAATGTATGTTGACTTTAAGTATTCACTTGCATAATCTTTTCAAAAAATAATTCTGACACAAAAATTACAAAACAAGAGCCAGTGACGAATATTTGCATTTTATGAAAACACTGAAATATACAATGATACAAAATGCCTTAACTCTTTCAACACTGCAATGTGCAATTATACAAAATCCCTCTCAACACTGCAATATGCAAGTATAAATCCCTTAACTCTTTCAAGCATTTCTTATATGGCTACCATACTTCCTAGGGATGGGGTATTCTTATGATTTACCAAATGGGCGTGCATGGACAGGTTTGAATCCCTTTTCTATGCAAGACTGACAAATTGGCAACACAGTTTTAAACCTTTTTCTCAATTCCTCATCTATGTGAGCATCTGCTGATGTACAAAAACAACACATGTCTGTTTTTGCAAAATTAGACCTGTAAAAAGCAAGCTCTATGGGAGTCTCACAGGTTAAGCCAAGTCTGACATGGATTTTGTTGTTCAAACTACTGCTTGGCTCTGTAATAAATGAGCCACAAGTATAATCACTTTCTGATAGCATGCAGATAAGTTGCATTTATTGTCTTTCTGTTAATCTGTGTTTACTGTAAAGAACACATGGTTTTTTACACTCCACACAGTCATTTGTACTTCTAGCATTTTGTGCTGCGAAGACAGAAGTATTCACATCACTGTCCAGACAAGCAATATTTTTTACTTTTGCTGCCCCCTTAATATTACTGGTACCTTTGCTTTGTGGTTCTTTATAGCTTGGTCTGTCACAATCAGTGGTTTCTTGGCCTTTAATTTCAAAGTAAGATTTGTAATGGTCTTTACCTGTGTCTAAAACAGGAAGCCACTCTAACAGCTCTGCTGGAGTTGCTGTTGCCAAACAACATTCAGTGTTTCCACATTTTTTTACCTGAAATGAATATTGTCGTTGACGTGTGTGTTCGTCTAACCACTTTTGATATGACAGGACAGACTTGGTATGAGCCTTCTGCAACTTGCTAAGGTCAAGTTCAGGAAATAATTCCCTAAGATGTCTTTGAATAAGATCAATTTCTACATCAGTGGCTGGATCTTCAGTCTGAAATTGCTTACCTTTCAAATTTAGTCTAGAAAAACGAGTCTGAACTACTGCTTGAACTGGCTCAATGCAGGACACCCATTTTTCTCTCAACTCTGGTTTCTTACCAATAAGTTCTCTTATCTGAGACATGCTGTTGACTGATTTGAATGCGGAATCATCATTTCTCTCTAAAGCACAATTTTGGAGACCCAAATTTAGAATGCTCATTACCCTTTCAGCAGGATTTACCCAGCTGTTACCAGGAGCACAACGAGCAAGTACCATCATGTCTAGACCTAATTCTCTAAACAGAGCAATACTTGCACATTTATCACTTTCTAAAGTGTTTCTTTGGTCTGTTCCCCCATCGCTATAGCGTAATAGAACTTTAGGATACTCTGAACGACCAAGAATTTTGGCTAGAATAGCTGCATGACGGAAAGGACTTGATGTCTGTAAAACAGAGTCATTTACAGTGACATGGACTTCCCCTGAAACAAATGACTTTTCTGTTGCATCAGGAACATCACAAACGAGATAAACTGATGGTGTTAAACTGCAGGAGTGCATGTCATGGTCACCTGCCACCATTTCAAGTGATGTAGGAGTAATTGTTTTTTTACCTCTTACACCAGTTGAAATGGGTAACCCAGGGTTTCCAACGGGTACTTTTGCCTTATCATCTGAACAAATAAATGCCCCATACTTACCAAGTTCAATCGCTTTACATTTTAGGTATTTGTACAAGGCAGCACAAAAATGTTGATCTTCGTGAGCTACCCTAAGCTGCCTTCTTTGTATTTTGTATTGCACTGGAATTCTTCCTGTAAAGTTTAATGAGGCATGGCTATAAGGATTTCTGGGAGTGAACTGAATCCTTACCAAACTTTTTGAGGGTACAATTGTGCCTTCAGGTCACCGTTCTGCAGTTTCTGCAATCAGTTCTTCCAGGTTTATCCAACGACTGAGGTGCATCTCACCATGGCGTCTATTATCAACAGCCGTAACCGATTCAACTACTTCAGCAAGCTTTTCAAAAAACACATCAAACCTGTCCGAAGGCCTCCCTACATTGAGTTCCCGCAAGTCTCCCACTAAACCAGTTTCCCCCAGTGATATCAATTTAAGTCTTTCTTGTGTTTCATGATGACTTACCTGAGTAGCATCCATGGCCAGTTCTTTGTAAATAAAATCAACAACACTTGGTCTGATGTTAGCAATGTTTTGTAATTTTTTCTTAAAATACCTTTTCTGAGCCCTTGTATGAAATTCAAGCAACTTATTTTCAATTTGCGAGACAACCCTTATTGGTTCCACCAGTGCCTTACTACTTGATCTTGTCAAAAACAATTGACACAACACTCCCCCCTGGACAGTATTTGTACAAATCAACAGGCACGGACAACTGCATGTTATCAAAGTACCTAGACCTTTGCTTGTTATCATCAAATGGTTCCATTAAATGCTTGCTTTCGTCAAACAAAATTGGCACAGACTCTGGATTTCCTGCAATTAATTTATCAAAGACAGAATATTTATCCTTTACAAATGCAGATTTAGGATGATGAACAATGGATATATCTGACCCTACAGTTCTTGGAGGATGCTCAACATTCTGTCTCTCAGTTTGACTTTTCTGTTGCCTTAATAATAATAATCTTTATACTTACTGAGACATACAGCTAGACTTTCAAGTACAGTTTTGAAATTAATCCAGTACTCATCACTGGCAAACACTGGGCGACTTAATAAACTATAAAGAGCTTCAGAATGGCTGTTTAACTGGTTCTGTTCCAAGGGAAGAGATTTTTGTTTTTTCCTTTTGATGTTGTTATATCCCTGAAATTCTTCAAAATCAGCTGGTACAGATACAACTTCCTTGAACCGCAGGGCAGCGTCATTAATAGTTATATGATGATTTGTAATGTACCATAGTGCATTTGTTATAACCTGAAAAGAGCAATATATACATGTCTTGAATACATCCAGGAAGTTTTATAAAAGTTCATATACAGGTTTTTTTTTTAGGAACAGGGGAAGACGCTGGACACTGGTCAAAAGGGGAAAAATCACGCGAAAAATACAAATTTGGGGAAAATTCAGTATATTATGTATTCTTCATTTTGCATGAATAAACACAGTTTATGCCACTGACTGTCTTTTTTACTTTCATTTATAAGTGGTCTATTTAGCCTACAAAGGCATGTCTCTTTGTTTTCTGTCCTTAAACATATCAACAATAAGTTCATAGTCATCTTCTGTTAACTGATCAGGCCACAGGTTAAAAAGTTCGCAATATTTACACATGTAACCTTTTTTGGACGAACTATAATACAGCCAAGTATACCGAGATTCATAAATTTGTTGGCTGAAACGACGACTGTCTGTTTTTGTTTCTTTTGATGTTGAACTTCCAATTTTAATTGGAGAGTCAGTAACTGATGTAGTTTTAGTTTTGCATGACGACTGTTCCTGTTCAGAAAATGAGGTAGCGCCACTAACTGTACCACTAGTACATGTTTGTTTTGGTTCATCGACGTCGGACGACGTATATGGCCCACTTCCGGTTTCACTTAGGAGTTTATTTTCATCTGCAATTTTGTCTTCATCTTTCTTACCTAGCTCACTTTAGGAGCTTGCAGAAGTCGCCGACTTAAAAAATGTATCTATTCGTTTTGTGTCTTTAGAATCAGATAGTTTTATTTTTTTATTGTAATTTTTCCAGTTGTGGGACATGATGACATTAAACACCGGCGGAAATAAACACTTGTATGGTTTCCGCTATCGTATATACACAGTTTCTAATGCCGGGTCACAATTGGTACCCATTATCGCAAAACAGCGAGCGTTGAATGCTAGGATGCAGTGAATGTCTATTTTTAGTAACACTGTTAGACAATAACTCGGTATCGTGTGTACATAGTTTATAAACAAAAACTCATTAAAAAAGCGCTGATTTAAATTGAAATAAATTTTTAAAAGTAGAAATTAAGCATTTAATTACTTTTTGATAAAAAATTAATACTTTACAAGGGGAATTTTCAATGGGGAATTTTTATCCAGGGGAAGACGCCGACTATCGGCGTCAGTTTGTTAAGAAAAAAAACCCTGATATATTAACTTTTCAAGTAGCAACCTTATTTTATATTTATATTTATGTATTCATTTTGTTCAGTGCAATCACTTTGTGATAACGTGTTCAAGACTACTGTACCCCTGATATATTTCAGTAGCAAATAAACATCAAAATTACAAAGGTAGTGAGGTAGAACCACCAATGTTCTGCAGGCCAGATTGATGGCTGAAGACCAAAGCATAGTGTAAAAAAAATGGGTTTTAACCTTCTTTGTTTTTAGCTCACCTGAGCACAACGTGCTCATGGTGAGCTATTGTGATCGCCTTTTGTCCGTCGTCCGTGCGTGCGTGCGTGCGTGCGTGCGTGCGTCCGTCGTCAACAATTTGCTTTAAACAACATCTCCTCATGAACCGCTGAAGGGATTTTGACCAAACTTCACAGGAATCATCCTTATGATGCCCTCTATCAAAGTTGTACAAATTATTCAGATTGGTTAAAAAAGTAGGTCACAGGAGCTAAAAATAGATTTTAAAAATGCAAACTTTGAAAATCTTCTTCTGCAAAACTGCAAGGCCTAGAGCTTAGATATTTGGTATGTAGCATCATCTTATGGGCCATTACCAAGATTGTACAAATCATAGCCCTACAGTGATAAATGACCCCGGGGTTTTGAAACCAGGCCTAGAGCTTAGATATTTGGTATGTAGCATCATCTAATGGTTCATTACCAAGATTGTTCAAATCATAGCCCTACGGTGATAAATGCCCCCGCACCAGGGGTCACTTGTTTTACATAGAGTTATATAGGAAAATGTTTAAAAATCTTCTTCTATGAATCCATAAGGCCTAGAGATTAGATATTTGGTATGAAGCATCATCTTATGGTTCATTACCAAGATTGTACAAATCATGACCCTATGGTGATAAATGACCCCGCACCATGGGTCACTTGTTTTACATAGAGTTATATAGGAAAATTTTAAAAATCTTCTTCTATGAATCCATTAGGCCTAGAGCTTAGATATTTGGTATGTAGCATCATCTTATGGTTCATTACCAAGATTGTTCAAATCATAGCCCTATGGTGATAAATGCCCCCGCACCAGGGGTCACTTGTTTAACATAGATTTATATAGGAAAAACTTTAAAAATCTTCTTCTATGAATCCATAAGGCCTAGAGCTTAGATATTTCATATGCAGCATCATCTAATGGTTCATTACCAAGATTGTTCAAATCATAGCCAAACGGTGATAAATGCCCCCGCAATAGGGGTCACTTGTTTTACATAGAGTTATATAGGAAAAGCTTTAAAAATCTTCTTCTATGAATCCATAAGGCCTAGAGATTAGATATTTGGTATGTAGCATCATCTTATGGTTCATTACCAAGATTGTACAAATCATAGCCCTACGGTGATAAATGCCCCCGCACCATGGGCACTTGTTTTACATAGAGTTATATAGAAAAACTTTAAAAATCTTCTTCTATGAATCCATTAGGCCTAGAGATTAGATATTTGGTATGTAGCATCATCTTATGGGCCATTACCAAGATTGTACAAATCATAGCCCTACGATGATAAATGACCCCGCACCAGGGGTCACTTGTTTTACATAAGTTATATAGGAAAATCTTTAAAAATCTTCTTCTATGAATCCATTAGGCCTAGAGCTTAGATATTTGGTATGTAGCATCATCTTATGGGCCATTACCAAGATTGTACAAATCATAGCCCTACGATGATAAATGACCCCGCACCAGGGGTCACTTGTTTTACATAAGTTATATAGGAAAATCTTTAAAAATCTTCTTCTATGAATCCATTAGGCCTAGAGCTTAGATATTTCATATGCAGCATCATCTAATGGTTCATTACCAAGATTGTTCAAATCATAGCCAAGCGGTGATAAATGCCCCCGCAATAGGGGTCACTTGTTTTACATAGAGTTATATAGGAAAAGCTTTAAAAATCTTCTTCTATGAATCCATAAGGCCTAGAGATTAGATATTTGGTATGTAGCATCATCTTATGGTTCATTACCAAGATTGTTCAAATCATAGCCCTACGGTGATAAATGCCCCCGCACCATGGGCACTTGTTTTACATAGAGTTATATAGAAAAACTTTAAAAATCTTCTTCTATGAATCCATTAGGCCTAGAGATTAGATATTTGGTATGTAGCATCATCTTATGGGCCATTACCAAGATTGTACAAATCATAGCCCTACGATGATAAATGACCCCGCACCAGGGGTCACTTGTTTTACATAAGTTATATAGGAAAATGTTTAAAAATCTTCTTCTATGAATCCATAAGGCCTAGAGATTAGATATTTGGTATGAAGCATCATCTTATGGTTTATTACCAAGATTGTACAAATCATGCCCTATGGTGATAAATGCCCCCGCACCAGGGGTCACTTGTTTTACATAGAGTTATATAGGAAAATGTTTAAAAATCTTCTTCTATGAATCCATTAGGCCTAGAGCTTAGATATTTGGTATGTAGCATCATCTAATGGTTCATTATCAAGATTTTCAAAATGGTGGCCCTTTGGAGATAAATGACCCCGCACTAAGTCTTCTCCTCTGAAACCATAAGGCCCAGTGCTTATATATTTGGTGTGTAGTATTGTCAGGGCTAAAATGTTTAAGATTGAGTTATATCAGAATTCTTGTCTGTTTAAAAACCTTGTAATCAGTTGTAGCAATGGTACTCAGGTGAGCGATCCAGGGCCTTCATGGCCCTCTTGTTTTTAATGGCTTTTGTGGAGCCATTGTGTTGTTCTTGCGAATGACGGGGTTACTATAGGACCTTCCTTTTATTTCTTTAATTTATAACTATGCCCAAAGTGATAGTTAAGAAAACAATTATTATATAAAGATGATTTAATATAAAAGTTGCAAGTGAAAGATGTTTTACCTTAACCAACATAAAATATGAAAACTTTCAATATAAAAAAAAACAAAAACTCAAAACAAAACAAAGGTTGATTGTAACGGATGCCAATATGTCTCTAGTATAAAAATATAACTGCTTTTATCATTTTTCTTAAATTCCTTTTCTTTAATCTGAATTATTTAAGAACACAACCAAATAATGATACCTGTATGACATAGACACCTTCATCAGCAACTGAAGTCTTGTGCAGTTTCAAATTCTTTTTCACAAACATATCCATGACAGCATTGTGCAGTTCATCTTTTCTATTGTGGCTTAAATGAAGTAAAAATTGAATCAAAATGCTGAAAATGAACATTTACATAACATCTGGGAAATATCATGGTTGGACACCATACATATTATTTTCATAAGTTTAAAAGAAGTGCTTACAAGAATTATTTCTCTTTAACTTAACCTTATTGTATAAAATTTTCAATTTTTTTAAAATTTTAAAACATTTTTTCTTCATAAAATGGATGGCAATGTATTTTAAATTTAAAATTCTGACCAAAACATTTTTGGAAATAAATTTGTCTAGCTCTCTTTAAAAGATATAAAATTATTATTTTGAAATTTTCATTCTGATTTTAATTTCTTGCAGTATAAAATTACCATGTATTCTTCTTTGCAGGAAATACCTTTTCCCCACACATGAGAATATTGAAGGCATTTACTTTCACCTTTGTTTTGTCCATGGATGTATCTGTAGATCTAATTCTATGTTGCAAAGAACATTTCAGTCTTAAGAGTTTTATGTTTGGGTAAAATCCATTCAGGTCACCAAATGTCAGTGTAGGTTGCACATTATAGAAGATTCTGGAAACTTAATCAGTCTGCAAAGAGAAAAAAATATTTCTTTATAATTTATTAGTATTGTTATTATTTATTTTTAATATTATAATAATAATAACAATTATTATTATTATTGTTGTTATTTTTTAATTAATATATCAAAATATCAAAAGATCCAGTCCTAATAAACCTGTCTAGTAAAATTATTTTGAAAATTGTATCAACTTCTTTTTTTTTTCCAACAACATTATTTTGGATTTTCTATCTATGCACTCGGCATCGACACAGTAACAAATAAATGCAACGCCAATGATCCCGTAGAATAAACTTTCACTTTCGCCGATATATTACTTACCGAACAAGAAGCTTCATACTGTGCATCCTCAAATTGGCCATGAACTTCGATGAACAATTCCTGAACTGTTTTAGAGTGGCGAATTGCCTTTATTTCTCGTTTAGAATTTGAGTGGCTGCATTTTTCTACGTTCTGGCCAGCAGCCATTTTGATTTGTTGCTCATAGCAACGGACTCGCATACGAATAAGAAAATATTGTTGTCGTCTTCATTTGCGAAAAAAAAAAGTCGGACCAACAACTTTCTGCACCGATGCTCACATTCCGCTCTGATGATCTGATCGGCATATATTTTTACACGTGAAAAAAAATTACGGTCGGCAGCAAAATCTTACGGTCTGTCGGGCCACCAGAAACACAACTATTTTTTTTTTAGGCCTAAGCAATATGCATTCTGTTTTCAAACTGTTGAAGTCCTCTCCGATTTGAAAATCTATTCAAATGCCGGTTTTGGACAGAGAACCCCCTCTCACATGGCACAGATGTGAGAGGGACAGTGGCCAAAATAGCTGCCAGAGAACTGAAATCTGGAAATTCCTGAACATACTGTGTTGCTAAAATGACACTGAAACTAAGAAGAGTCTTGTCTCTGTGCTGTTTAGCAAAACACTTAAATTGCAGAAATGATCTTTTGGTTCTGTCAATGTCAATGATGTCTGCAAAAAAATCACAAATAAATGCTAAACACTCATTGCCGTAATTGACTAGATCCTGTCTGCTTTCTGGCAACAATTTTTGGTTGAAAATTGTATTCATGTCTTTGAGAATGTGCATGTCTTCAACAGAAAAACGTTTGTTGAATTCATCAACAATGTTGGAGATGAAGTTACTTTTTAACCTTGCAAAATTAAGACGATCACTGAGAGAACATGCAATGTTTATAAATTGTCAAGTACATCTTTTAGCAGACATATGGCTGAAATAAACTTGAAAGATTTAACTTCTCTGAGCAGTCCTCTGGCCTTGTTACCACCCTCAGTCTGCGGATTGTCAGCTACTTCATGTTCTGGACCCAGTACTAGAGCAGACCACCCAGAATGAACAGCCAACACAGCATCTTGTAGGGAAAGCCATTTCACTTGTGTGGGTTTTTCAGCTCACCTGAGCACAACGTTTATGCATTTTATGCAGACGCACATTCGTAAACAAATTTGGAACACTCGAACCTTATCGTACGTACCCTCAAGAGTAACTTCCCATAATTGTGCTATTTTTAGAGCGAGGAATTTCCGAAGCATCATTTATCGGTTTTCATGCCATAAAACACAAGGCTACGACGTACGTGTAGGTATTCAGGTTCGTGTAAATATAAAAAATGAAGGCATGACCCGGTTCCTAAATTTTTCAAAGAGTTATGGACCCTTGACTTTTCGGCCTACAGTACATATTGCATGATTTTGTCCGGGCTATTTCTCAGGAACTAATGGCTTGAATTCAACGAAACTTTATGGGAAGCTTTATTACCAAGAGGAGATGCGCATATCGTCAGCATGACCTGGTTCCTCAATTTTTCACAGAGTTATGGCCCCTTGACTTTTCGGCCTATAGTTCATGTTGCATGATTATTGACCGGGCTATTTCTCAGGAAATAAAAGCCTTAATTCAACGAAACTTTATGGGAAGCTTAATTACCAAGAGGAGATGCGCATATCTTCGGCTTGACCCAGTTCCTACATCCTCCCACCCACTCTTATTTGTAACAATGACGTTCTTTGGGGAGCATCTGTCAGTTCTACTGACTTTCTTGTACTTGAATGGAACCCAAAGTAGGAAATTACCGGAAATCGTTTGAAGTCTATTTTGCAGATTCGCAAGTAACCAATCAAACATATACCAAGTATTTGTAAACATCACTCTGAATCAAAATGTTGCGTACCAGTACGCTTTAATATTTTGGATATTTGAGTAATCTAATTTTTAATTGCTTTTTGATATGCTAGAATTTTAAAAGAATTGGGTTTTTAGCTCACCTGAGCACTTGTGCTCTGGTGAGCTTTTGTGATCGCCTTTTGTCCGTCGTCCGTCGTCAGTCGTCCGTTGTCAACAATTGCTTGTGAACACTCTAGAGGCCACAGTTTTGACCCAATCTTCATGAAACTTGGTCAGGATGTTTGTCTACATGATATCTCGGATAATTCGAAATTGGGTCATGTGGGGTCAAAAACTAGGTCACCAGGTCAAATTTTAGAAAAACCTTGTGAACACCCTAGAGGCCAAAGTTTTGACCCAATCTTCATGAAACTTGGTCAGGATGTTTGTCTACATGATATCTTGGATGAGTTCAAAATTGGGTCATGTGAGGTCAAAAACTAGGTCACCAGGTCAAATCTTAGAAAAACCTTGTGAACACCTAGGGCCAAGTTTTGGCCCAATCTTCATGAAACTTGGTCAGGACGTTTGTCTACATGATATCTTGGATGAGTTCGAAATTGGGTCATGTTGGATCAAAAACTAGGTCACCAGGTCAGATCTTAGAAAAACCTTGTGAACACTCTAGGGGCCACAGTTTTTGCCCAATCTTCATGAAACTTTGGTCAGGATGTTTGTCTACATGATATCTCGGATGAGTTCAAAATTGGGTCATGTTAGGTCAAAAACTAGGTCACCAGGTCAAATCTTAGAAAAACCTTGTGAATCTTAGAAAAACCTTGTGAACACTCTAGGGGCCACAGTTTTTGCCCAATCTTCATGAAACTTTGGTCAGGATGTTTGTCTACATGATATCTTGGATGAGTTCGAAATTGGGTCATGTTGGATCAAAAACTAGGTCACCAGGTCAAATTTTAGAAAAACCTTATGAACACCCTAAAGGTCAAAGTTTTGGCCCAATCTTCATGAAACTTGGTCAGGATGTTTGTCTACATGATATCTCAGATGAGTTTGAAATTGGGTCATGTTGGGTCAAAAAGTAGGTCACGAGGTCAAATCTTAGAAAAACCTTGTGGACACTCAAGAGGCCACAGTTTTGGCCCAATCTTCATGAAACTTGGTCAGGATGTTTGTCTACATAATATCTCGGATGAGTTTGAAATTGGGTCATGTGGGGTCAAAATCTAGGTCACCAGGTCAAATCTTAGAAAAACCTTGTGAACACTCAAGAGGCCACAGTTTTGGCCCAATCTTCATGAAACTTGGTCAGGATGTTTGTCTACATATATCTCGATGAGTTTGAAATTGGTCATGTGGGCAAAAACTAGGTCACCAGGTCAAATCTTAGAAAAACCTTGTGAACACTCTAGAGGCCAAAGTTTTGGCCCAATCTTCATGAAACTTGGTCAGGATGTTTGTCTACATGATATCTCGGATGAGTTCAAAATTTGGTCATGTGGGCTAACAACTAGGTCACCAGGTCAAATCTTAGAAAAACCTTGTGAACACTCTAGAGATTACAGTTTTAGACTAACCTTTATGTAACTTGGTCAGAATGTTTGTTTACATCAAATCTCGGATGAATTAAAAACTGGGCAACATAGGGTAAAAAAAAAGAAGGTCACCAGGGCAAATTTTAGAAAAATTTTGTGAACACACCAGAGGCCTACATTTTTTTCCCAGTCTTCATTAAACTTGATATGAATATGACTGCATGAATTCCCAGTTGAGTGCAAATTCAGGTAGGATCAAAATGTAGGCCACTTAGTCAAATGTTAGAAAAACACTTTAGATGCCAGATTTTTTGTCATTTTGCCTAACACAGCCATCTTAATCAGGTGAGCGACACAGGGCCATCTTGGCCCTCTTGTTATCTATTTTATTTGCGTAATTACACAAATACGCACCATATCTGTACTCCTGAAATTTTAGCTAATAGTGATGCTCTACCATAAGCTTAATCTCTAAAACAAGCATGGTGACCTCCTATTTTTAATTCATATATCTTTCAGTTAAAGTCTAAAGTACTTATATGCAAATTTTTAGAAATATCTGTCCGTTAGAAAAAAACAGCTTAAACGCCTTTAACAGAATACTTGGCACGTTTGGTTGGGATGTATTATTACAGAGTTATTGCCCTTTGTTTATTATGATTAAAGAATGTATTTTTTTTTTACAGAATGAGGCATTTAAGAGGCTCGCTTAATGGGAGAAGGACTTGTAACTCTCTCAGTCAGGAGATGGACAATAGGGAAACTGCACCTAACTCCAGGGATAATATCAGTAAGCAGAGGATACAACAAGGTGGAGGCTCACTCAACAGATTAGGTCAGCTGTGGCCTGTTTCAGGACCTGTTGAAAACCAGCCACCAAGTGGACAGGGGAGAAATTACTCCAAAGAATGCTGCTCTTCTGATGCACAGAAGTGGAAAAAGTGGGATACAACTGAATATCAGAATAACAATTCTGTCATAAGTTTTCCACATGGTGAAAAATGGAATGATAAACTTCAGATACCATCTCAGAACTGGTCAAGGTTAAATTACAACAGCAGTGGTACAAGACCAAGAGAAAGCATTGGCTCATTAGAAGCAAATAGGTTTTTTGGGGACAGGTTCGCCCAGCAAGATTCCAGCCAAAGTATTTTTAGATACAGTAAGAAAAGGGAAGGACAGTGGGGAAGATGTTTCTTTGACAGACAAAATGGAGGAGATTTCAATGGAAGTCAGCATGACAGGAAGTCAAAAAGTAGATTAGAATGGACAAATAGAAACCCAGGTGGATCAGATTTTGTCAAAAGAGCTGGAGATATGCCTAAGTTCAGAGGGAAGGCTGGTCAGTCCATTGTCAAGCCATATGATAATTTATATAGGCACAGTAAGCCTGCCTGTGACATGTATTCACAGAGCAGCTTTCCTGGTAGAGGTAGAGTGCTGAATGATTTGGCTGGGTTTCATCAGAAAGAGCAGCAAGGAAAATTTAGGTCTGAACAGGAAACCAATCTTATGCCACCAATGCCCCGCAGTTTAACAAGTTTGAGATATTCTAAAGATGAAAAAGAGCTGGCATATGATCTGAACAATAGTAGAACTTCCACTAGGAATACATACAAGCAAGACTTGTCATGCTCTCAGTTGGAGAAGATCAGAAAAACAAAACTGCTTCCCCCTGATGGTACTACACAGAGAAAGAATGCTTTAGACAATTTGTTGGGTAATGAATGTGTGTCTACCTGTAAAGATAAGAACATTAATAGAGCAAAATGTCTATCAGAGTCAGTAGTGCTAGAAGATGGGGTTACAGGAGTGGCAAAGGGGTCAAAGCTGACACAGACACTTCCTTTTCAGCAAGATGTAACCTTCCATCAGAATTTGGATGGGGATCATCAATGGCAGAATAAGTGGACAAAAGACTCACAAAAATCATTGGTGAATACTAACCAAATTTGTATTGAGACAAGCTCCTCCAACAATGGATCAGTACAACACGAGAACACAAGTAATCATAAGGATCAGCAAAAACAGAATCATCAGCCCTTTTGTACCAAAATACCACAAACTTGTAGTGACATGAAATCACCTGAAGAGGGAGTAGCAATAAATAGCAAAGATAGAAAAGCTTCTAGTTCTGTGGCCAATACACCAATAGCAAGTACTGTCAGTATTGCAGTTAAGGACATACCTTTGCCCCCAGAGCCATATAGTGTTGCACCCAAAAGGGAATACTTAGGTAGTTTGTCCAGCACTTCATCTGAAGCATTTCAACTGCATCAGTCAAACGGGCCAGAGGTCATGTCCAGTTTTGCAGCTGCCAGAGAAGCTCAGTCTGCCTTACCTTTGAAGATGTCAGTACCAGCAGTATCCAATGCATGGAAACAACAAAAACACAGCACTATTCCAGGCATGGATGTAAGAACAGATTCATCTGAGTATGTGAACTACAAAGTTTGTCAGTCTCTTTCAGATTCAAGTCATATTTTGTATGAGAGTCATTATAGTGCAAACAATTCATCCACCTGTGCTAGAAGGTCAAATACAAATGGAAATCAAAGGAGTGAAATATCTTTCCATAGACCTTGGCAAACTAATAGAAATAATGAGATTTATTCTGGGGAAACCAGAGGAGCTGATAAAGGTTATCTTGACAGGAAAACCTCAAAGTTACCTTACAGGAATGGTGACTTCAGAAGAAAACCAGTGAGGGGGGGATTATATGAGACAGACTTGGGAAGAGAAATGTATGGGTTCAAGTATGGTTTATCCAAGAAATATGAAAGAAAAACATGGGAAGACTTAAATGAAGTAGAAGGACAGACCTTGAGATCTCAGGATGTAGGATGCTGTAGGTCAGATCTGGACAAGTTTCTGATCATCAAGTCTTTGACAATACAAGGATTTTCATCATCATCAGTTAAAAATAGTGCTGCAGAAAGCAAGGAAATGGAAGATTTTTCTAACAAAAGAACTGAAGGAGGTTGTAATAGTACTAAAAACACTTTAGTATACTCAAATTTGGAACAGGTTGTTCATAAAAGCGATAAACATATTGATTGTCGAAAGTCTACAGCAGAGCAAGGAAAGTGTAACATGCTGTATAAAGCAAAGTATGAACGCCTGAATATTGAACAAATAAAAGCTTACTTTCCATCATTGTCATCAGGGGCAGACAAGAATTTGAGCAATGATAATCCTAGTGACTACAGTATTAAACCCCCATTGGAAGTTACACCAGCACATATGCAAATAGTTGCACAAACATCAACATCACCTAGTGACTGTAGCTGGGCTGACACAAAACATGACTCCCTACCAATACAAATCGAAAAAATAAAGGCCATTCCAGACATAACTCCTGTGTCCAAGATTCAAACAGGATTGTTGAACAGAACAGTAGGCAAATCAAACACTTCACTGCAAGTTAAAAGTTTTTATGGACACAAAAATGAAGATAACAAAAGCAAACATATGAAAGAAGAAAGGAAGATTGGCACAGCTGTAAGAACTGAAACAAGGGTCAGTAAAAAGTTGCATCCAAAGCTGAGGCACAAGAGCCATGGTAGATGTGCTGAAAGTGATATATCAAGGAAGCAAGCAAAGTTGCCCCGACTCTCAGTTGTCCTTGAAAAATGTGATCATAAGTTAGCAAAGAAACCAAACTGGTCTTGTCAAAACATTCTAAAATGAAACCAAATTGTGATAGAATGAAATGTGCAACAAAGATAACGTTCCAAAAAGCTATTAAGAGAAAATGTTTCGAAGGTAATAAAGAAAACATAAAAAAGTTCAAATTTGGATCAAAATTAGAGAGCTTGTCATCTAGTGAATTAAAAAGAGGAAAATATGTGTTGTCAACTCCTACAACATTTCAGGTTTGCAAAAAAAAAGTCGCAGTTAAACATCCTCTTGATGGGAAATGCAAAAAGAAAATGAAAAGGGTTTCTGAAGAAAAGACTGAGCAGCTGGCTCTTGCTTGTCAATCAGCAAAGCAGGATCTCATGAATAGATCATCAGCTGTGACTGAATTGTCAAAAAAACAAGATTGTTTGGTCAAGAAAAAGAGTAATTCTAGGGTGTCTTGTATTTCAAAAGGAATTTGTAAGGCAGAACAGAAGAAAATGGGTAGTGTAAGTGACTCTGATTGTCCCACCAGTTCAGGGGTTGAATTGGATATTCCATCCCCAAACTATGAACCATTAAGAAATAGGGAGAGAACGGTCAGTTTTCCTCATTTGTATGGGCCAGCTGTTTCTGATCCACAAGATGCTAATGGTAAAGAAAATACTGTGGCAGATAGTTCAGTTGAATTTAACTCCGTTGATGAAATTGTATCAAATAAAGATTCTTGTCCAGACAGTGCAGGTTTTGACATATCTGATAGTTTAAGGAAAGCTACTGTTTCACATATTGCATCGCAAAGGGAATTTCCGCAAAAACATTTGTGTAAAATTCCTTCTGAATTACATCCAAAGAAATTAAGCACAGGCAGAATGCTAAATGACCAAAAACTTGAACATTTAGAAAACATTGAAGCAGAATCTTTTCAATCAGAGCCATCTATAGTTAGTAAGGAGGAAGAAGACATTGGAGTAAAAGAAGAAAAGAACAGTCTTAATTCTCCAGAAACATACCTTAAAACTGTTGAAAAATCAACTGCAAACAGTGTAAGCAGTGAAAATACAGTAAATAACAAAAAAGACAATCTAAGACAGGATGTAAAAGTGAGTTCAAAAAAAAATACTGGAGAAAGCAAGGTGGGAGGCTGTGTTGACTTGTGTGCATCAGATTCAGTCAAAACGAAGCAACTAGAAATGCACATCAAATACATGAAGGCAAAACTTGAATTAGACCAGGCTAATTCATCTACACATAACAGTTTGCTGTTGAGTCTGTCAGGGTCAAACATTCTACCATTACCCCCTTTACCAGATAGATCTATGTCATTAACATTTGGCTCACAAGACAGAAATATTTCTGAGCGAAAATGTGATGAAGATATCAGTGTTTATAGTCCAACTCAAGAGGACTTTGAGCAGTACAGAATCTCTCTTCATGAAAGAATTAAAATTAATTCAGAAAATGATATTATAGATAGTCCAAATGAGGATATGTCAAGGCACTGCGATGAACTATTTGAGAATAGAAAACCAGATATAAAAATGCCAAGAATAGATACCTGCAGCATTGGGCTACGGCAGCATACATGGACTGATGAAGGACCAAAGCAAAAATTCAGTGGCTTAGATTATGAAGATTTGCCATGTCATACAGTAGAAACATTTGAAAATCTTTCAGGTTTAGAAGTAGTTCCTTTACAAAAGGATAGTAATGTTGGTCTAGCTGAGGAGGGACAATTAACAGGAGGACTATGTGATGGCTCCAGAAATCTGTTTGAAGATGTTATAGATGGTATTATGAAGGATGAAAATTTCAACTTTATTCTGCCAGTTAGCCCTCAGCATGAAGCTGATGAGCTAAAGGAGAAAGGTATTTCAGATAATAGCAAAATGAGTTTCGGAAAGCTAGATTTTACAAGTGGAAATGGGGATGCAAAAGAAGAGTTGTCTGTACTAGATAGTAATAGAAATAAAACCGACATATTTTGGCAAGATTTAAATGAAACAAATTGTGAATTTAAATCTGCAAGAACTCCAATACGTTCAAGGTGGTTTAAAAGACGAAGATATGAGAAAAAATTTCCAAATCCAATGCGTAGAGCTAGGGCAAAGTCACGAATTTTTAATCCAGAAAAAGAACTTATTGAGTCAGCAAAGACTTTCATAGGAGATATTGATTTGAATCATAAGAGGTCTTGTAGAAAAACACAGACTAGTCCCATATGTTCAGAAAAACTTGGAACTACACCCGATGCAATTCCAGCTTCCAAACAGCAAGGTAGTACAAATACATACACACGTAAAATTCCATGTAAGATTTTAGCAAATGAAGTAATTACAGAAGAAGAAAACATGAAGAAATACAGCAGAGGGTTTGATAAAGCTGATGGCAAGTCAGTGATTAAGAAGGGTAATGGAGAAAACACACAAAAAGTCAATTCTTTGATGCAGAATAAGGATGGAATTTTGGAGAAGAGTAAAAATAAAGGTACAACAAAAATTGTGGTAAAATCTAAAGCAGCTGATACTGCTAAAGCTAAAGACAAAATAGCAAAATCCAGTAGTGACACATTGCATTTCAAAACAAAAAAGAAACAACCTGGGAAAAATTCAAATTAAACAAAAGAAAAAAAAAAAAATGCCAACTAAATCAGGTGATAGTAAAAAGAAAGCAAAGAAAGCAGACCAGAATTGCAAGCATGAGAGTCACAGGATAGTATATGAAAAAATCACCTCGAGATGCAAGGTCTGTCGTACATTGTTTGAAACGGAAGGTAAATTAAAAAAACACTATTCATTCGAACATCCAGAATGGTGTCTCAGATGTAACAAAAAATTTCCCTCTCAGGTAAGCATATATGAAAGTTACTTTTTGAGCTTGACTATTTCAAGAGCTTTTCTACTCACATGAGTGTCATTGTTAATGGTAAAGTTTTTCAAACTACCTCACTTCCTTAATTCACCTGAACACGATTGGCCTTTGTCTGTTGTCGAGCGTGCATCATCATTATTTATTTTAAACGACATTTCCTCCTAAACTGCTGAGCAGATTTTGATAAAATTTTACAGGAATGATCTTCAGGTGATACTGAACAAAAGTAGCTAAAATCTTTCTGGTCCACAAACAGAGATGGTCGCCAGAGCTAAACAATAGAAAAATCTTTTTATGACATCTCCTAAACCGCTGAGAAGATTTTGATGAAACACAATAGAATTGATCATTTGGCAATACTGCACAAAAGTAGTTGAATCAGTAGTTGAATCATTTTGGTCCGCCAACCAAGATGACATCTCCTCCTAAACCACTGAGCTTATTTTGATGAAACTCAGCAGGAATGACCATTGGGTAATACTGCACAAATTTAGTTAAAGATATTATGTGTGTAACATGGCTAAGTAGACATCTAATATTTTTAATTCATGACCCTGGTGTCAAAATTGGCTCCATTCCAGAACTCACTTGATTTTACATAGACCACAATCCACAAGGCCTGAAGTTTAGATATTTGGTGTGTTACATTGCCAAGTGGACCTCTACATCGTGGTCTGTGGTTCAAAATTGTCTTGCCCTAGGAGTCACTTTGGTTTATGTAAGCTTTCAAAGGAAAAAAGAAAGCAATTTTGAACATTCATTTTGTTAGAAACCACAATGCCTGCCCTATGTTCAGTTAACAGTAATGCTAGCAACTATTGCGCATTTGTTTCCCTGCCTGCTATGCTAAAATGGATGCAAACGCTAAGGTTAGTCTAGTGAGTCCGTACCAAGTTAGTTCAAATCATTTCCCTGGGGTCAAAATTGACTCCACCACAGTTGTCACTTGATTTTACATAGACTTATTTAGGGAAAACTTCAAAAACCTTCCTGTCAGAAACTGCAAGGCTTGGAGTTTAGATGTTTGGTGTGTAACATTGTCTAGTGGACCACTACCAAGTTTTTCAAATCATTGCCCATGGGTCAAAATTGGCCCTGCTCCAAGGGTAATTTAATTTGCATAGATTTATGTAGGGAAAAGAATTAAAATTGCTTAGTGAAAAACAGCAATGCCTAGGTATTATTGTTTCCAATAATTATTTGACCTAGTGATCTACTTTTTGACCCTCGTATGACTGAAGTTGACCAAGATATTAACAAGACAAATATTCTGAGCAAGTTTTAGAAAGATTGAGTCAAAAATGTGCCCATAGGTGTGAAAACAAGATTTAACCAAGATTTAACCTAGTGACCTATTTTTTTACCTGGCCCCGCTCATGATCAAACTTAACTGAGAAATTGTCAAGACACACAGTTTGAGGAAGATTGGATAAAAGTTGTGGCTTCTAGAGTGTATATACACTTAAGTTGTTGATAATTAAAGGGCCATAACTCCTGACCTTTTAGGCAAGTGTCAGTCCTAATCAATCTTAGCTGAGAGATTATGACCATAAACATTTTTGTAAAGTTTGAAGAAGAATTTTTTTTATAAATAACATAACACCAGATCTAATGAAGAATTATCTGCAACAAACTTGACCTAGAGATTATGGTGATAAACCTTGAAATAGTGAAATCTGGCATTTTTGATAACCCCTGACTTAATAGGCTGATTTCAGCCATAATTGAAGTCGATCCATATATTTTGGTCATAAACATTGTCATAAAGTTTGAAAATGATTGTTAAAAAATAAAGATGCTAGAGTGTCAACAAAGTGAAATCTGCCATTTTTAGCTCACCTGAGCACAACGTGCTCATGGTGAGCTATTGTGATCACCTTTTGTCCAGCATCCATTGTCTGTGCATCCGGCATCAACAATTTCTTTAAACAATTTCTTCTCCTAAACTACTTGGCCAAATTTGATGAAAATTGCCTATAATGTTCCTTGCATGAAGCTCTACCAAAGTTCAAATGGTTCCGGTCTGTTGCATATCTGGGTCACAGGAGCTAAAAAAAAAAAAAGATATTAATGTGAAATCTTTAAAAATCTTCTTCTCTGAAATAGTAGGGCCTAGAGCTTAGATATTTTGTGTGTGGCATTGTCTTATGAGCCTTTACCAAGATTGTTCAAATCATGATCCTGGGGTAAAATTGGTCCCGCCCCAGGGGTCACCAAGATTGTTCAAATCATGACAGTGAGGTAAAATTGGCCCCGCCCCAAGTGTCACTTGATTTTACATAGATTTGAATTGGAAAAACTAGAAAAATCTTCTTGTCAGAAACCACAAGATCTAGAGTTTAGATATTTGGTATGTAACATGGCCTTATAGACATCTTCCAAGTTTGCTCAGATCATGGCCCTGGGGTCAGATTTTGCCCTTCCTTAGGGTCACTTGATTTTACATAAACTTAAATAGGAGAGTCTTGTTAGAAACCACAAGATCATTGATTTAGATATTTGGTATGTAACATGGCTTTGTGGACCTGAATCAAGTTTTTCAAATCATGGCTCTTTGGTATATATTTGTTCCACCCTAGGAGTCACTTGATTTTATAGCTATGACCATCAGAATTTGGACTACAGGAATTATGAATATTTTGCTGTACTTCTGCATGGATTTTGTATTCAGTATGACTGTTTTATGAAAGGCAATAGAGGCAATATTTTTCAGGTGAGCGATTCAGAGCCATCTTGGCCCTCTTGTTTGATATTTAAAGGGGGCATAACTCCTGACCTAATTGGCTGATTTCAGCCGTAATTTTACTCGATTGAGAGATTATGGTCATAAACATTGCCATTAAGTTTAAAGATGATTGTAAAAAAAAATGAAGATGCTAAAGTGTAAACAAAGTGAAATCTGGCATCTTTAGCTCACATGAGCACATGTGCTCAGGATGAGCTATTAGGATCGATGAATGTCTGTCGTCCATCGTCCACAATTAGTTTGTTTGCACTTTAGCATCTTCATTTCTTAAGCAATCATCTTCAAACTTTGTGACAATGTTTATTAGCAAAATCTATTGGCCATGTTCGATTATGGCTGAAATCTGCCTATCAGGTCAGTAGTTATGCCCCTTTTAACATTAAAAATTGCCAGATTTCATTTTGTTTGCACTCTAGCATCTTCATTTCTTAAGCAATCATCTGTCAGGACAGAAAGATTTTACGCGGTCTACAGCCATTATTTTTTGATCGATTTTCATCAAAATTTCACAGAATGTACATGTTACGCTTTAGTTGTGCATCCCAGTGTCCGTTTGTCCTAATTCGAAAAGTCAAAGGTTAAATGGCAAATCCAAGATTCGAACCATTGCTGTCAAATTTTAAATACGCATAACATTGCTTCCAGATGTATTATAAAGCTGATATTTGACCTGAAAATTAATCTTTATGACTTCTTTTTATTCTGATAGTCAGAATGTCATTTGACGTCATATGACGTCAAAAGGTAATAAAGTATTTCTAATAGCTACGCTTTTATTTCTATATGTTGCAAAAGTCCCAGGGGCATGAAAAATTAATGGCGTATATTTCAGATACTGAATATTTCATCTCATTGATTGTCTTATGCCTATAACGTGCATGGTGACCTCCGTTCCAGAAAATCGCAAAGGTCAAGGTCATATGCCAGTTTTAGGTGTTTTTATTCGGCAATCAGTATCTCAAAAACGAAATATATTCTACCTAGACACTATGAGTAAAATTTGTAGTGCTTTGAAAGTCCTTTAAGGTGATATTTAGTTTTTGAAGATCGGGATTCAAACGGTTGAGTTACGGCAGAAAAACGAAAAGTGTACTTTTAACGAAATTGAAACGCTGTAGCTTCATGAACTTTGAGTCAATTATTATGATTTTTTCGGGATAAACAAAGTGAAGTGATGTATACTGCAAGGAATATTTGTTTAGTCACGTGATTATGACGATATGCATATTTTAGCAAGAATTATTAAAAAATTTGTATAAAATCGGCAAGTTGACGTATGAAGTTGAAATTTGTACAAATGCCGACGCCTACAAGGTGCAAAAAGTCCTGAAAATATCAAGTGATTCCGTCAACAAACATGGTAGATATTCATGTTTTTCGGATGAGGGCTTGTATACGAAAATTAGCAATTTGAAGTAAGGAAAGAAGGCGGTTATTGGGTTGGTTACCTACGATCCGGACGTTCCTACGCAGGAAAGAGTGCCTATGTTGAAAGGTGAATTGCAATGCGTATTTGAGAGAATGAGGTGCATTTTAGGATGCAATGGTGTACACCAATAAGCATATTGCATTTGTCATAACGGCTTTTTAGCTCACCTGAGCACAAAGTGCTCAAGGTGAGCTTTTGTGATCGCCCTTCGTCCAGCGTCCGTCGTCGTCCGTCGTGCGTCGTCCGTCGTCAACAATTTGCTTTAAACAACATCTCCTCTGAAACCGCTGGACATAATTTGATAAAACTTGGCAGGAATGTTCCTTGGGTGAGGCTCTACAAAAGTTGCTAAAATAAAGTTGATCCATGGAGAACTCTGGTTGCCATGGCAACAAAAAGAAAAATAATTTGAAAACTTTAAAAATCATCTTCTTCAAAACTTCTGGCCAGATTTCAAAATAAATTGGTACAGATGTTCCTTGGGTCAACCTCTACCAAAGTTGCTAAAAAAAAATTCGATCCGTAAAAAACATGGCTGCCAGGGGCGGGGCTTATTTGCCTTATATGTATATAGGGAAAACTAAAATCAACATTTCCTCTGAAACTACTGGACAGAATTTGATTAAACTTGGCAGGAATGATCCTTGGGTCAACCTTCACAAAAGTTCCTAAAAAAAATTTGATCCATATAGAACTGGTTGCCATGGCAACAAAAAGAAAAAAAATATGAAAACTTTAAAAACCATCTTCTTCAAAACTACTGGCCAGATTTTAGAATAAATTGGAACAGATGTTCCTTGGGTCAACCTTTTTATCTCAGGTGAGCGATTTAGGGCCATCATGGGCCTCTTGTTTATTATTATTATTATTATTTTTTTTATGCCCCCCTTCGAAGAAAAGGGGATATATTGCTTTGCTCATGTCGGTTGGTCGGTCCGTATGTCCGTCGGTCCGTATGTCCGTCGGTCTGTCGGTAGACCAGACCTTGTCCGAGTGATAACTTAAGTTCTATTTGACCCTTAAGTCTCAAACTTCATGTGGTTGTTGCTCATGATTAGTAGATGACCCCTATTGATTTTGGTGTCATTACCTCAAAGGTCAAGGTCACAAGGTCACATGTTGTGTATGTATAATACCAGACCTTGTCCGAGTGAAGTTGGTTGTTGCTCATGATAGAGATGACCCCTATTGATTTTGGTGTATTACCTCAAAGGTCAAGGTCACAAGGTCACATGTTGTGTATGTATAATACCAGACCTTGTCCGAGTGATAACTTAAGTTCTATTTGACCTTTAAGTCTCAAACTTCTTGTGGTTGTTGCTCATGATTAGTAGATGACCCCTATTGATTTTGGTGTCATTACCTCAGAGGTCAAGGTCACATGTTGTGTATGTATAATACCAGACCTTGTCCGAGTGATAACTTAAGTTCTATTTGACCTTTAAGTCTCAAACTTCATGTGGTTGTTGCTCATGATTAGTAGATGACCCCTATTGATTTTGGTGTTATTACCTCAAAGGTCAAGGTCACAAGGTCACATGTGTATGTATAATACCAGACCTTGTCCGAGTGATAACTTAAGTTCTATTTGACCTTTAAGTCTCAAACTTCATGTGGTTGTTGCTCATGATTAGTAGATGACCCCTATTGATTTTGGTGTCATTACCTCAGAGGTCAAGGTCACATGTTGTGTATGTATAATACCAGACCTTGTCCGAGTGATAACTTAAGTTCTATTTGACCTTTAAGTCTCAAACTTCTTGTGGTTGTTGCTCACAATTAGTAGATGACCCCTATCAATTTTGGTGTTAATACCTCAAAGGTCAAGGTCACAAGGTTGCACTTGTATATATGTTTGATGACTTGGCCTTGTCCAAATAAAATTTTAGTCCTATTTTAGACTCTATGTGGTTGTTCCTTATAATGAGTAGATGACCTCTATTGATTTGGGTGTCAACATCCAAAGGTCAAGTTCACAATGTCACATGTTGATATATTTTCATTATATAAATGTCTTGCCCAAGTGATAACTTCTATTTTCTTTTTACTCTTAAGGTCCTAACCTCATGTAGTTGTTGCTTATAAATGTAGAAAACCCTGTTTTCAAATTAATAAGTTGGATTCTTATAAATATTTTGAACGATTTAAGCACTGTCTGACTAATAACTCAAAATCTCATTGTGTCTGGTTTTATTTCAGTAAATGTTTAGTTCCACATTTTAGCACATTATATTTTCACTCAAATTTTTGAAGTTTGAGAATTTTTTGTGACAAGTCAACATTATGAAGGCAAACTCCTTGCATGTAATATAGCTATATACATATTATGGCGTATGAGGGGGGCATATATGTTTCACAAACATTTCTTGTTTTCATTTTTCATTAACCTTTAAAAGCATCGCTCTGAAGAATGTAATACCTGTATAATTATGACCATTACCTTTATCTGTAGGTAAGAAAACGTAACACTGTCATGGATTTTGACATATCTATGCCCCATTTTCGTTCAATTTTCAGTACTTTCTCTTTTTTCACAAAGGGCAAATTATAGCCATTGGCGCAAATACCTAGGCACATCATGGATTTTCTTTGTAAAGAAAAAAACATTATGGCAGCGTTTGGCCATTTATTTATATACAGTCGGATCTTGGTTATCCAAACATGCATTATCTGAAGCCTACCCTTTATCTGAACCAAACCTTTGGTCCTGATTTTTTCCTTATATAAGTTCATATGAAGTACAAGCCTTTAATCATTATTCATTTGGTTTATTCAAACAAAAACCCTTTATCCGAAGTTAAGTTGGGCCCCTAGCCTACAGTTTAATCACCCGTTCTCACCTCTTATCCGAACTTGTCTGCCATGTGCTAATCGGCTTATGTGTTTTTACACCTTAACTGTCAAACTGTGAAGAGGATATCACTACAATGTCTTTAGCACAGTGCACATTAATTTAAATATAATTTTGATTGGTAATCAATTAAAGTGCCTCATAAATTTACAGTAAAACTAATGGAAGAATGTACTACTTTAAGAAATTAAGGAGGAAATGGTATTCACTGTTTTACCGAGAAAGCAAACTTGCAGGAGGATGGGTATGTATGTGGGCTGATTTTATCGCAGTCATCTCTCTTCGAGAATGGTTTCCATGACTGAAGGTATTGGCCCAGCAATGCGTGAATTTCCAGATATGCTTCAATATCATTTTCATTATATATTTGTTTCACTTGGAATGAAATCACAGGAATGAAATCACAGCAATCGATGTTGAGAAACAGGAAACAAAATAGGTAAACAGTAAACGCATATTTGTTGCAAACCTATTTAATAATATAGGAACATAAATTATCATTAACAGTTATAACCAGTATTCGTTATAATTAAAACATGAATTAAAACACCTATCTTCATAACATACCACTAAATATAAATATTTAAGTGTAACATTTGACCATTAGGCCAACATTTTTAGCTCACCTGAGCACTTGTGCTCAGGGTGAGCTTTTGTGACTGCTTTTTGTCAGTCATCTGTAGTCAATAATTGCTTGTGAACACTCTAGAAGCCACAGTTTTGGCCCAATCGTCATGTGACATGGTCAGGATGTTTGTCAACATGATATCTCAGATGAGTTTGAAATTGGGTCATGTGGGTTCAAAAACAAGGTCACCAGGTCAAATCTTAGAAAAACCTAGGAACACTCTAGAGGCCACAGTTTTGGCCCAATCTTCATGAAAAATGGTCAGGGTGTTTGTCTACATGATATCTTGGATGAGTTTGAAATTGGGTCATGTGGGGTCAAAAACTAGGTCACCAGGTCAAATCTTAGAAAAACCTTGTTAACATTCTAGAGGCAACAATTTTGGCCCAGTCTTCATGAAATTTGGTCAGGATGTTTGTCTTTATGATATCTTAGATGAGTTTGAAATTGGGTCACTTAGGGTCAAAAACTAGGTCACCAGGTCAAATCTTAGAAAAACCTTGTGAACACAAACTAGAGACCACAGTTTTAGACTAACCTTAATGTAAGTTGGTCAGAATGTTTGTTTACATCAAATCTCGGATGAATTCAGAACTGGGCAACATAGGTCAAAAAGTAGGTCACACGGGCAAGTTTAAAAAAAAATCTTGTGAACACTCTAAGAGGCCTACATTTTTGTCCCAGTGTTCATTAAACTTGATATGAATAATGACTGCATAAATTCCCAGTTGAGTGCAATTCAGGTAGGATCAAAATGTAGGTCACTTAGTCAAATGTTAGAAAAACACTTTAGATGCAAGATTTTTTGTCATTATGCCTAACACAGCCATCTTACTCAGGTGAGTGACACAGGGCCATCTTGGCCCTCTTGTTTTATTCGCACACATTTGAAATATTCAGAGAGTTGACTAAAACAATTCTCTTGAAAATTTATCAGTTTCTTGTCAGATCAGTATTGTGTCAGGTTGTAAAATAGATTGTAGATTTTTGTTTAAAAATAAACCAAGAAAAGTCTTAGTCCATTTTTACGGCTTTAACTTTGCATTTTATGTACGTAAAATTGGACTTATGTTTTCAAGACATATTTTTAAACATAAAACAATTTCTAAGTTAAAATCTACGGGTGTAAAAATATAAAGGCCATAAAAAGTTAAAATTTACTTATGTAATTTTCTATTTTTTCCGGTTCTGAACAAATTACGTCTGTTTGTCTCATTTCAATCTATTTTACTGCTATTTTACGGTTGGAATTTTCGTACGGGTTGGTTTATGAAAACTGTGTACTTCAAATACCAACTGAAGACTATTATTCAAATTATTGGCCACAATGAACGTTAACGTAACAAAACAAATGGAATGTGGATGCTAGAGGTGTTAAAAATGATCGTTGCATGACTGACTTGCGGAAGCAGTAGAACTTTCGTTACCTGTAGTCAATCGAACGTCTGCAAAACACCCGTGGCTAAACAAAATAGTGGCCTCCTCGAAATACGAAGAATGCCTGCGCATTATAGAAGGAAAATAGTTTTTTTCCAATGTTTTGAACTTCAAACTCCGGATGTGCACTATACATGAGTGTTAACAGAAAATTTATGAATATTAATATAATCGATGTCTGGCTTTTTAGCTCACCTGAGCACAACATGCTCAAGGTGAGCTTTTGTGATTGCCCTTCATCCGGCGTCTGTCGTCAACAATTTGGCTTGTTAACACTCTAGAGGCCATATTTTTTGGCCAATCTTCATGAAACTTTGTCAGAAAGTTTGTCTCCATAAAATCTTGGACAAGTTCGAAATTGGGTCATGTGGGGTCAAAAAGTAGATCATGAGGTCAAATCTTAGAAAAACCTTGTTAACACTCTAGAGGCCACATTTTTGGCCCAATCTTCATGAAACTTGGTCAAAATGTTTTTTTCCATAAAATCTTGGACAAGTTCGAATATGGGTCATGTGGGGTCAAAAAGTATGTCATGAGGTCAAATCTTAGAAAAACATTGTTAACACTCTAGAGGCCACATTTTTGGCCCAATCTTTATGAAACTTGGTCAGAATGTTTGTTTCCATAAAATCTTGGACAAGTTTGAATTTGGGCCATGCGGGGTCAAAAAGGAGGTCATGAGGTCAAATCTTAGAAAAACATTGTTAACACTTTATAGGCCACATTTTTGGCCCAATCCTTATGAAACTTGGTCAGAATATTTGTTTCCATAAAATCTTGGACAAGTTCGAACTTGGGTCATTTGGGGTCAAAAAGTAGGTCATGAGGTCAAATCTTAGAAAAACCTTGTTAACACTCTAGAGGCCACATTTTTGGCCCAATCTTTATGAAACTTTTTCAGAATGTTTGTTTCCATAAAATCTTGGACAGGTTCGAAATTGGGTCATGGGTCAAATCTGGCCACATTTCCCAATTCATGAAAGTTGATCGGAATGTCTGTTTCCATAAATCTTGGTCGAGCTCAAAAGTGGGTCATGTGATGTCAAAAAGTAGGTCAATATGAAAAATCCAACATTTGTTGCTCATTAATAATCAGGTGAGCGATTCAGGGCCATCATGGCCCTCTTGTTTATTTTTAGCTCACTTGAGCCCGAAGTGCTCAAGGTGAGCTTTTGTGATCGCCCTGCATCTGTCGTCGTCTGTTGTCAACAATTTCCTTTAAATGACATCTCCTCTGAAACCACTGGGCAGAATTTGATAAAACTTGGCAGGGATATTCCTTGGGTGAACCTTCACAAAAGTTGCTTAGATAAACTTGATCTTTGCGGAAGTCTGGTTACCATGGCAATGGAAAGAAATAAAATTATGAAAACTTTAAAAATCATCTCCTTCTAAACTATCAGCCAGATTTCGAAATATTTTGGTACATATGTTCCTTGGGTAACTCTCTACCAATACTGCTAAAATTATTGTGATCGGGGAAAAAACATGGCCACCAGGGGGGGAGCTAATTTGTCTTATATGTTATATAGTGAAATCTTTAAACGACATCTCCTCTGAAACCGCTGGACAGGATTTAATTTGGCAAGGATGATCTTTGGGCGAAGCTTTACAAAAGTTGCTAAAATTATTCTGATCTGTGAAAAAACATGGCTGCCAGGGGCGGGACTTATTTGCCTTATATGTATATAGTGAGATCCTTAAATGACATCTCTGAAACTGCTGGACAGAACTTGATAAAACTTTACAGGGATCATCTCCTTCAAAACTACTGGCCAGATTTTAAAATGTTTTAATACAGACTGATGTTCCTTGGGTAACTGTATACTCAGGTGAGCGATCCAGGGCCATCATGAAAATAAAAATACCGAATTGTTCTTTTATTTTTATTTCATTTTGGCAAAAAATTGGGTCAGCACTCCCGTAAAACAAAATATAAAAAAAGATGTTGGCTTTATGGGTTATTCAAACAGGTGCTTTATTCGAAGTGAAACGTCAGTCCTGATGACTTCGGATAACTGAGAACCGACTGTATATAGCATTTTTCGGTAGATCATGAAAGTCTTTGTGAATACCTGAGTCCAGCGATATTTCCTGAAATTTAAACTTCGGTATACTACTTCATTGGATTGTGTGAACACGTGGGCTGATTTTCTGAAAAGTGCACATTTTTTATCATGCAGAATCGCTATTATCACTGGCGGCCACAGAAGGACACCGTCTATGATATGTGTAACAATTCAAATGTTATCAACGTTAAGACAGAGCCTGCTAGCAAAAAAAAAAAAAGAGAAATTTGAGCATTCATTTCAAAATCATTTATAGAAACTTATCCGTGGCTGCAGTATGACAACAAAACCATGTTTCGTGACATTTGTTGAAGTTCCAAAAAGTCTTAATTCATTTACAAGTGGATGTGAAAATTTTCATACAAGCACAGTTACTGATGACCAAGTTTCATAAACATAACTTGAAAACCCCACAGAAGTATGGGCCAATTACCAGTTAAGTAAAACTGAACTCTATGGATGTGTATACAATCTGTCAAACTTAGCTGATAACTATTATTTAATCTTAAGACTATGATTGGACAAATTGAGAAGTATCATATAGTATTTTAATATTTCTGGAGTCATGTGAATTGCTGTGAAAACAAAGGTAAGTTGTTGCATGAAATCATTTTTTTCTGAAAAAAGATGATGACCTAATAGTCAACTCTAAAAATGTTGGCCCATAATATGACTTATAGAGGGAGAGTTGGCCCATACTTCTGTTAACCTAGATTCAACTCTGACAGTTACTGTGTGAAGGATTTTATAAGAATTGTTACCCATTTTTAGTTCACCTGAGCACATACTTATGTGCTTAGGGAGCTATTAGGATTGTTGAGTGTCTGGGGTCTGGCATCTGTCATTGTCTGTCGGTCGTCCACAGTCCATTTACACTCTATCATCTTCATTTCTAAAGCAATCACTTCAAACTTTATGACAATGTTCATGGCTGTAATGTTTCAGCCAAGTTAAATTATTACTGATATCAGTCTATTAGGTCAGGAGTTTTGCTGTTTTTATTATGAAAAAAATGTCGGATTACTCTTTGCTTACACTCTAGCTTCATTAAAGTTGTGCCTCTTTTATTATAAAAAAAAAGAGTTCTATTTCTATTTGTTTACACTCTAGAATCTTCATTTCTTATGCAATCATCTTCAATCTTCATGACAATGATTATAACCATTACATCTTAGTTGAAACACTTAAAGATTTGTATAATAATGATAATAAAAAAAGACACATTGCCTAAAATTATTTATTTTTAGCTCACCTGAGCCAGAGGCTCAAGGTGAGCTATTGTGACCGGTCTTCGTCCGTCGTCCGTCCGTCCGTCCATCGTCCGTCCGTCCGTCGTCCGTCAACATTTTGCTTCAAACGACATCTCCTCCTTAACCGCTTGGTCAATTTTGATAAAACTTTACAGGGATGTTCCTTGGGTGGTCCCCTTTCAAAGTTGTTCAAAGAATTGAATTCCATTTGGAATTCTGGTTGCCATGGCAACGGAAAGAAAAAACTTAAAATGTCTTCTTCTCCAAAACAACCAACTGAATTTCAAAATGTTTTGGCACAGATGTTCCTTTGGTAAGTGTCTACCAAGATTGTTCAAATTATTTGGATCCGTAAAAAAACATGGCCGCCAGGGGCGGGGCTTATTTGCCTTATATGTATATAGAGAAACCTTTAAACAACATCTCCTCTGAAACCACTGGACAGAATTTGATTAAACTTGGCAGGGATGATCCTTGGGTCAACCTTCACAAAAGTTGCTAAAATAAACTTGATCCATGTAGAACTCTGGTTGCCATGGCAACAAAAAGGGGAAAAAAATGAAAACTTTAAAAATCATCTTCTTCAAAACTACTGGCCAGATTTTAAAATAAATTGGTACAGATGTTCCTTGGGTCAACCTCTACCAAAGTTGCTAAAATTATTCCGATCCGTAAAAAAACATGGCCACCAGGGGCGGGGCTTATTTGTCTTATATGTATATAGAGAAACCTTTAAACAACATCTCCTCTGAAACCACTGGACAGAATTTGATTAAAATTGGCAGGGATGATCCTTGGGTCAACCTTCACAAAAGTTGCTAAAATAAACTTGATCCATGTAGAACTCTGGTTGCCATGGCAACAAAAAGGGAAAAAAAATGAAAACTTTAAAAATCATCTTCTTCAAAACTACTGGCCAGATTTTAAAATAAATTGGTACAGATGTTCCTTGGGTCAACCTCTACCAAAGTTGCTAAAATTATTCTGATCTGTAAAAAAACATGGCCGCCAGGGGCGGGGCTTATTTGCCTTATATGTATATAGAGAAACCTTTAAACAACATCTCCTCTGAAACCACTGGACAGAATTTGATTCAAATTGGCAGGGATGATCCTTGGGTCAACCTTCACAAAAGTTGCTAAAATAAACTTGATCCATGTAGAACTCTGGTTGCCATGGCAACAAAAAAACAAGAAAAAAAGAAAACTTTAAAAGTCATCTTCTTCAAAACTACTGGCCAGATTTTAAAATAAATTGGTACAGATATTCCTTGGGCCAACCTCTACCAAAGTTGCTAAAATTATTCTGATCCGTAAAAAAACATGGCCGCCAGGGGCGGGGCTTATTTGCCTTATATGTACATAGAGAAACCTTTAAACATTACATCTCCTCTGAAACCACTGGACAGATTTAGATTAAACTTGGCAGGGATGATCCTTGGGTCAACCTTCACAAAAGCTGCTAAAATAAACTTGATCCATGTAGAACTCTGGTTGCCATGGCAACAAAAAGAAAAAAAATATGAAAACTTTAAAAATCATCTTCTTCAAAACTGCTGGCCAGATTTTAAAATAAATTGGTACAGATGTTCCTTGGGTCAACCTATTTATCTCAGGTGAGCGATTTAGGGCCATCATGGGCCTCTTGTTTTCTTGCAAGCCATGATTGTGATCTAAAGTATTGTACCTAGATATATACTGGCATTGGTAGCAAGATATAGTAATTGTAATTGGATTTAACGTCCCACTGACAGTATTTCAGTCATTTGGAGATGATGTCTATTTGAGACAAATATAGTGCTGCCACACTTCAGTATCATGCCGTAGACATGTGGAAGGAATCACCACACCCAGTCACATTATCCTGACACCAGGTCAACCAGTCTTGGAACTACCCTTATATGCTGTGAGTGCAAAGCGAGGGAGCTATACCTTACTATTTTTAGCTCATCTGTTTTTCAAAGAAAAAAATACAAGCTATTGTCGTAACTCCGGCGTCCGCGTTGTTGTTGTCGTTTTCATTGTCTGGAATTTTAACATTGGCCATAATTTCTCTTGACAAAGCCTATCAAGACATATGAAAATATTTTACCTTTTGACCTATTTTTGCTGTAACTTTTGAGAGCTTTAAAATGCCTGTCATTTCAGAACTGTTACTGACAGGGTACTGATATTTCACATGTGAATTCCTTGTGGCAAAACCTTTCCATCATTGTAATACTTTTGACCTTGATCTTTGAACTTTGACCTTTTTAGCTCACCTGAGCACAGCTCAAGGTGAGCTTTTGGGATACTTGATTGTCCGTCGTCCGTCGTCAGTCAACAATTTTGATGTTTACACACTAGAGGCCACAATTTTGATCCAATCTTCCTCAAACTTTGTCAGAATGTTTGTCTTGATGATATCTTGAACCCTTTTGAAAATGGGTCAGGTTGGATCCAAAAGTAGGTCAGTAGGTCAAATCTAAGAAAAATCTTTTTTACACACTAGAGGCCACAATTTTGATCCAATCTTCCTCAAACTTGGTCAGAATGTTTGTCTTGATGATATCTTGAACCCTTTCGAAAATGGGTCAGGTTGGATACAAAAGTAGGTCAGTAGGTCAAATCTTAGAAAAATCTTGTTTACACACTAGAGGCCACAATTTTGATCCAATCTTCCTCAAACTTGGTCAGAATGTTTGTCTTGATGATATCTTGAACCCTTTGAAAATGGGTCAGGTGGATCAAAAGTAGGTCATAGGTCAAATCTAAGAAAAATCTTGTTTACACACTAGAGGCCACAATTTTGATCCAATCCCTTTTGAAAATGGGTCAGGTGGTCCAAAAGTAGGTCAATAGGTCAAATCTTAGAAAAATCTTGTTTACACACTAGAGGCCACAATTTTGATCCAATCTTCTCAAACTTGTCAGAGTTTGTCTTGATGATATCTTAACCTTTTGAAATGGGTCAGGTTGGTCAAAAAGTAGGTCAGTAGGTCAAATCATTGAAAAATCTTGTTCACACACTAGAGGCTACAATTTTAATCCAATCTTCCTCAAACTTGGTTAGATTGTTTGTCATGATGATATCTCGAACCAGTTTGAAAATGGGTGGGGCTGGACAGAAATGTAGGTCAGTAGGTCAAATCTTAGAAAAATCTTGTTTATACTCTTGAGGGCAACATTTTTGGTCCAATCATCCTCAAACTTTGGCAGAATGTTTGTCATGATGATATCTTTTGTGGATGGGGTCAGAAAATTCCTGAACATTGTTTCACCTCATCATCTTAATTCTAAAGCAATCTGTTTTGTACAGGCAATGAATGATACTTTTCTCAGGTGAGCGATCTAGGGCCATCTTGGCCCTCTTGTTTTGAAATGTTTAGCAAAGTCTTTAACATTTGCCATAACCTTTTTACTATTTGAAATACAACTTTTATTTTTGGTATGCATATTTATTTTGACAAGGGCTATTCAGATATACCTCAATATTTCATCTATTGATCTTGACCTTGACCTTATTTTGTCTTTTAACTTTGGACAAGTTTTATAATATATTTTCAATGATTTTTGAAAACTTTGTATACTGAGGTCAACTTTTTTAAATGAAAAAAAAAATTAGCGTTGGCAAAAACAGACAAGTGTTGGAGGCCCTTGCTTAAGACTTTGGTATGTTGTGGCAGGGGATCGAACCAAAGGTTCATTTATAAACTATGACAAAACATTATTCAAGGTCTGTGATAGCTCTTTGAAAGCACACTCATAGTTGTTCAAAGACTTTTAATTGCTGATATATTTTGTGGCAGGGAGAGCGGCAGCTGCATGTGAAACGTAACCATGATGTCCTGATTTACTGTGGTGTGTGTAACACCCAGTATATGTACATCGGCAACTACCACCAACACTTGGCCACCCAGCATCACCAGGAGCAGCTCAAGCTTCGGACCAGCAGGCTTAAAAAAGGTCTGTTTTGATGTCTTCCGTCGTTGTGGTGGCCTGTGGTTTAGTGCTGCAGTTCTGCAGAATCATGTCATAGGCAGATGACATGATTATCAAGAGTTACTGTCTACTTATAGTATTTTGAAACTGGGGTTGTGGGTTCAAATCCCAATTGGGTCAATTTTTTTCTCACCAGAGCACAGTGTGCTTAAGGTGAGCTATTCTGATCACCCTGTGCCCTTGTCAGGGCTTCAACATGACCAAAGTTTTGGGGATTTTTAACTAGGTTTTCCATAGGAAAACTCTGGTTATTAGATTGGGGTATGTCGACGGGCGGGCGTAAACAATTTCTTCCTGTGCACAACTCCTCCTACATTTTTCAACAGATTTGGCCCAAACTTTTACAGAAGCATTATTACATAGTGGCCTGGCGCATATTGTCAG
>CM037778.1:39599504-39649504 GCA_021229015.1 Solen grandis
ACCTACACAATTATATAATAAGGCAATTTTTTGTGATATCAGTAAAGCTTTCGATAGAGTTTTTCATAAGGGGTTATTAATTAAACTGAAGGCTGCTGGTATTACGGTGAGTTGCTTTGTTGGTTTGAAAATTATTTGTCAAATCGTAGTCAGTGTGTTGTTATTCCAGGATTCCGCTTTAATACAAGCAGGTGTCCCGCAAGGTCAATATTAGGGCCTGTTCTGTTTTTAATCTATATTAATGATATTGTCGATAATATTCACTCAAATATAATACCTTTTGCTGGTGATACGGTACTATATATAATAGTTGATAACCCACTTAATGCGTCGATGATTTTAATAAATAACTTAAAAAAGATTTCTAAATGGTCTGAAAAATGGCTTGTTACATTTAACCCTTAGAAAACTGAATTGATGCTATTTTCTAGGAAGAAAAATCAATAAATCACCCCCCCCCCCCGTTAGTTTTGAATGGTCATTCTATTTCTCAAGTTAATAGTCATAAACATTTAGGTTTAGTTCTAATAAATGATCTTTCTTGGCATAATCATATTGACAAATAAAACCTAAAGCATGGAAACGACTTTATATTCTAAAATCATTAAAGTACCAATTGGATCGATCAATTCTTGAAACAATTAATTTTCCTTCATTAGACCTCTTCTTGAATATGGAGATGTTATTTTTGATAACGGTCCAGCACATGAAAAATAGGAGTTAGAGAAAACTCAATTTGAAGCAGCTAGGATTGTTACTTGAACTTCTGAATTGGTATCTTTATAGAACTTATCAGTTGAATCACGATGAGAGTCTTTACAATCAAGGAGAAATAAACACAAATTAATACTTTTTTTTCTCTAAAATACTGCATGGTTTTACTCCTGAATTTTTAAGTGAGCTAATACCTGATCGAGTTGATCATATGTCAAGTTATAATCTCAGATATGCAAATGATTTTCAATGTATAAATGCTAACACGAATTTGTACTATTATTCATTCTTGCCATCGGTCTTAAGGGCTTACTGATGAAAAGGACTTGTCTATTTTTGAAAGATTGTTGCATGCGAATTGTAGAAAGCCTCGTAGTTATTACTTGCATGGGGAACGGAACGGTGTCAAATAATCCAAGGTTTAGGCACAAATTGCAACTCTCTTAAATATTCACTTTATTTAAAAATTGTCTCTGGCTCTCCTTTATGCACATGTGGATCTATTGTCGATCATCATTTTATATTGTTATAAATACGATCAACAGAGACGAACTCTTTTCGAACGATTATCCTCCGTACCTAATGTTGAAACTAATTTGTTGTTATTGTAACAAACTCGACCCGGCCCGGGTCCGAACCCGGTCCGCAGGCGTGCAAGTCCAATTCTCTACCCACTGAGCCAAAGAGTCAAAATCCTGATATCTGGGACATTTTCCCCAGTAGTCTTATCAGTTTCATTTCCTTTTTTTATTTTTTTTATTTTATAAAATATATATTTGTGTGTGAGGGGTATTATTATTATTATATATTCATTTTATTTATTTTTTAAATTTTATTTTTCTCAAATAAATTATTATTACTTTTTCTTCTATATATTTTCTAACCAATTTTTTGTGTGAGGGACTTTATAGCATAGTTTATTCTTTACTTAAATAACTTTCCATCACGTAACATATTTTCTCTTCATCTTCCTTAATACATCATAATCGATGAATAACTGTTGTCAGTAAATGGCAAATGAATATTTTTATTGTGTGTTGGAAAGAAACACGATCTGTTTTTTCACGAACTTTCATTTCATCCTTTTTCTTGCATATGCATGTACTTGCCATTTGTTTTTTCACTTGAAATAAAATATGTTTAAACTATTAATAAAATATCCTAAAGTACATCATGATAACATATTTATACCATTGAGTAAACCAGTATGAACCGGAATTTCGACTTAATTTCGATTAGGCCGTAGTTCAATATACATGTTAATAACAGGGAATGAGAGAGAGAAAGACAGAGGGCGAGAGATAAGCCTTGAAGGATGATCACTGCATCCTCGTACCAAACCTAGGACCTTTAAAGTGACCGCATCATCACTGTAGCATCCTAGCAGTCAAAATCTAAAATCCACACTTAAAATATCTGATAACTGAGAGTATTTTTCTCTTATGGACAACAATTGCGAAATAATAATATAAAGTACACTGTATTTGGTATCGTTAAATACCATCTGTATATAGAACAAAACATTCACTCAACCATATTTCATAGTATGCTGCTTTTCCTGACCTCCCGGCAATATTTTTCGGACTTTCCCCCAATATCAAGATATGTAACATTATGTGAAATTGTGTGACTTATTACACACACAGATAAATTATGGATATACCCGTATTTGGTAATCAGTTAACATCGAATCAGTTAACTTGCATCACTTCAGTAGGTCACACTATTATAAAAACTAAAATGAATTGAAACCAATTAATCAAATAGCGTTTAATAGTTTACCCTAGAGACAACATTAACAATATCGCTTGAAAAGGGGGCCGTGGATCAGTGGTAACATACCCAACTGCTGATCAAAAGGTTGTTGGTTCTAGCCCCGTTTAGGGCAAGGATTTCTCATGACCCTCCCCGGCACAAAGTACTGGTCCAACCCAGAAACCTATGAGAGGCATTCGTAGAAGTTCTGAAAACTTGTTTCCAAATCGATGTTTCATATGGTTTTATTGTATTAAGATTTTTGTCGCCAATGTGACGATTTGTTTACTAATCATAAATATTTCAGATGCACGTCGCTTGGTTCTCTGTAATAGGTATAGTAAGTGCAGTTTCATAAAAAATAAATACGGAATTATTTACGTTTTTATGATTAATAAATGACTTGGTTCTTTTAAAATAACTTCTCGATAACGGCACCACGACACGCATAACAAGTACAGTTATCACTGTCTAAACAATTATACCGGTATAACGATTACACCGGTGTAGGGAATAGTTGATAATGATTCGAACGGATATTGAAAATATTTCATGAATTAAAGGCATACTCACTGGAGATAATGCTCCATGGCAAGAGACAATGTCCTGAAAGAGAAATACAGAAACCCTGTGAAGTTGATTTCATTTGTGATACACCTTGTACTAAGTTACTATGAACAACACCTGGGTATGGACCAGTAGTATGCGTCTATTACCATAATGACACTGTGCCTAAACTTTAATACAAGATTTTGCTTTATCTATTTCAGCTATTCGGTCTTGATATATATCTATTCTAACGGAAAGTTCTAACCGATCACTTTTTAGATTATGTTTTCAAAATCTACTCGTACAGTGTATATTGAAGTAAAAAATTGACGTTTGTTACTAGGTTTATTATGCATTGAAACGCATCATTAAATTTAACCAATTTAAATGAAATTTTGCACACATTACCCGAAAATGAAACAAAATTTGATTCTACAATTCTCAAGGTTTTGAAATATTTCATAAATTCAAATGATCGGTTGAGTGTGTGTCTGTGTGCAAGATGATATTTTGAATAGACGCGTTGTGGTTCTTGGTGTCTTACTCAGGGAGTAAAATATCATGAACATCCTTCAAGTGAGAAAATATAACGATTGAATCCGCTGACGATTAAGGTAACGGTAATTTTTAAGATTAAGATTAACAAGAAAATCGGGGCATCCCAAGCAACAATGATAATTAATGATGATAAAACGTTTATGATAATAATAAGTGGTGGTAGCATTATTACTTTTGTTTAAAAACAACATTAACGATGATATATATATATTGTGTGTGTGTGTGTGTATATATATATATATTTCCTATTATTTTAAAACTTAGTAAACAGATCGGACACAAACGAACTATCTTACAAAACAAAGTTTGCACACTAATGATTATTTTCAGTTGTAAAATAAATTAACTTATTGTTCAGTTAGGCTTCACACGCAACAATTTGATTGAAAACCGAAATTCTTTACAACACCATTACAAGATAATATATGTATTTTGAGAAATATTTCATTTATTTCTAAAATCTTACTATACACCTAATCTAAAAGTGTTTTTCTTTAAAAAGTCAAAATGATTTCAAACCTTTCAAAACCAAGAGAGGAAACTAAGATACGAACCTATGAGTACGACTATCAACGGATTCCAATGAATTTTGCTTTTCTGTCGCTCTTCATTAAAAAACATTTTATGAATGTCTATGGTTTTAAGCATTCATTCCAAATCCACATTTTAAACAAATTAAATCTATATAAATTTTATATGAAACTCATTTTCCGAGGTAGCGACAACGTCACTGGCTTTTCAAACAATATTATCCTGACTGAGAATATAATCAAAGGAACTGAGAAATATAGGATCAACCATCGACAGGTAACTGTCAATAATGTTCACAGAGACCGTTTGAAATAGTTGCCATTAATCTGAAATAGGGCGATGTTACTCGCTCCACCTGAGCTTAAATAATTGATTGGCTAGGGTATTCACTCGTATTATTTCCAAATCTAACTAACCATGCGTACCCAAAAGTCAACAAGTATTTCAAAAGACACAGTAAGTTTGATAAAACTATTGAAAGCTATATATCTATCAATATATTCACCAGATAAAAGTTTAAACTAATGGATAACGACTTTAGGATCGTTATTGGCTCTATAGGAGACTTCAAAGCAGGTATAGCTTGGAAAGTGCTGAAATTCAGTTCTTTATCGTTTAAAGTTATATTATACTAACAAATGTTCATGCAATGACGATATACATTTAGAAAGTACAAAGTACCAAGGAAATTAAGAAGAACGTATTATTCAAGTAATTTCCCTCTAGCTGAATGGTTAGCCCATAGAGGTCGTGGTTACAATACCAAAGTCGTAAAATGGTACTGATGTATGTTGATTGTTGTTGTTGTATTGGGGTTTACCGTCGCTGCGATAGTATTTCAATCATATAGCGACGTCCAGCTAATTGCAGGTTGAGGAAGACCCCGAGTACACAGAGGTACCCGTGTAGAACCACCGACCTACCGCAAGCCAGCTGGAAGACTTCCTCACATGAAAAATCCGAAGTCCCTACCGGGATTCGAACCCACATGTTGATTGTGCTTGGCGTTATGCTCTTAATGGTAGTTCCAGGACTGACAGGTACGAAACCTGGTTGGCCCAGTGACAGGATAATGTGACTGGATGTGGTATCATGACACTTTATTGTGGCAGTTCTCTAGATCTCAATTTGTCTAAGGTTGACAGAAGGCCACATATGACAGATATTCTGTCGATGAGACGTTAAGCTCAAGAAAACAACAGGGCGTATCTAAGTGACACGCTTTCTTCATTCCTGCTACAACTGCAAGCTCAATGGCAACCCATTATCTCTAAGAAATCTACGTCGGACATTGATGTTATCAGAATACTTAACTGGTCTGTGTTCCACGAACCATTTCAAATCGAGCTTTTCTTCAACTCAGAGTTATCAAATACTGAAACATGTTTTTTTCTTTTTCATTTGAAAGTATTAAAATATTCTATGAAATAATATGTTTATATTGTGTTCCATAGTTCGCAAAATATGAAAGCATATATTTTTAAAATTAAACCCCAAACCGGTTCGATTGTGCGGATATTATTTCTCTCAGCGAACTTTTCCCTATATACACTGAGCCCCAACATATATAGACTACAGTTAACTCATCTTTAAAATGCCCATAAAAAACTGCAGCAAATTGAAAATGTGATATTCTATCTGACAACTAAATGATTAATGTCAAAGCATACGGATATTACATAGAGTTCCCATGTGAGTACAGCAAAAACCTAAAATAAATAAAAATATGAATAAATCAGTTAGTTTTGTTCATAAATATCTCGAATAGAAAACCTCGATATCCGTCATCGAATGAGGTAAATAACCTAAAAAGAAATAAAGTTGTTAAAAACTAATAAAACTAGAGATTTGATTTCGTAGAAAACTTTTGCCTCCCACACACACACATACATTAAGGTACACAATGACATACTCTCATCAATTTCTTTCCATAACTGTCATTTTATTTCAATAGCATAAGTAAAACAGTTATCTTGCGGTCAAGAAGTTGTGAGAAGGGGGACTAACTGCAACAATACTGAGGCCAGAGTTATGAACCTTGTGCATGACACTTTCTCTCATTAGTTTCTCTCCATAAATGAAATTTGATTTCAATGGCATGAGTCGAACAGGAGTTAAGGACACAAAAGTGTAAAAAATGGAAAACTCAAACAAAAAATCTTGGAACTGGATTATGCTCTTGTGTACTGCAATTCTCATCAACAACGTCTACCCACCTCAAGGTTATATGTCTTATAGTGTATGAGTTATGCTCCGGACAGAATTTAATTGAATATGAAATTAAACAACGGACAATAATTCCAAAAATATGATTTGCAGAATTAAGGTTCTTGTGCACTGCAATTTTACTTTGTGATGTCTACCCATCTGTGAAGTTTCAAGCTTATATGTCTCATAGAGCATGAGTAATGCTCTCGACAAAAATAAGTATGGAATTTAACAAAGGACAATAACTCCAAAAATATGACGTGCAGAGTTACGGTTCTTGTGAATTGCACTTCTCCTCCATGTGATCTATCCACCTATGAGGTTTCAAGGTTATACGCTTATAGTGCACGAGTAATGCTTTCGATAACATTAATATGGCGGAAGACATAATATGCCTATCCAAACATATACTTTTAAGTAGCTCTGCAGTTTTTGGTGAAACGACAGACAAGCATATCCTGGTGGTGAATAACTTCAAATGCCAGTAGACATGTTGTAAAGTTTTGCGACTCTGGCTTTGACAGTTGTGGAGATATGTGAAATAAAAATATCTTTTAAAATTATTCAAGGGCCATAACTCCTAACTCCGCACATATTGAGCAAACAAGACTTACAACAGTTCAAGTTAGTAAATATTATGTAAAGTTTGTGACTCTGGCTCGTACATTTTGGGGATATGTGCGATTACTCTCTTCATATCGGACGACACTCAAGACCTATCAGATATCGCATGCCGGTGAACATTCCGGTAAAGTTATGATCAAATAGTTCTTTTAGATATGCCAACAAAAATGTAGTGCGCATGAAAACGCGAGACCTTAGCACTCTTACTTTTCCCTCATGGGAACCATGAAAAGACCTATGCGAAACATAAACCAGATAGCTGCGAGTTATGCGATACTCGCAGTGTCAGGTTTTATGCTTTCGCATACTCCTAGTCGGTATGAGGATTTTACATTAAGTTGTAAGGTTTAACTGTGGTTTTCTGCAGATCAGGCTTTATGCAGTACCTATTGAGCGCGTCAATATGAGTCAATATGAGGGAAAGGGTTAAGTAGTTAACTAAATTTGATATCACGTTTATTTGTTAGTACAGTATGTACCATATGTTGTGGAAACGTATTATATTCTGTGCAGTTATCGATATATGTCATGCCTTTGATCTTATATATTGACATATTTTATTAAATCATGCAAATACATCCTTTATTACATTATGTGCTTGCATTTCTTTGCATTATTATTATATCACCTCGCTGATTATCTTTATTTCATTCTGTAGATACTTCATTATAGTCATGCCATGTAGTCATGCCTTAACAAATACTGTAATGTATTAAGGTCATAATTCAGGTCACGTTTGCCACGTATAAGAACATCAATATTTCGCAATAACAGGGATGGTTCCATTCGTTTCTACCTAATTAAATAATTTAAGTTTTTCTAAATATTGAATATTGCTGGGATTCGTACTAGGCAAGAAAAAACAACAACAATCTGTTTCGATGATCCGTAGGTATCAAAATAATATGAATATATATATATCGTTGTCAAAAACAGGATGCCGTATACATACACAGAGCCACAAATAAATATGAATCGTATAGATAATCAGATGATACTGATTGATTCACTTACACTTTCACTATGATCCTGATCAATAACAATTAGCGATATCAAATTTATATTAGATTCAACAGACTGTAAATTGTGACAATCATTAGCATGGTTAACATATTGAGACCGAACATTGGTCTTTTTTTATAATATATTGGCAATGTCAAACTTATTTAATGTCAAGTCATAGAAAATGTTTCTAATAAACGGTTCCGTTATTGCAAACCTACCGAAATGTAAATAATTGCAGGAATATAAGAGACTATTTTATGAATAATTAATTTTACATAATGGAGATATAAAACGTGTTTTATTGACGTATTTTCCAGTGACACGTTTAACACGATGTTTTCATTTAAATTATAATTAAAGAAACCCAGTGTTCAATGATAAACAACTATCGATTGCTTACTTCATTTGGAATATTGCCTTGCTGGTCTATCGTGTATGTCAAATGCTTATTGTGACTAGGGGCATTTTGCAAAGAATATCACACCAAATTCATATTGAATGACTCACTTTTTCAGTCTGTCAGAAAAAACAGTCTTCGTCTGATGAAAATATGTTCCAAATTATTTAATGATGAAGAAAAGAAAGAGTTATGTAGAAACAGAAGCTGAAAATTATTGACCAAAGGCATAAAAACAAAAAATGAATTTAATTTACTTTATAATGCAAGAAGGAGATTCATATTTCTTAAACACAAAATAAAAACATATTTAATTAAGTCAAAGCACTCGGAGAGTCCATGGCTTTTATTGCAAAAACGACAGCGCTTCTTCAAAGATACAAACTCGGCACATTGCATTTGTTTTAACATATTTTGTCATCTCTTAATCGGTCTCTTACCCAGAAGAGGTGAAAAATAAAATCGACACCCAATTTTGAAGGAAGGATATGACGACATATTTAAAGTGATCATGTCAGAAGCAAGCCCATGAAAACCCAGTGCACCGAACAGTATTTGAACCTTCGTATCTGCAGTCAGGTATGTAACCGCTGGACCACGGTGTCCCTCTAACATGTCTGGTCAATGGTTATGGTGTTAATTACTGGACCATGGTCACTCTGAAATGTACAAGTGGTTTAATACCGGACTTATTATGAATACACGACCTACTTTTTTCAAATATTCCTACCACCTTCATTTTGTACACTTGATTGTGTTTGTCATCAAACAATTATCTATCACTTTGTTTTCGATTGATTACTTAATATCCGCAATGATCACGACCTATGAACTGCAAAATTGTCAAGGTGAAACAGCGTAAATAGGAAATGAAAGCCATATAATCTCTTTATGTAGGAAGTTAAGTTGACAGAACACCACTAGTGAATGTGGAACTCCCTGCCCGATTCGCTTATCATTACTTCTACATTAACTGATCAAACCCAAAGAGGAAATATTTCATGGTAACAATTTATGAATGTACAGCATAGCTGAAGTGCGAAAACATGTTTGGACTCGATTTTTAAAAATATCTTTTAGGATAGCAGCTTTATGTCTACACTCAATTAATTTGTTTAAAATATCTGGATGATTATTTTGATACGAAAATACGTGGTATATTACATGTATGATAAACACACATACACACATATATATGAATGGTCGAAAATGGTCGTTTCTGCGACCGTAAGCATCTTCCTTCAAATAAATGGTAGAACAACTTCTTATAATGTATATCTTATTTACATGTACCAGACCGTAGATTGCTGTATGTAGGCATGAAAATAGAATAGAATTATTCCATATTTTAAATGCCTGCACACGTTTAAAAGCGAAAGTAAGAAAAATACTTGGTCTCACTGTAGAGAACCATTTTCAAACGACCATGACGCCAAAATTGGTGAGCTTGAAGTAGATGAGAATGAATTAGATAGGGAGAATGAGTATTGATTTTAGGTCTGGTTATCTTTTTTTGTGTAAAATTCTGACAAAATATTTTAGTCGAACAAGACGCATACATCAAGGGACAGGTCATCTTGATAAATGGCAACAGGTCATCTTGATAAATGGCAAACGCAGAGTGATGTTTTATTTTCAATTATGAAAAGACCGTGTGCAATTTATCAAATTCATGATAGCTCTGCTACATAATTTGTGACAGTTGCGGTAGTGGATGAAATGTGGAAAATGACGGGTAGCATATCAATATTTTACTGTCAATCATGAGGAATCAATATTCGCTTTTCATCAGAAAAGTCGCCTTATCATCGTGGCAGTGTCAGTGCTCATGTCTGGTTTGATCATGCGCAAAGTAAGTGCAATCGCCTCAATAGCACCGGGCAAGTGTCGTTTCAAAACATACCACGGAGATGGTTCAATGATTCAGCGCTGTACTCCAACATATTTTTGACGTTAGGGCGTTCAAACCACGTGTGGGTCCTAGTTTTATCCGCGACCACTGCAAATCAAACCGTTAAAAAATGGTATTCGAAGGTTCTTGCGTGGCAGTTAAGAGTAATATCGGGATTCGTTATCTCGGTGTTAGGATGATGTGACTGGCTTTGGTTCTATGCCATATATCTACGATATGATACGGTATTGTCGTGGCAAATATCTCTTAAGAAAAAGTAGTCTTAAAAAGTACTTTTAAGGACGTAAAACCCAAGCAATAAAAGAGCAATATTAGTTTAAAAATCATTGTAATTTTATTTTCTTATAAAAAGCTAGGGTTTACATGCACTAAGAACCGGACCCGATTGCCGATTGGTTAGAGCGTACGACACGGATTAAGGCGTTCATACCTATGATTTCCCGGCCGTGAAATATCATATTCTTAAGAATGGAACCGGTACTGCTCCTTTGCTTTGCGCTCAACATATAAGGGTAGTTTCAGGACTGGTTAGCCCGGTGTCAGGAAAAGGTGACTCGGTGTGGTATCATGCCACACATCAAGCACTACATACGTCTTAAGTAGACATTGTCGATGGGACGTAAAACTTAATAAGCAAACAAACTCGTATTAAGACGAACAGACGGATGAACAGATAGATGGGCGGGAAGATGGTAAATGAATGAATGAATGAAGGAAGGAAGGAAGTAATGAATAAAATGATAAGTATTATGCTTTAATAGAATATATGCTCTAAGTGTAGATTGATCAATATGTTGTATAGATTTCCAAGGGTTATACTTGGATGATCAGATGACTTATCATTTGAATACAATCAAATATGCATTTTCTCCTCTTTCAAGCAATGTAGTTTTCCTAAATTATAAACCAATGCATCTTTGTGTCCTTCAATAGATATAAATGTATGGCATTCCTGTCTCTAGGGATACTTTTTTCAAAGCGGTACCACGTCTGCAATCCACAATGGCTTAGTTAACGATTCCTTTTTATATAAATTTACATAATCAGGTTTGCAGATATATGGTAACATGTCTAATTTCGTATGAAAGGAAAAACGCCAACAATCAATAATTAAAAGAATTAAGAACAAAATGTGGCTTTGTACATTCTAAGAGAAAAATCAATAGCTGGTTGTATAGTTGAAGAAGATCCGGAAGTGAAGAGAAGCAGAGGCTCGGTATTTGGATCAATGTTAACAGGTATTGCGCAATCTTCAATTTATACAATCTCAATATTTTGTTAAAATGACAGATGCAGAGGTCATGAAAAATATCATTACAATAAGAAGTTGTCAGAAGACAACAAGCTTGCCAAACAAACCACTTTCCCCGGGAGCTTAAAGTCAATGAAATAATACAGCTAATACCCCTTTCAGTTTCTTCTTTTCCTAGAGTTCAAAATGAACTATTACGTCTCGACTGTCAAATCATTGTGAATGTTGGACAGATCGCGCGACCGCGCGTGCGCGTGTGTGTGTGTGAGAGAGAGAGAGAGAGAGAGAGAGAGAGAGAGACAGTGCATATGCATGTATCCACACACGCACTATAAAATTGAAGAAACTGCCAAACCATACTTTTTAATCTTATATATTTTATTTTCACATCAAGAACGATCCAAGTCACAAGGTAAAAAAATGAATTTGGAAAATGTCATCATTTCCACAAGCTAGTGCAAACAAGGTGTGTGTGTGTGTGTGTGTGTGCAAATTTTAAGTTGAAAAGAGGTCATACATGTGTCAAAATGTATGGTTTTTGCTAAAATCTAACGTAACCTTCATTTTATTTGGATAAACATGTAGACCAAACACTAATTAAATATGTAAACCGGTTCGGGAGTTGCGCGGACAATGTTTTTTTTTTTTTTTTTTTTTTGACAATGTTTTTTTTTCTTTTTCTGTTTTTCATTTTATTAGTTTATTGGTCGAAAAGGGGCCATAAGTTTGGCAAATATTTACGGATTTTGCCCAATGGCGAACTTGATCTTCATATTTTTGGGATACAGATGTATACCAAAATTATTTAAACCTATCAACCCGTTTGGGAATTATCGCGCAGATATTTTTTTTTTTGTGCAAATTTTAAGTCGAAAGGGGTCACAACTGTGACAAAAAATGTATGGATTCTGCCCAAAATCGAACTGGACCTTTATTTTATTGGGATAAACATGTGTACTAAAATATTTAAGTCTGTCAACCCGTCCTCCTGAGTTATCGAGCGGAAACTAAACGGCGAGCTAATAATTATAATCATAATAAAAAAAATTAAAGAAAAAGTTATCACATCGGTTGACATGTTTTGGAGATTAAAGTTCAGTTATCCCCCTTTGGTAACGTCTTATCATGTTTTTGCATATGTTGTACTAACTGTATTATGTTTACCCCGTTTAGAGGAGGATCGCTGATGAGGTCTATGGAAAGATCGACGGAAAGACGGACACAGAGACAGGAATATTCATAAATACCTCAGAGACTGTTTTATGGAGATATAAAAAAAGTGGAAGTATGGTCATAAACCCTTATACTGGAATGTATCTATAAACCCTTATACCGGAATATATCTAAATACGCCAATTTAAACTGGACACCATTTTAGAATATTATCTTATTTGTAAAGGAGCTTCAGGTCCTTTAAATTTTGGTGTTGTGTGACCGAAATCGAACATGTCAAATTTTTCGAATACTTCGGTAGACATAAGAATTGTGCTCTATGTATAGAATACATTTGGCATGTACACCCAGTACAAAACGTTTTATTTTCGAGTTTAGTGGATACCAGAAAATATATCTATCAAACAGGCCCTACAAATAGTTTTGTTTCTTACAACAGTTTTTATTCTACGAATATATCGACTGTACTGCGCATTGAATGTAAAGACAAAATGTCTATGTATTTTGTCAGTAATTACCATCATATATTACCTAAACTATACATCAAGAAATTATGACTACAAGCAATCATCATACATATTTGAAAAAGTAAGTGTGTCTCTGCTACACTAATGTCATGTCGGCATATGGTCAGAACCAAATATTTCTTGTATTTTTAAATTTATATCATATACATTTGTATCAATTTTCATGATTATATGACCCATTCATAAGCTTCATATTTATAGAAAACATAAGTTCTACCCCCCTTTTTTTCGAGATGCCTTTATGGGTATCCCTGTTTATTTCCCCCGTAATAGGTACAGCAGGGGTCGCGGAACCATCCTAAGCTTTATCATGTTCACCCATCCGTGAAATATAGGTTGCAGCCATAATTTTGTATAGTTTATATCATGATGTACATGTGTACCTGGTTTTATAAAAATGAGAATTAGAAGAAAAAAACTTAAACACCAAGGTATGCCTGAGGCAGAACAATCAATTTAACCATATTCATCCAACCATGGGATGTAGGTCTTATCCACAAATGTGCATAAATATTAAATAGACCACATTATGATGTACATGTGTACGTAGTTTTATAAAGATCATCTGCTTAGAAAAAAAGGCTTAAAAGCAAAGGCAAATCTGAGGTGTGACTGACGGACAGGCGAACGGACGCACCTTCACACGCGGACGCACAGACCGAAAAACTATATGTCCTGCAACGGAGTTGGCGGGGCATGAAAATGCCTGAAAGTTTATAAAATGTTTCAAATTTTTGCAAATTATTGGAAAAATGACGTGGTCCCTGATGTTACCATTCAGGATAACCTTGTTATATATCTAAACACGGAGAAGGAGTCTGGATCTGACACGGACACAGCCAGCAAGTGTTTAGTGACATTTTTGAATACACTTATGAGTTGATGAAATTTGTGTTCAAATGAAAAAAAATATGCAAATAAGCGATGCCTGATTTTATTTCCTGCTAATACGAAGACGAACTATTGGCAGATTGGACAGAGTACATCGTCGGAACCCATAGTATGTATTCAGTTATCACTACGTTATATACATTTTTTTTTATAGAAGTTACACTTTAAAAATGCGAATAGTAGTTATATGATGTAAGGCGCTGATTCATTGGTCTAATGATCCGACCTGTCTCTACTAGGGATTAAATGAAGTGACATATTAATGCTTTATGATTACTGAGTTTTGCTACGCAAATAAAAAAAAGGTCAGTATTAAGCGACCGTGAGTTTCGACAATGAAGCCAACCATGAATTAACCTATTTGGCCAGGTTATGTCCATAGCCAAGCAATATTTGAACAAAGAAAGATCAATCAAACAATTTGATTGCAGTAGGTGAACATATTTCTCGACAAGCCAAATCTATTTCTAGGCTTCAAAATCGTCGAAATAGGGTAAACAACTTGAGTCTTACCGCCCACGTGTGATGGTTAGCCATTTGTAAAACCGATTTCTACCAGAAACGGACACTGCAAGACAGACAGATATCAATAACACACTGGATTTATTGTTTTTCAGAAAGGCTTTAATGGGGTTAGGTTTTATTCATTTATCCTCTCGATGCGTAAGCATTGCCAAAAGGCGGGGGAGGCGGCCTCTACATATTGATGAACCTTTCGCTTTTGATGCATTTGATTTCCTTCGTTATCCGTCCCTAGTGAATATTTTAAATTTAACCCGTGTGACGTGTTTTTTTTATTATTATTATTTCTTTTTTTTTTTTACTTTTTTTTCTTTTTTTTTGGATAGAGTGTGTATGATCTTTAACTCATATAGTGGAATAAATTCATGTATTATCATTCGGGCGTGTATTTTTTTTTCATTTGTTTCCGTCTATTGTGTTGGACAATTTTTAGAAGCGAAATGTTCTAAAGTCAGACAGTGGATTTTCTACTTACAATCACATTACCGCCACTTATCCATACATTCGCGTTGAAAAAAGGTACCACTGGTTGTAGAAGTCAACATTGAGGTTTGATAAAAATTAGATAATATTACAGGATTTTGAAAGCATTGGGAATAATCACAATTTCTGTTCAAATAAAACTGTAAAAGAAGCAAGTTTATAATTCAGTGTTCATCCGCAGTTTCATTCATTTAACTACCTATAAATAACCCTTTTTGCACCACAAATTTGCGGCTGCAGAATTAGCTCAATTGGTAAGAGCGTCGTTCATTTTTTTCCTTGCATGGGGGTCGTGAGTTCTTGTCCACCTGTGATCGTTTTTTTTTCTTTCTTCTTTTTTTTGTAATACTTATTTTTTCATCTTCTTGGGTAATATATTTAAATTTTTTAATTTCTTAACCTTTTGATTTAAGTCATAGACCACAGGACCCTGATATTCAGTAAAAAAAAGACCTCTCTGTAAATAAATTTATTTATAGAAAGGTCGATTTTTCTAATATGAGGATCCTGCGCATAGACAGGTTCGGTTATAAGGTCAAAACAGTAGAAATGAGAGGGGGACAGTATGTTTAATGTAAGCCGTCAATTGAAACATCTTGTTTTTAATCTTTTCTTGTTAGAGTCTTAAATAAAATAATATACCTTACCTGCTGTTTTAATAAGAATTCACTTCCCTGATTTTTTACATGCATACCACAAAGAAAATATTAAAGGTATTGATTTTATAATTCACACATTTTAACTTTCGCTTCTGACAGTGCTCTAAGTGCTTTGATTACCTTAATAAAATGGTGGGTTATAATAAAAAACCTATAACTTTCTTGTCAATAGTACCTTTTATTATGCAGAGTGGCGCGCATCTATACGTCCATTGTCTCGGGTATTGCGGGTTCCATACTCCTTGTTTATATTTGTTGTTGTTTTGTCTAAATACATGTATCTACCCAAAAGGCTTAATTCTAGTGCATTCATGAAAACAATTAAAGAAATCAGTACTTTTGCTTTAAGGGAAAGTTACCGTCACCATCATCTGTATACAGATGATTTTAATGTTTGATTAATTTAGAGCCTAAGCGTTCGGCTAGATATATGTACCTGACCATTACCTGTATCAAAATCCTAATTCTTAATTACTATTTTAACTGGGTTATTATTTAGAACACTTCAGCTTTTCAGACTTTTGTTTTCTTTTATTCAGCTCCATATTGGCATTTTATTCCAAGGATAAACGCAAAACAAGTAATTTCAATAGTTTTCGCGGGCAAAATCTAATTATAGATTTAAATGGTTGTTTCCATGTAATTGAATGTAAAAAAAAAAGGTTTTTAGAATATGATTCTCTCAAATTCATAACATGAGATCGAAAAAGGATATCGATAACATTCACATTTAGGCATTGTAATATGTTATTTTCAAGTCAGAGAAATAGAGAACTGTATAATTAAAACTGATAAAACATTTATTTGACACTGTTTTTCAACACATTACGTCAAGAATCTAATATTCCCCTATAATTGTCAAGGTACCGATAACTCACGATTAGGGGAGGATCATATGTAAGCGGCCGGGTAGCTCAGTCGGTAGAGAATTCGATCCGTAGGCAAAAGGCACCGGTTTCAAGTCCCGGTCAGGCTGCATATTTTCTCACCCAGTGACATTTGACGCTCAACGTGGGACTGTATGTGCCTCGAGATCATGTTCATTTTGTTTCATGGACCCATTTTGAAATTCGAGAAAGAAATCCAATCTGGAGGAGGAGTATGTCACGGTACCGATAATTCACAATAGGGGAGGAGCATATGTAAGCAGCCGTGTAGCTCAGTCTGTAGAGTATTCGTCCTGAAAGCGAAAGGCCCCTGGTTCGAGTCCCGGTCAGGCTGTATATTTTTCTCACCCCGTGACATAATGAAATTAAAAAATCCTTAAATATATAATCCACCATGGACAGTTTTACTTACGATTGATTTGTTTTAATCTGAGCTCGACTTTCAGTGATAAGCCGCTGTAAAAGGGTACTATTTTTACTCGACGTGTTTTACAGTCCACCAACAGTATTTGAGTCATTTTGAGACTTTCAAGTTGTTTTTTTTTCCTTAATAAAAGATGTTTTTACATGAAGAGTTTGACACAATAGCATTTTCAACATACAATAAACATACAATAATAAATAGTTTATCTACGACCCTTAAAAGACTCTTTCAGTCATACGAGGTCTTAGTCTATCTGCCCCAAAGCGATATCAAGCTATACCATCTGTTATATTAATGATTTCAGTTGTATGTATTGTTTATTTGATTAATCATTGAAAGTCCATTTACATGTATATTATGTTCATTTTATCAGCTTGTTTCGGTGTTGAAGTTGACCGTCGCTGCCAAAGTATTCCATTCATAAAGCAATTTACATTTAATTACAGGTTGAGGAAGTAGAAGCAACTGTTTGCGAAATGCCCACTTCGTGTTCGCACCAAGTACCCCGTAAGCTTCTTTGGATCCGTCCACGTGGAAGGCATCCTCTGTCAGGGTGTTAATACAAAATGTAAATGGATGAAACCGATATTAAGAATGAAACAATGATAGAGTGTGTTTCCAGACAGAGTACTCAGTTATGCTGTAAAATAATAAGGGAAGCTGAAATTGTGGACGCAAAATTCATTGATTAGTTATTCTATTGAAACACATGATCTAGCATTGTCATTTCAACCACAGTTTCCAAAATTAATATATTATATGAATTGATTATGAACATAGAAAACACAATACTATACACATGCCATTCAATAAATCATGCATCATGCAGTGGTGGGCTGGACAATACAAATATTTTAACAACCGAATAACTTGACAAGATTAGTATCAAGATAATCCCTTGGCATTTCTACAATTACTGTAAATATTGGGTAACCAAAAAAACACACACAAAAAAACAAAAAAAAAGAAGCAGCGAGCATTGTACAATCTCGATGTTACACAAATTTAATTGATGTTGACAGAGATGAAAGTCAACGGACTAAAAACATTATGATGCATGTATCTTTTTGAACATATCCGAAAGTAATACAGTGTGCAATTTGTTTTACTTTATTGAATGTTAAACAAAAGAATTAATATGTATTTAGGAAATTATTTTTGTCATGATTGACAATGCCAGCAACAAGTAACAATTAACAAACTCGCTATGTAGAGTGATTCATGAACTGACCACGACTGCATTGTTTGATCACCATCATTTGCCCTAATAGGCATTAGCATTATCATTAAAAATCATTTCTGCGCGTGCACAAACACATATTCTCTATGTGAATATAAATAGATTATGAATATGCATTAAAATATAAACGCTATATACCCATCCGGTATTGAAAGAGCAAAATATAGTACGTTAATTCCCGCCACGTTGTGATGAAATCATTTTGATAATTCTGCATGACTAGCATTAAATAATTTGGGTAGTGTAAGGTATGAAATGAGGAGGATTCCCGTTTTCTGTCAAACAACATTCTAAAATATTTCATAGAATTGATACCGATTAGATTTAAATTTCACGGTATAATGGATTACAAATACGTAACGTTCTCGCAATGATAGAATAAAAACGTTTTTGTTTCGTTAGCGGCGCTACGAACGTATTTCAGTCATACAAAGACGTCCAATCCTGAATACACAAAGACGCCCGAGTAGAACCACCAATTTATTCATGTCAATGGAAGTTGCATCTGCACTGAAATCCTTTTTATCATTTGAAGGACCATGATGGAATGATTATCTTAAAATATATGAAAGATCCGACAGAATTATTATCATATATTCACCGCTGTGTTTTCGAATTCCAGTCTAGTCGTTCAAAGGAAGTCTTCTGTTCTCTGGTGCCTTCATAATTCAGTAGACATCGGTATATAACAGAGATAGAGGTAATTATGCACCAACGCTGTTCCCCAAATGAGAGGTAACCATAACTCATAAAAATCCTCTCTGCCAATCTTTTGGCAATGCTAACTATACGTATAGATACAAAATGTATGGACAGCACATTAAAGTTCATTTTTTATTTGTTTGACTTATAATCTGAAATCCCCACAATGCATCTCGTTATAACTGAAATATTTCATACCCAGTCCAATCCACTTTTGTTTGATTGTTATCTGCATCAGTGCACGTGCTGCACCACCGCATTTACTTCATATCTTTACATTTATGTATATGATCTATATGCATCAAAGAGAAATATTTATTATCCATGCTTTATCTTACATAAACTATATAAACAGATAAAGATCTCACTATTAAAATTGCTCGTGTGTTGGTAGCATTATCACAGAACAAATTCTGCCACTATAAATCCATTTCACTTAGAAGGGCGCGTAACTCTGGCCTGAAAGAAGAAATAAACCCACAACGATTGATTCCCCCTCTTTTAAAAACCGCAAGACTGAAATTCAAAGCCTTGAAGGCACTGGAGTTGTTGTGTGTGTCTCAAGTGAAAGAGGGTTTGACGAGTTTCAGATCTGCTGGGTAACTTAATTTTTTATACTCATACCCGACCCGAGAAACTCAGGCAAAGGGACTCGTAAATATTTTAGGTAGTAAGTAAATATACAGGTTTCATAGTGCTGCAATGGTCCCTGGAGGTATCTGAGCTTGAAAGCTTGATGTGATTATTTGTATATTACACGGATTTGTTTCGTACTTCCAGCTGTCTACCTCAGATACCTCCATGGGTTACTGTAACACCATAAAATGACCGAAACCTGCATAATGATTATATTAAAATTTGTAACGTGCCCCTTTGCAATAAAACGAATTATATTCGTCCGCAGAGTAAATGCGGAAAATGGAGTGACAGTTACGCAGCATCCTAGATAAATAAGTTCATTTGCGCTTTCGTGTCAAATGATTATGTCCTGTAAATATTCATTCTTGACACAAAACTGATTTTTCAATACTTTTGCTTAATTTTCAGCATACTTGTAGAGTTCAATCATTTGATCATTATTTGGAGGTTGTAGAGAATCGATTACTCGTAAGTGAATAGTATAGTTGTGACTGACGTCACATAAAACTTTTAAAAAAATAATATAAGGGAAGAAAAGATAAAATAACTGCACAAGTAACATTTAATTGTAGACTGATGGTGAACAAAAAGTGAAAATTGACAAATAGCTAGGATGTCAGTGACAGGGACCGGACAATAACTTTTGAAGAGTCTGTTAAGTCTGTACAAATGGTCACCCAGGTAATCATGACGACATAACAGGGTAGCCGAGAGAGAAGACAGATAACCCCGAGAGACACATTACTGTGACGTCATCATCACCGGTGAAGACAATTTTGGAGCGGGTGTCGCGAAGTTCGTGATTGCTACTTTTTATCTTTTCACTCTGTGTGTAAATTTAATTTTTATATGCGGAGCAGACACGTTTTAGCACTTTGACTGTTTTACTCGTTTATATGTACGATCAAAGTCAGTGTCCTTGTCCGATCGTGACAAGGACAATTTCTTTCGCAGTAAATAAAATGATTTATTACTTATGTAAATAACAGTGTGCTTCTAAGATGGCGAAACCTTACATTTTTAAAGCAGTAAGAACAAGATATAGGAACATTATTGTCGCGATCATTGCGTGTTACTAGTGATATTATACCTTAAATCTAGTGATAGGTTTTCTTTTATAATCTAAGTACAGTTATTTTAAAGTTTTCATTCATGATTGTATTGCCCCTAACATTATATATTGCTCCTATGTAATTAAGGATCCTCTTATTATTTGCTCTCAAATATTGCTCTTATTGTTGATCATGAAAAGCATATTCTTGTAAAAATGTGTTCTCGTTTTGGCGGGAATTCAGAGTATAAAAGCTGAAGCGCCCTTTATATTTCTGCTTATATAATCTTGGACGGATGTTATAAAAATATGAACAAGAGTGTCAGTGATGCCACAATATACGCCGCCACAAAATATAAAGACCAAGAGGGGTCTTTTAATTATTGCTTTTAACATTTCTGTAAGCATAAGCTCATAATGAAGTCTGTAAGACCAATTAATTTAGCTGAACAGAGATAGAACCCTAAAAATGCTTCCAATATGACAGTAGGTCAAATAGCAGTATCAATTTGAATCCTTTTTTCTTTCTCCCTATAACTCTTGCAAAAATCACTGTACCAGAAAATCCTTGCCTTATGCACTTTTACCTGTTTAGAAACTTGAGTTGTGTTTTAAAGAGACCATGTTTAGAAAGGCATAACTATTGCAAATATTGATGAACATCAAAGCCCCTGCTTTGTGCATATCTACCCAGTATAGCAATGACATTGCCCAAGTTTTGAAAAGATTAGGTCAGAAACATACAAGAAATTGCATTCACAAAGCTGAAATATCAATCAGCTAAAAAGACTAAGTTTCAAGGGACACAAATCTTGCAAAAATTAATGTACCGGAAAATCACCACTTCATGCACATCTACCCATTATAGTAATGATATTGACCAAGTTTTGAAAAGATTCATTCAGAAATGTAGGAGGAGTTGCGTTCACAAGGCTGCAATATCAATCAGCTACAGAGACTAAGTTTCAAGGTACACAAATCTTGTAAAAATCAATGAACCATAAAATCGCCACTTCATGCACATTTACCCATTAAAGTAATGACATTGACCAAGTTATAAAAAGATTCATTCAGAAATGTAGGAGGAGTTGCGTTCACAAGGCTGCAATATCATTCAGCTACAGAGACTAAGTTTCAAGGGACACAAACCTTGTAAAAATCAATGAACCGGAAAATCACCACTTCATGCACATCTACCCATTATAGTAATGACATTGACCAAGTTATAAAAAGATTCATTCAGAAATGTAGGAGGAGTTGCGTTCACAAGGCTGCAATATCAAACAGCTACAGAGACTAAGTTTCAAGGGACACAAATCATGTAAAAATCAATGAACCATAAAATCACCACTTCATGCACATCTACCCATTATAGTAATGACATTGACCAAGTTATAAAAAGATTCATTCAGAAATGTAGGAGGAGTTGCGTTCACAAGGCTGCAATATCAAACAGCTACAGAGACTAAGTTTCAAGGGACACAAATCATGTAAAAATCAATGAACCGGAAAAATCACCACTTCATGCGCATCTACCCATTATAGTAATGACATTGAGCAAGTTTTGAAAAAATTCATTCAGAAATATAGGAGGAGTTGCGTTCACAAGGCTGCAATATCAATCAGCTACAGAGACTAAGTTTCAAAGGGACACAAATCTTGTAAAAATCAATGAACCGGAAAATCGCCACTTCATGCACATCTACCCATTATAGTAATGACATTGACCAAGTTTTGAAAAGATTCATTCAGAAACGTAGGAGGAGTTGCGTTCACAAGATATGGACGTACGGACGTACGTACGTACGGACGGACGGACAGACGGAGAAGATGACGCCAATATACGACCGCCTCCGGCGGCGTATAAAAATTAAATGTTTGGAATGAAACAGATTGGATTTAATAATTATTTTAATTTTTCAATGTAGTAAAAGATTCACTACATTGGAACTGTTGACGGAATCCGGGAAGTTGTGATTATAGCGGATTCACAACTAGTGGAAAAATAGTGGATTTAAAAGTGGATTAACAATGGACAGTTATTCAATGCAAAAGGAATATTGTGGTGTGTTAAAATTTCAAAACTGTGAAACAATGATTCGATTAAACATATGTGTTTGTTATTTCAAAAAAATAACAAAACCCCAAAAACTAAACAGGTGAGTGTGGCTTTACTTATCTGAAAGGCGTACGAACCAAATTCGTGAACACATTAATAAAAAAAAAGTTGTGCAAAGGATTTATTATGTCAGAGCTATGATATTGTTGACGCAAAGAGATTACTTAGTGAAGTGAACAGTAGTCTGGTTAACTGACTTGACTTGACTATTTGACTACTATTTGACTATTTGAGTTTACCGTCGCTTCGACAGTATTTTAGTCATATAGAGACGTCCAGTTTATTGCAGGTGGAGGAAGACCCTGAATGCACGGAGGCATCCGGGTAGAACCACCGACCTACCGCAAGCCAGCTGGAAGGCTTCCTCACATGAAAATCTGAATGGCCCTGCCGGGATTCGAACCCACGCGATGAGGGGTTGAGTGAGTGTTTAAAGTCAGCGACTTTACCCTCTGGGCCATGGAGGCCCCTGTCTGGTTAAACTCAGACCATACTCTGAAACGTCACAGGAACAACCTATGAAGCTAACAGATGAAATATTTGAGAGAGATGATGCCTTTATTACCAAAGTTATTGATGAAGATACTGAAACCAACGAAGCTGTTATTGACATGTGCTCGTTTCTAGATCAGAAGACTCACGAAATAAATGAAAATGAACAATCCAAAATCAAAGCCTCAGAATTAGAAGAGAAAAAAAACTTTCTCTTCGTGAAGAAGAATACCAAATTAAGTTGTAAGAACATTTCTTGAAAAACAGCGTGAAAAGATAAAAACAAAACAAATCATCATCTGTGAAACTCCCTAACCTGAATATAAGATCATTTAATGGAAACAAGTATTGTTGGATAGAGTTTTGGGATTCTTTTCAGAGTGCAGTGCATAATAACAAATCTCTTTCAATTATTGAAAAAATCAGTTTTATCAGAAGCCATCTGAAAGGAGAAGCCAGACGCTAATAAGCGGGAACAGCACTTTCAAATGAAAATAACGACGTGGCAATACGAATATTCCGTAAAAGATTTGGCAACAGGCAGAATGTGATTGATCTTCATTACAATGCATTCACTGAGTTACATGCAGCAAAGAATACAACAGAATGATTGTGCTTGAGAATATTGCTAGATAAAATCGAAAGACATGTGCGAAGCCTTGAGTTAATGGTTCAAGATTTAGAACAAGATGTGTCTGTATCCGTAATTCGAAGAAAATTACCACAGGAGGCACTTCTTCAGCTTGAAATTTTGAAGGCAATACCAGACTACACCTTAGTTCAAAAGTGTCCAGAAGCATTTGTGTCAAATATTGTGTCAAATATTGAGGGATGGAAAAGTGCAAATAACAGCCACAGAAACAAGTGTAGGTACTGTGCTGGTTCACACTGGAGTGACGAATGTCAGAAATTCAAGACTATAGAAGAACGACAAAGACAGTTGAAGGGCAGCTACTACAAATGTCTAAAGGAAGGTCACTATTCTTCATATTTTAAGTCTACAATAACCTGTGAATATTGTGGTCAAACAAATATTCATCATCGCAGTTTAAGTCTGAAAGGGTTCGAAAGAAAAAAGAAAAGAGTGAGAGAAAGCTTACATTTGTCAGAAATTGAGGAGAGAAATCCTTTAGTGAAGGTTGTACAAGAAGAAAATGTGTTTCTTTCATCAGGTGAAACTGTGCTGATGCAAACAGCAATGACATAACAAACATCCAAGTCTTAGTAACGGTGTTAAAGTCTTCTTATGGATTCTGGGTTTCAGAAGTCGTATATAGAAGTTAGCTGGCAAGCTAGAGCTTAAAGAAGAACGTGAACAGGACTAAGACTAGTGACTTTTGCAGGGGGAAAAGTTAAAGTTGTCAAGACAAAGTCAACAACACTGGATGTAAAACTGAGCAATGGAAAGTACATTAATATTTCTGCAAACAGAACTGGAGCAATACAAAGAAGTCAAGTTATTCTTCAAGAAAAGGAATACATGTATTTACGGAAAACGTGAGGCTGGCTGATAAAGTTCCAATTAAGACAGAATAAGATACGGTCGAGCTGTTAATAGGTAATGACTATTACCTTGATTTCATTTTATCTGAAAATGGTGAAATACAACCACACGGTGCATAACCATATCGGCGGGCTCTTTGCGTAAATCGTTATATCGGCAGGCTCTCTGAGTTCGTACCGAACATTCTCTGCCATTAACACAGTTACTTATTAAGAAATTTACATAAATATCGGCCAATTTATCGGTATCTCCTTGAAAAATATACCTAAAAGAATACATACAATGATCATCTTATGGACGTAAGCAAAGAAATAACTCGCTAAAGCCTGAAGAAAGTACCGAGGTTGTGTTCCATGTTGGTACATCACTAAAGTGTTTGTCCGAGTTTCAGAGCACAGTCGCTGATAATTGAAAAACTTACACGCATATACATAGTAAATATATTCTAATATTCCGTGCACTACTTATTATTGAGCAACTCATCTGTTTAAAGTGACCATTGATCCCTATTTCTGCCATCTGTCTATCATGTATTTGTGTTTATGGCAGAGAATGACCGGTGCGAACGCAGAGAGCCTTCCGATATAGCGATTTTCGCAGAGAGCCCACCGATATGGTTATGCACCGTGAACCAGGCTTATATGTTCTTGCTTCCAGACTATGATGGATCCTAACTGGACAAACAGCAGTAAATGAAATAGAAACTTATCCTGATGTCAAAATATTGATTATGACACCTTGATCCAATATAGCAATACTAGTGTATTTACAAGTGTGACAGGTCGTTACAAATAAAACCAGACCTCGAAGAACTTTGGAATAACGAAACAATTGAGATAACCAGCTAAAATGATGATATTTGTGATGATCAAAGCGCATTGAAAAATAAGAGACTGTGACTGGTAAAAGTGAAAGGAGTGTCTTAAGAGTAGAGGACAAAACAAAAGTGACAAAGTTTCAGACACAAAAGGTGGAACTAACCAGAGATGAAAATGACAGTGATGTGAGATTCATAAGTGATGACGAAACAAGAGCTGCAGCTGGAAAGATTTAGAATTCTTTTTATCTCATATGAGTTAAAACACCTACCTACAGAGACTCAGAGGAAGTCATAGTCACACACCGACATAAACAGAATTATTGTAAAATAATCGAATTATTAAAAACAATTATTTTTGCATTATACTATATATTTTCCTGAGATCTTAGATGTAAATTATTTTTAATGTTCATTGATTATATTTCGGAATAAAAATTGCATATTCTTGTTCTTGGCCATTGGAGAATTTCGTGACTTTAGTGATTTTGCATGTGTTACTAGTGACATTGTACCTATAAATCCAGTGATAGGTTTTCCTATATAATCTAAGTGCAGTTGTATTAAAGTATCAGTCGTGATTATATTGCTCCTAAAATTATATAATACTCTTATGTAATTAAGGATCCTCTTACTATTTATTCTCAAGTATTGCTTTATTATTGATCATGAAAAGCATGTTCTTGTAAAAATGTGGTATTTAGAGTATAAAAGCTGGAGCGCTCTTTATAGTTTAAGTTCAGTCTAATAACCTAAGAAGAGATGGCAAGAGATGATGTTATCTCAAATTCAACAGCAGCAAGAGGTCTTGGAACGACAAGAACAAAAGGAAAGAAAAGTGGCAAGTCCAGATAAATTACCAAAACTAGAGATCTCTTCCTTTAACGGGAATCAATTAAAATTGACTAAAATTTGGCATACTTGCGAACGAACAGTACAATACAATGAACTGGAACAATAGACAGGTTAGTGCAAGTACACTGAGAATGTTGTTTCGTGTAGAAGCTGATCGTGTACACATGGGGATTGACATTTGTACACTCAGAGCCCGTATTGGTGTATTCACACAACCCATACACCGTCCGACCGTCTGTCCGTCCGCAGCACATTCTGAGTATACCAACCCTATACAGAAGTCACGGATATTCATCTTGAAACATTTGCAGTTATGCTCTTCTTTACTGGGCTTTTGCTGTATATCAAAGTTGTAGCTTCAGTCAGGAGCTTTATTTCAAAAACTTTGCGCATACCAGAAACAATAGACACTATGATGTATTTGGGCTTATATAGGTAATTCTTCGAACGGGACCTATTACTGTTTCGAACCCTTCATCTTCTCCACCTTCACCCCAGGGTGTGTTTTATGGTCCTTATATGAGCATGGAAACACAGTATATCCTAAATTCAATGGCGGATTTTAACAGAAGAACAAACGAAGGTATTTCTGAAGTACGCGATAAGGTCAAAGCCGTGCGTCATAATATGGCCGACGTTAAGCAAGAACTGAGAGATATTAACCACAGGATCGGTCGAATTGAACATAAGAAAAAAAAGTCTTTGAATGAAGATTTGGCATGAGTGATGATAAGGATGATAAGGAGAAAACAAAAGATAGTTTTGTTGCAAATTTTTTGTTTGTTGGATTTAACGTCCACCGACAGTATTTCAGTCATTTGTAGACGATGTCTACTTGAGACAAATATAGACTTGACTATTGAGTTTACAGTCGCTTCGACAGTATTCAGTCATATAGCGACGTCCAGCTAATTACAGGTGCAGGAAGACCCTGAATGCATGGAGGCATCCGGCTAAAACCACCGACCTACCGAAAGCCAGCAGACATATATAGTAGGTATGTGGTATAATACCACACCCAGTAACATTATCCTGACACCAGGCCAACCAGTCCTGCAACTACCTTATATGCTGAGCGCCAAGCAAGGTGCTATAACAGTACCGTTTTTTACGACTTTGGTATGTCGCGGCCGGGGATTGAACCCACGACCTCCCGCTACTGAAAAATAAAGGCGATATATAAATAAAAGAACCTGATTGAGTTCTGTTCCATAATCATAACACTTCTTCTAACTTTCTGTTTATATTTTAAGTTTCAAATCAATACCTTGTACAGAGTTATGCTCCAAACAAAAAATTAAAAAAAAATGATGTAAGGAAGGAAGATAATAATAATAATAATAATAATAATAAAGAAAAAAACAAAAACAAAAAACAAAAAAAACACACAGAGATGAGGTAGAGTTATGATTCTTGGTCTCTTGGTCTCTGCACTTTTCCTTGTTATCATCAACTTATAGTTTCAAGTCTGTACCTTGTATAGGTTTTCAAGCATATAGTAAATAAGCTATAGTAAATAAGCTATAAACTAGACAGAAATTCATTGTAAAATTTAAAAATGGGAGATAATTCAAAAATTAATCAAGGTAGAATTATGGATCTTGGTTATTGCACTTCCCAATCTCACCATATATTTATATTTTAAGTATAAAGTCTATACCGTGCATAATTCATGGGTTTTGCTCTTTACAAAAATTGAAAAATGGTTGTTTTGAAACGGAACTGTTTTGTCGTTTTAGCAGATTTTACACTAGACTCGGGTGTTCCATGGAAAAACGTTTGAACGTGTGTCCTATACCCAGTAGCTCTATCTACAGGAGGAGTAACTCAAAAGATATTGAAATAAATAGTCATGGGTCTTGTAATCTGCACTTTTTTTCATATGTTCTGTCTGTATATGAAGTTACATGCCAGTGGTGCAAATATCCACCCATCCAGGACAGAGATAGTATCCGGAAACCAAAAAAAATTACACCAATTTATGACCTTTTATTGTTTACTGTGACCTTGACCTTTGAATTACATCCTGGATCTTTCACGTGACACTTTGTCTTCTAGAGGAGATCATTGATACCAAGTTATATAAATATCCATGCATCCAGGACAGAGTTAGTGTCCTGAAACCAAATAATACCAAATTTTATGACATTTGATCTGTGTTTTAAGTTACAAACCTGGATCTTTCGCGCGACACTCCTTCTTTGAGGAGATCATTGATACCAAGTTATATAAATGTCTTTCCATTCAGGACAGACTTAATGACCAGAAACTGAAAAATATCCCATATCATGACCTTTGATCTGTGATTGTGACCTTGACCTTTGAGTTACAATCCTGGGTCTTTCGCGCGACACTCCGTCTTCTTGAGGAAATGATTTCAAATTATATCAAAATGCATGCATACAAGACAAAGTTAGTGTCCGGAAACGAAAAAGCTCAGACAGACGGACAGATACACACCCACGGACGGATGGTCCGATTTTATCATAGCTTTGGGAGCATAAAAAGGGAGATAATTCAATAATTTGACCAGATAGAGTTATGCTTTCTAGTCACTGCACTTCACATGGTGACATTCTATTCATATAAGAAGTGTCAAGTCAATACCTTTTATAGTTTTTAAGTTATGATCAATGTAAAAGTTGCCGACAATCTAAAAGGCAGACAGGGCAAAACAATCTACCCCAGATCACAGATAATAATTTAAAGATCAAAATTAACTATTTTCTGCAGTAATACACTTCAAATGTTCATAAATAGTGTATATTGTTGGAAGCATTCTAATGAAACACAACAAAAGGGTCATAGAGGCCCTGGATCGCTCACCTGAATATAGGGTTATCAAAGGCACAACTATTCTAAAACATTTTTATATCTAGCCAGTAGTTTTGAAGGATATGATTTTTAAAGTTTTTTTTCTTTCCGTTGCCATGGCAACCAGAGTTCTTCATGGATCAAGTTTAATTTAGCAACTATTGTGAAGGTTCACCCAGGGATCATCCCTGCCAAGTTTAGCTTCTGTCCTGCGGTTTCAGATGAGATATCGTTTAACGCAAACTGTTGACATGGACGACACACGACGTCGGACGTAGGGTGATCACAAAAGCTCACCTTGAGCATATAGTGCTCAGGTGAGCTAAATACAGAAACATTAAACAAACTGTGAGGTTTAAGTTCTAACCTCATTTTTCAGTACAGATGTACGGCACTAGTAAGTGTCCTTGACCGACTTTGACATGGACATTTTTTACGATGCAACATTTATAATCTATCATTTGCTCCTCATGCCATAATCTTTCACGTCTATCATTATATTGTTATGTTTTCCATGATTCGTGTATATTGCATGCACAAGTGTCAGTGTGTAAGCTGTTTAGGAAATATATCTCTATTATAAAACTTGTAAAGTGAAATACGAATTTATTTGAATATGAAAATACTTCAAATTTTTGTGTGCTGTGCTTCATCAGCTTTAGTGTGGCTTAGAATGGAACGGAACATTAAATTACAATTGGATCTTCACCACAGCGGGCATTCATGTGTCGATGGTACGATATTCCAATAGGGCCATCGGCGAAATCCCGAAAGTACGGTGACGAAAACACGAAGACGAAAAGTAAAACTATATATCATGTTTTATTATTGTGTTTTCATTATCGTTGTTTTTATACGCCGCGGGAGGCGGTCGTATATTGGCGTCATCCTCTCCGTCTGTCCGTCCGTACGTACGTCCGTACGTCCATATCTTGTGAACGCAACAATTCCTTTGTTTCTGAATAAATATTTTTAAAACTTAGTCGATGTCATTACTATAATGGGTAGATGTGCATGAAGTGGCGACTTTCCGGTTCATTGATTTTTACAAGATTTGTGTCCCTTGAAACTTAGTCTCTGTAGCTGATAGATATTGCAGCCTTGTGAACGCAACTCCTCCTACATTTCTGAATGAATCTTTTCAAAACTTGGTCAATGTCATTACTATAATGTGTAGATGTGCATGAAAGTGGGGGTTTTCCGGTTCATTGATTTTTACAAGATTTGTGGCCCTTGAAACTTAGTCTCTGTAGCTGATAGAATTTGCAGCCTTGTGAACGCAACTCCTCCTACATTTCTGAATGAATCTTTTCAAAACTTGGTCAATGTCATTTTTATAAGGTAATGTCAGAAGTGGCGATTTTCCGTTTCAATAATTTTTTTACAAGATGTTTGTCCCTTGAAACTTAATATCTGTAGCTGATTGATATTGCAGCTTTTTAAACACAGCTCCTCCTACATTTTTGAATGAATCTTTTCAAAACTTGGTCAATGTCATTACTATAATGAATGAACCGGAAAGTCGCCACTTCATGCACATCTACCATGTGCATGAAGTGGCGACTTTCCGGTTCATTGATTTTTAAAAGATTTGTGTCCCTTGAAACTTAGTCTCTGTAGCTGATTGATATTGCAGCCTTGTGAGCGCAACTCCTCCTACATTTCCGAACTAATCATTTCAAAACTTGATCAGTGGCATTACTATAATGGGTAGATGTGCATGAAGTGGTGATTTCCGGTTCATTGATTTTTACAAGATTTATGTCCCTTGAAACTTAGTCTCTTTAGCCGATTGATATTGCAGCCTTGTGAACGCAACTCCTCCTACATTTCTGAATGAATCTTTTCAAAACTTGGTCAATGTCATTATTATAATGGATAGATGTGCATGAAGTGGCGATTTTCCGGTTCATTAATTTTTACAAGATGTTTGTCCCTTGAAACTTAGTCTCTGTAGCTGATTGATATTGCAGCCTTGTGAGCGCAACTCCTCCTACATTTTTGAATGAAATTTTTCAAAACTTGGTCATTGTCATTACTAAAACGGGTAAATGTGCATGAAGTGGCAATTTTCCAGTTCATTGTTTTTTTTACAAGATGTTTGTCCCTTGAACCTTCATCTCTGTAGCTGATTGATATTGCAGCCTTTTGAACGCAACTCCTCCTACATTTTTGAATGAATCTTTTCAAAACTTGGTCAGGTTCATAACTTTAATGGGTAGATGTGCATGGAGTGGCAATTTTCCAGTTCATTGATTTTTACAAGATGTTTGTCCCTTGAAACTTAATATCTGTTGCTGATTGATATTGCAGCCTTTTGAACGCAACTCCTCCTACATTTTTGAATGAATCTTTTCAAAACTTGGTCAATGTCATTACTATAATGGGTAGATGTGCATGAAGTGGCAATTTTCCAGTTCATTGATTTTTACAAGATGTTTGTCCCTTGAAACTTAATATCTGTAGCTGATTGATATTGCAGCTTTTGAACGCAACTCCTCCTACATTTTTGAATGAATCTATTCAAAACTTGGTCAATGTCATACCCTTGAAACTTAGTTCTGTAGCTGATTGATATTGCAGCCTTGTGAACGCAACTCCTCCTACATTTCTGAATGTATCTTTTCAAAACTTGGTCAATGTCATAACTAAAATGAGTAGATGTGTATGAAATGGTAATTTTCCGGTTCATTGATTTTTACAAGGTTTGTGTCCCTTGAAACTTAGCTTCTGTAGCTGATTGATATTGCAGCCTTGTGAACGCAACTCCTCCTACATTTCTAAACGAATCTTTTCAAAACTTGATCTGTGGCATTACCTTAATGGGTAAATGTGCATGAAGTGGCGACTTTCCGATTCATTGATTTTTACAAGATTTGTGTCCCTTGAAACGTAGTCTCTGTAGCTGATTGATATTGCAGCCTTGTGAACGCAATTCCTCCTATATTTCTGAACAAATCTTTTCAAAACTTGATCTGTGGCATTACTATAATAAGTAGATGTGCATGAAGTGGCGATTTTTCGGTTCATTAATTTTTGCAAGATTTGTGTCCCTTGAAACTTAGTCTCTTTAACTGATTGTTATTTCAGACTTGTGAATGCAATTCCTTGTGTTTCTGACCTAATCTTTTCAAAACTTGGGCAAAGCAGGGATTTTGATGTTTATCAATATTTGCAATAGTTATGCCTTTCTTAACATGGTCTCTTGAAAACACAACTCAAGTTTCCACACAGGTAAAAGTGCATAAAGCAGGGATTTTATGGTATAGTGATTTTTGCAAGAGTTATGCGGAGAAAGAAAAAAGGATTCATATTGATACTGCTATTTGACCTACTTTCATATTGGAAGCCTTTTTAGGGTTCTATCTCTGTTCAGCTAAATTAATTGGTCTCACAGACTTCATTATGAGCTTATGCTTAAGAAATGTTAAAAGCCATAATTAAAAGGACCCTCTTGGTCTTTATATTTTGTGGCGGCGTATATTGTGGCAGCACTGGCACTCTTGTTCGTTTTCGTATTCAGTCTTTCGTTGTGTTCCCGATAGTTTTTTTTTTATTTGGTATGGGACCTTAAGAAATTCCACACGAAGATGGGCCATTAAGTGTGGGGCAGATAAGCAAACTGTAAACAGATATTCACATTACTTATGTTTTTAGTTGTAATTGGATAAATCAGAACCCGGTCTTAAAAAATAAGGAATGCTTTAATGTTTTACATCAGCAAAGATGTCGACAGTACTTTTGAATATTAAAGGTCGAGGAAATAGCCGATGTCCGTGTCGGGATTAGTAATATAAACTACTGGGTTTATGATTTAAATGAAATATACAACTGAATGAAATCCAAAATCAAAATATCCTCTGCTTAAAGCTAGCTCAGTGACTTCGGTTAACAAACCCGCCCCAAACTCAATCATCCACACCAATACCTTAATCAGTCCCTGCAGCAACTCAAAGTTAATGCCCTGGTTCTGTGACTATGTTATTTCCGTTATTTAAACATTTATTTTTCTGTGAAAATATGACATATTTTATGTCAATATACACATATATAGCGTCAATAAATATCGCTCGTAGTAATGGACATTTTGTTTTCTTGGAAAACAGGTGTCTTAAGGGGAAAATAATTTCCGTAAACTAACAAGCCTCTGAACAGAAAACAATTTGTAATCCAACCAATGCACTGAAAAGCGTCAAACGTTTTTGCCTTGTTTGTTACGGAGGGAAGGTACCGAATGACATTCTTAAAGATACACTAAATTAGTTGTTGCTATTCTTGATGTGTTTGAGTTAACCATTGCTTTGACAGTATTTTAAACATGAAACGACGAGTGCCTAATTGCAGATAATGCACACAGGCAACCTAGTAAAACGATAAACATGAAGAAAGCTATCAGGAAGGTATCCTCAAACGAAAAATCCAAATAAGAACCCACTTCAGTTAGGGGCTGAAACATGTTCAGTCTGTTTCATTACCCGCTCCGACTTTGGGGCCCTCCATTAAAGAGTATAATTGTGTTTTATCCACCACAGTTACCGATATTTTAGGAACCATTTGATAGAGAATATTTACATGCAAGATATCTACAAAATGATGATTTAAAGATAGGCATTTTGATATGTTATCTTTCTGAGTAATGTTTGTTCTAGTATTAATCGGTCCCGAGGGTGTGCTCTCACCTTCCCAACGTTTCTATTTTGAGCCAAATCTAGGCATGGAAATTGTAATTCTATCAATATGTGTAGACATTAGGACTTATTTAAGTTTTAAATACATTTTTAGAAACCAAACTATATTGAACGACAGCAATCACGAACTACCTAATATTAACAAACTCAAACTCATGATAGGGGCATTACATTACTTAATTCAATGGCTAAAAAATATTTATGAGTTAGAAATAGATTAAATAATGGTGTGAAGAGGAACATGTTTTTTTGTGTTTTTTGTTTTTTTTTATAGAAAACCAGTTTGGTTTTAGTGAAAACCGTAGTACAATTGACTATGTTTTTATTTTACCCACAATTATTCAAAATATATTATTTAAAAGGAGGAATTCCTTTTTTCTAGTTGTGAGTTTCGAGTAAGAAAAGTGAGTTTCGAGTTTAAAAAAAATGAGTTTCGAGTCTGAAAAAGTGAGTTTCGAGTTAAGAAAAAGTGAGTTTCGAGTTAAGAAAAAGCGAGTTTCGAGTTAAGAAAAAGTGAGTTTCGAGTCAAGGAAAAGTGAGTTTCGAGTCTGAAATAGTGAGTTTCGAGTAAAAAAAGGTGAGTTTCGAGTGAAAAAAGGTGAGTTTCGAGTCTGAGTTTCGAGTTAAAAAATGTGAGTTTCGAGTCAAGAAAAAGTGAGTTTCGAGTCTGAAATAGTGAGTTTCGAGTAAAAAAGTGAGTTTCGAGTCAGAACAGATGACAACTAAGTGTATATACTGTACAGTGACCGGATAAAAATATGTATGTTTTGGCGACTGTGTATATATTTAACATTTGTGTGTTTTAATTGGTTTTTACGGTAAAGTATATTAAAAAATCGGGAGACAGTTGCTTATATCAGCAGTGAGTTAAATATTTATATTACTCTGACATGACGGATCGTTTAAAAATCTATATTCCGATAAACTCAAATAGTCAAGTCTATATCCCGGGTAACTGTAAAAAAAGCACGGAACATAGACTCAGAAATTCCTGTAAATGGTTCAAATGCGGCACATCTCATTCCGAAATAAACCGTTTTAAATTGTGCCGTTTTTTTCTCCACATTTTTCATAATTTATTGGTTTGATATAAGAAATAAACACTTGTCAGCACAAAAATAAACCTGTCACTTACGACTTTTCGGTATCGTCTCCCTTGACTACTCTTCTTTTGTTTTATTATTTTGCCTTTACCTTCTGGTCGAAGTTTACACACCGGCGAAACACGAATGTATTGTTGGTTTTGTTTATCGACAGGGAAGTAGTGTAAAAGTAAGTATCATTCTTGAAATGGACATTTTATTGTGCCAGTGTTCCATTGTTGTATTTTGTTTGTTAACTTTTGCTGTATGCCAACATCACTGGCATTGTGACAGTCACACTCACTGACACGCACTTTAAAAACAAACATCAAAATTATCATTTGCATTAAAATAAAGATCACAAAAAAGCATGGGTAACATGACTGAAAGTTAGCAATCATCTGCAAGAAATTGTATCAAATGATCCAGATTTTAACCATAAATAACTTATATGCGAAGATCCAGTTCCAGCAATTTGATACCAGGGGTGGGGGTGGGGGCAAACTCTGAAAACCACAGGACATAGCAGGGGGAGGGGTGGGGTCCACCCTTTATTATTTATATTTTATGCATAATATCAAAATCTCGGGGGGCGGGGGTCCCCTCTGGATCTGCGTATGACTTAGTTTACTATATTTCTGATCACTATATTTTAAGCAAAATATTTATGGTGAATCAGGTGGTGAAAAAATTGTGGCCCTCCTGTGATTCGAATTCAGTGTCCAAGCACCTTACCACTGAGCTATCAAGCCACACGATCCAAAACCTCTCCATTCACCACAAAATACCAGTAACCGGCTACATATACCACCTTCAATTTATAATCTGTCACAAATTCTTAGACACAGAAGCATTGTGAGATGCTCCGTGGCCGAGAGGGTAAAGACTCACTCAGCATCTCACCGCGTGGGTTCGAATCCCGGCAGGGTCATTCGGATTTTCATGTGAGGAAGTCTTCCAGCTGGCTTGCGGTAGGTCGGTGGTTCTGTCCGAATGCCTCCGTGCATTCGGAGTCTTCCTCCACCTGTAATTAGCTGGACGTCGCTATATAACTGAAATACTGTTGAAGCGACGGTAAACTCAAATAGCCAAGACATCTATTAAGTCAAGTTAAGTCAACTCAAGATTGTTCAAATTATTTTGATCCTTTGAAAAAAAAAAAAAAAGAAAGCCGCCAGGGGGCTAAGCCCATTTTCCTTATATGTATTCAGTACAAATTTGAAAATTCTTCTTGTCCTAAAGTACTCACTCGATTTATGGCTTGCACAGGGCAGAACCCATTTTCCACAATATCATTAGATATTTGCTGTTTATTTTCCTCCCACTAATACCTGGTTCTCAGGTGAGCGATCCAGGGCCATCATGGCCCTCGTGTTAAATTACCACTGCGTTTTTATTTTCATTCTATCATACTGAAGTTAATGTCAAATTGAACAGCATTGATTAATCTTTTTTAATATGAAAATGATATTTTAACGAACTTGAAGATAAAAGCTTTATACCCAAGAAGTTAAACTGTTTATATGTTGAAAGATGAACCTATACCTTTTTTCTTTACTTTGCATTTTTCTTCTTCTTTTTTTGTGCTAATATACGTATTATAGAAATTATGTTATCTAAAAATATGAATTTCAAAAGCTTTTTAATGGTGTATACATTTTACATGGCTGCCAAAAGTAGAGATATTCACAGATGTGGAAACTATGTATATTGGTTCAAATATGTTGTATTACAAATACCAAAGAGTAACAAACAAAAGCAACTATTCCTTAGTGAATTTGTCCAGAACCCACAGTATTTGATACAAATATAGATAATCTTAGAAATTTGGTTAATCAATCATCAAATACCATTTCTGATGAAAGTGTTGTATTCATAATTTTGTATGTTTGCTTGTGAGGTGTTTTGGGGATGGATCCCCGACCCCCTAACACCAATTACCGGGAGAATAAATGGGCTACTTGATAGCTGAAATTAAAAATAATAATAATAAGGTTGATCAATATGACAGTTAATTCTCAGATGATGTTATTTTTAACTGTATTTTTATAGTCACTCAACAATAAGAATGATATAGTGTAAATATAGACAATAATATTTACGGAAAGTAAAAAAAAATCACGTAATCATTTTCTGCTAAAAAAATAACAAAAAAAAAAAAATTTTTGGTTAAAAAAATAGAGATATTCACAGATGTGGAAACGCATGATATATATATATATATATATATATATATATATATATATATGCCTTTATTTTAAAAAGCATGAGACCAGGTGTTACTTTTGTAGCCGCAACCTTATTTACGGGAAAACGGTTTATTTTGGCACTGATTTTATTCATACTCGTCAGAGAGTCGGTAAAAAAGTTGTGTCAACAACTATAAGAATTAATTCATTAATGAAGTTGTATTGTCAATCGGTTTAAACGATATTTTGATACTTAATACATACTCTGAGAAAGACCTCTGCTTCATAACAAGGGAGTTAACAATGTATTGCGAATACATTTATATCTTCAACTGTACTCGAAACTCACTTTTTTCTGACTCGAAACTCACTTATTTTAACTCGAAACTCACTTTTTCCGACTCGAAACTCACTTTTTTCGACTCGAAACTTTCCTTTTCTGATCCGAAAATCACTTTTCCATCTCGAAACTCATTTTTTGCAACTAGAAACTCACCTTTTCTAACTCGAAACTCACTAAAAATTATATCTCATTTAAAAGTAGGAAGCTATAATGTGCTTTCATTGACTATAAATCATGCTTTGATGCAAAAATATTGATAAAGTTAATACAGTGTGGTATTAGTTGCAAGTTCTTGAACATGTTGAAATTTTCATATGTTTGTTTGTTTGTGGGTTTAACGTCCCACCGACAGTATTTCAGTCATTTGGAGACGACGTCTACTTGAGACAGATATAGTGTGCAGCATCACGCCGTAGACATATCGCATGATACCAAATTCAGTCACATTATCCTGACACCGGGTCATCCAGTCCTGCAACCTGAGCACCAAGCAAGCGAGCTATAACAGTGCCCTTTTTTACGTTTTTGGTATGTCGCAGCCGGGGATCGAACCCACGACCTCCCGCTCCCGAGCGGACGCTCTAACCACACGGCCACCGGAGACGGTGAAATCTTTATATTCGCAGGTGTCTGCGTGAATGAGATTGACTCAAAGTACCTTAATACCACGATCAGTTTGAAGCAAGAGGAACCCCTCTCCCCGATATTTCCTTTTTTGTGAATGACATAAATGAATGTTTCGATTTTGATTATTTCACATTTACAGGTCTCCAACTTCTGAAGTCACATTTAATGTTGTTTGCTGGTGATATAGTGTTATTCACAATGGATAAAGAAATTCTGCAATTACAAATAAATAACAAACATATTCATTATCAAAAACGAGGTCCTACAATAAAGTTAAATGAGACAAAAATATGTTTCTTTGAAGAAAATCGAATCTAACCATAATTTTGAAAGGTATATAAAACATGAAAAAAAAATGAAGTAGGTGAAACTTTTTGTTATCTTGGTATCAAATTTGTAAAGTCCGGGAATCTTAGAGTTGCAGGAAGGGCATTATCGGACCAGGCATCAAGAGTTTTGAATAATTTATTTTTGTTATTCATAAAATAACATGCGATATAAAGATGAAATTTCCATTATTTGACAAACTAATTACACACATTTTATTATATGGATCTAAGGTATGGGGATTTATAAGATAGACTACATCTTAAATTCTGAAAAGTATATTAGTGTTACGTAAACGCAGTGAATAGGGAAACTGGGTAGGCTACTATTATGTACATGAGCTTTACTAAGATCATTAAGGTACTGGATAAAAATTTCTACATATAATAACAACCTAATCCATGCATCATTAAATAGTCAGTAGAAAAAATTATTTTCCAATAAATGGTAGTTTCTGGATAAGTAAAATCAAAATTACATTGGATAATCTGGATGGTATTTCAAACCTTTGGTGAAGTGAACATCTCAGTGATAAAATATATCCGAATCTCTATGAACGTGTTAAAGACCAATTTGTACAATTATGGCGAATGCAAGATTGGAATATTAAATTTAAAAAAAAAAATGATTTCGAACCATATCTATTTTATATTAAGAATGATTTGTTGAGCATATCACTTACAAGTTTAGATTAAATTCCCATAATTTGACTATTGAGTCCGGTAGGTTTAACAATATGAATAGGATAGATATTATTTATTTATTATGTAATCTAAGACAGATAGAATCAGTACCATTTCTTATACATATGTCCTAAATATAGGGATATAAGAGATACACTTTAAGCTAGAAAAAGATCGTTTCCAACAGTTCACAGTTTTATAAATATAATGTCAAGTAGGTCTAGAAAAATATGTTTAAACTTTGCAAAATATGTTTAAAAAAGCAATAAATTTGAGAGCATCTGCTTTAAAGTAAGTTTCAGTTGTATTTTGTGTGTGTGTGTGTGTTTCTTTTTTTTTTCTTTTGTTGTTGTTGTTTTTTAATAAATATCCTGATATGCAATATATTGCCTTTTTATTTGACACTTTTTTTTTATATCGTAGAGAAATACATTAGACAAGAGGGCCAAGATGGCCCTAATGGTCGCTCACCTGAGAAAGATGATTGCTTATGAAATAAAGATGCTTGAGTGTAAAAGTGAAATCTGGCTTTTTTTATGGTGAAATGGGCACAACTCCTAAATTTACAAGTCAATATCAGTTATAATTGAACCTGATTGTGAGATAATGGGCATAAACATTGTCTTAAAGTTTAAAAATGATTGTTAAAAAAATGAAGTTGGTAGAAAATAAACAAAGTGAAATCTTGCATTTTTTGTATTAAAAGGGGCATAACTCCTGACCTAAATGACCCATCTCAGCCACAATTGAACTCAATCGAGACATTATGGTCATTAACATTGCCATAAAGTTTGAAGATGATTGCTCAAAAGATGAAGATGCTAGAGTGTAAACAAAGTGAAATATGGCATTTTTTTAATATTAAAAGGGGCATAACTCCTGACCTAATTGATGAATCTCAGCCATAATCGAACTCAATCGAGACCTTATAGTCATAAGCATTGCCATAAAGTTTGAAGAGGATTGCTCAAAAGATGAAGATGCTAGAGTGTAAACAACTTGAAATATGGCATTTTTTGAATATTAAAAGGGGCATAACTCCTGACCTAACGGTACGATATCAGCCATAATTGAACTTGGCCGTGATTTTATGGTTATAAACATTGAAATTTGAAGATAATTGCTATGAAATGAAGATGCTAGAGTGAAACAATGTGAAATTGGCTTTTTTGAATTTTAAAAGGGGCATAACTCCTGACCTAAGTTCCGATATCAGCCATAATGAACTTGGCCGAGATTTTATGGTTATAAACATTGTTTTAAAGTTTGAAGATAATTGCTCATAAAATGAAGATGCTAGAGTGCAAACGAACAAATTGTGGACGACGGACGACGGACGGACGGACGGACGACGGACATTCATCGATCCTAAAAGCTCATCCTGAGCACACGTGCTCAGGTGAGCTAAAAAGTCTGAGAAACGACAAAAGACTTCAACATATGTTCCGACGCAGTTTAATTCTCCGTCATCTGCACGGCCATCTCTGAACAGGGATAGTTCCCAAAATTTTCAATCTGACAAAAACAAGCAGGAAGAGAAACCAGAGGAATCGGTTCCTTCCTTTCGCATCCCCAAAATAAAAGCATTGTTTTCATTCAAACTTATCTGCTCTTCCGCAAGTACCAAGTTGCGGGCGTCTGAGATTGTTTCTGAAAACTGATAAAAGATAACTTTAGATCATTGGGTTCAGTCATAAATAAAAGAGGGTTACAAATTAGAATTTCTAGAAATTCCACAGGAAACAGGGATTCGTACCACAGTTGTACCTATTCAAGATCGGGTTCTTATTTTGCAAGATATAATTTACTTACAAAAGACGCGATAGAAAAGTAGATGCTCAGCTTGCTCAATGTTTTTACAGTACCCAAGAAGAATGGAATGATTGTGCCAGTTATCAACCTCAAACCCCTCAACCGGTATCTTGAAAGAAACATTTCAAAATGGACACTTAAGCAAAGGCAATGAATTTAGTGAGGCCATGCACAAGACTGGACAATAACAATAAATCTTTCCGACGCAAACATGTATATTCCAATATTCAGGAATCACAGAAAGTTTCTAAGATTCAGTTTCCTGGGACAAAGTTACTAGTGGAAAGTTCTGTGCTTGGATCGACTCACCTCCCCTAGTCTTTACAAAACTTGTTTTATTCGTAGCCACACTATTTAAGACTAGCTGTTTATCTAGATTGGCTAGGTCTGAATAAATCAAGAATGTCCTGCTTTAGGATCTGAAATTATGTCATCATCTTATGGCCTCTCTATGTTTCATGATCAATTTAGAGAAATCAAATCTGAACCTAAGTCAAAATTTTAGGGTTCTATTTAGGGGCACTGTTCAATCCCAAATACTATACCAGTACGTGTACTTCAACTACTTGAGAACTGGTCAGTGATTGGTAGGTGTTGCTTGTGGTCAAGCTGGTTTTGCTTAAGTGATCATTTTTATCTAAAAATAGCACAACGCTGTGGTCAGTCAGAACCAGGCAGGCTGTTGTCACGGTGCATAACCATATCGGCGGGCTCTCTGCGAAAATCGCTATATCGGCAGACTCTCTGCGTTCGTACCGGTCATTCTCTGCCATAAACATAAATACACGATAGACAGATTGCAGAAAAAGGGATCAATGGTCACTTTTAACAGGTGAGTTGCACAATATGAAGTAGTGCACGGAATATTCTTTTTGCTTTTTAAAAAAAACATTCTGCTAGCGTACTTAGTATTTTATTGCTGTGAAGTAACATTTTCATGTTTCTGGCCCTTCATTTGTTTCAAAACACACCATTCATTCTCTCTTATGCAAGAAGCAGGATAGCTTGTCAGTTTTGTGATACTATATGTCAACAAGTTATTGCACATTGGATTTGTATTAATGCTCTGTGGTGGCAAATGTCCTTGAAATATAAGGTTTTTCCTCCTCGCATGTATATTGTTCATTACTACAAAAAGAAAACTAAAACATCGGCGTAATCGCGTTGCTACGGCAACTGAAAGTGATATTTAAGTAAATATCTATTTTCTAAAAAAAAGACTTCTGTGACATAGTCCTACCAAACTTGTAAAATCCGTCAACATAAAACATAGCTGCATGAATACTCTTGGGCTTTGAAATAAAAACGGGTGTTTGTAAATCTAATGACTTAACAGTGATTTTTACTCATAAAAAATAAAAATACCATCGGTATTGCAAATTATATACATGGAATTTTCTTTTACATTTCGTTACCCATAGAACTATCCTATTTAAATATATCAAATTTTCACCTTTTTATCAAGAAAGGTGTAAGTTCTTTTTACTAACCAGAGCAACATCTCTGAAAATTTTATTTATTGTCCTTACAAAACATTTAATTATGTATTCAGTATTTTAGTGACCATGATTAAAAGTGACTTTTTTAGTTATATTTTTTGTCGTATTTTCTCCAGTAACAATTAATGACAATACCATCATTGAACCCAGTGTCTTGGTATTTTGTTTTTGTGTCAGTAACAACTTCCATTCACAACCACATGTAATCATGAAGCATATATGGCCTAGTTCTATTGTTGGTTCCTGATTGTTGCATCATTCTATAACGTGATTATTAGACGTCTCTGTTGATTAGCATAATTCAGTTAAAAAAAGACCGAATACTGTTGAAAAATAAAATCAATGTATGGCTTCACTCTCGTTTTGACAAGCATGTTAATGTGTAAACTGATGACGTTAGCACATCGTGTGCTAAAAATTAATGGATTTATTGATACATCATATTTATTTATATTTCATTTTTTAAGTAATATGTTAGTATGGCACTTATTCCATGGCACGCGTTAGGGAATAAGCAATGCAATTAAAAAATATGAGAATTATTGTAATAACCAGTTCTCTAGAGGAAATTTAATGTTTAAATTTTCATCGACAATGTGTGCTAAGATAGTTAAAAAGTAAGTAACACATAAAACCTTTAATAGATTTGTTTGAAAACAATACAAATTTTAAATAAAGTACGAAAGTGAAAGCACAAAGAAGGGGTAAGGACCCATGAATGTATTCCTTTTCCGTAAACAATAGGAGAACATGTCTTGCAGAGTGTCTGTCTGTGGCAAATGCAGAGAGTCTGCCTGTGCTTTAACAAGAGGGCCAAGATGGCCCTGTGTCGCTCACCTGAGTAAGATGGCTGTGTTAGGCATAATGACAAAAAATCTGGCATCTAAAGTGTTTTTCTAACATTTGACGAAGTGACCTACATTTTGATCCTACCTGAATTTGCACTCAACTGGGAATTCATGCAGTCATCATTCATATCCAGTTTAATGAAGACTGGGACAAAAATGTAGGTCTCCTGAGTGTTCACAAGATTTTTCTAAAATTTGCCCCCTTTGGCCTTTAATTTTTAATTTGACCTGGTGACCTATTATTGACCCCACATGATCCATTTTCATAACAATCTAAGATATCATGTAGATAAACATCCTGACCAAGTTTCATGAAGATTTGACCAAAACTGTGGCCTCTAAAGTGTTCACAGGGTTTTTCAAAGATTTGTTGTGATGTAGAAAACATCCTGACCAAGTTTCATGAAGATTCAGCCAAAACTGTGGCCTCTAGAGTGTTCACAAGCAATTGTTGACGACGGACGACGCACGACGGACAAAAGGCGATCACAAAAGGTCATCCTGAGCACAAGTGCTCAGGTGAGATAAAATGTGATGTGCAGAGAGACCTCCGGTGCACCAACAAAACCGAAAGTAGGGGCTTATCAAGAAATTTAAATAAATATCGGCCAATTTATCGGTATCTCCTTGAAAAATATACCTAAAATAATACGTACGATGTTCATATTATGGACGTTATAACAGCAATAACTCGCTAAAGCCTGTAGAAAGTATTAAGGTCGTGTTCCATGTTGGTACATCACTGAACTGTTTGTCCGAGTTTCAGAGCGCAGTCACTGATAATTGAAAAGTTTACACGCATATACATAGTAAAATATTCCAATATTCCGTGCACTACTTAGTATTGAGCAACTCATCTGTTAAAAGTGACAATTTATCCTTTTTTCTGCCATCTGTCTATCGTGTGTTTGTGTTTGTGGCAGAAAATGACCGGTGCGAACGCAGAGAGCCTGCCTATATAGCGATTTCCGCAGAGAGCCCGCCGATATGGTTATGCACCGTGGTTGTAGAGGGAGGACCTGTTTCATCATAAGTGATACTGTAAGATTTTCCCTTGCCCTGTAGTTTAGGATAATATTGAGTTATTTAGGTTTTTATTCGCGTGGACTGATTTCGTCTCATTTACAGCATTGTGTAGTAACATATTTATTTTTCTTTATCATATAGGTAGCTACTGCTGATGCATCCCCGCTTCTGTGTAATCATTGGTCAACTATGCCAGAGATGATATTGTGGAAGACTGACTATTTTATTATAATGATTATTTTGAAGTATTTGAAATGCCGTCATGATATGGTTGATATTTTTGTTCGTTTATGGAGAGACGTGCAAATGCACCTGCAAGCTTTTGTGGTTTCATGTCACCTTTGGACATACGTGTTAGCGTTGTAAATATGTAACGTCTATGTTGTTGCGTGTTTGAAGCCTACGTTTCAGAATGCCCAAAATACCAAAGTCCATGGGAGCTGCATCCGGGCTTTATGGCATCCATTCTGCAGGAGTGATATAATTGACTTTGTGTTTCTTGAAAAAAATCAATCATTTTGGCAGTGTGACTAGAAGCCGAACACCACATCATTTTCTCTTCCAGTAAAACACGGAAATGGCTTTCGAACCTTGTCTATGTAATACATGTACTTTGCATTGACTTTCACCCCTTTATTGATAAAAATCAAAGACGTCTTGCCATAGAAACTAACAACGGCCAAAACCATAAACTCAGATACAACGAACTCAAGTTTGTTTAGGTCTGTCTCATTAGAACGAGCGTAGCAAACACGACGCCGATCATAACTTCCGCCCATATAGAACATAGCCCCGTCAGTGGTGACTACGTTTTTCCATTTTCCACGGTTAAGAATTTAAGCCAGCAGAAAAGCAGTTTCGTAAGAATGACAAAGGTATGTCTGTAGGCATTGTTTTATGTAACGTATGTCACATACATGTAATATACTCAATAACACTAACCTGTTGAATATTTCTTTTTGCATTTAAAAAACTCGCGTCCTTGATATTGCCCAGGCCATATCAAAATGGACAGTCCGTCGAGAAGGGTAAATAGACATATCACTTCTGAAAAAAAAAAATGCGAAAATGCAAATAGAATTAAAAAAGGAGAGAAGAAAGTTGAAATCGTCAGTAGTTACGGTATTTCACCAATCTCTTTAACTGGGATTTTAAAGAACGAGGATGAAATACCGACTCCTACCAGTGCCATACTATTTCACCATAACACCATCGTTCATCAAATTATGAAATCGTTGAGAAACATTGTATAAGTGTTTTAAAGCAGCTTGTGTCAGACACCTCGGACATATACTGTTGACATGTATACGTTGTTGTTGTTGTATTGGGGTTTACCGTCGCTGCGATAGTATTTCAATCATATAGTGACGTCCAGCTAATTACAGGTGGAGGAAGACCCCGAGTACACAGAGGTACCCAGGTAGAACCTCAGACCTACCGCAAGCCAGCTGGAAGGCTTCCTCACGTTGACATGTATACATGTACTGAATATTGATATAGTTTTCCATGAATGTTAAACAGGGAAATATACATTTTGTAAAACATGGTCATGGCTGTTCTTATTTCACAATTTACCCTATTTTGTTACCATTCATATAAACTTGGTGTAGTTTACAAAAATAACATAGATTTACTGTGTCTTTATTTAAAACGAAATTTTCGTTTTACGGGTAAGACGAAATTTGGATACGACGAAATAATTTGCAAGGTCCCCATAATTTCGTTATAAGAGAGCTTAACTGTAGCACTGAATGTCTTCAAAAGTCCATTTGTAAAATCCCGGGACTACTTGCATCTTTTGAAGTTAATGACCTCTTCCCCAATACTCGCCTGAATATGCATCCAAACCAAAAGCATCTTCAGTATTTCTGGAAACCATCTAAAGATTCTAGAGATAGACAAACAAATTCCATGTTCTTCACACCTAATATCTCATTTGCTGTGGTGGAAACAAAAACAGAACATTTTAAAGGTTCGATCTCTTCAGAATTAGTTGACAGAAGTAACCATCACTACGAATGCATCAAAGACCTGTACAGGGGTCATGTTGCAAACTTGATCATGCAGGTTTCATGGACCTCTCACAGCAACACTAATGGCATATCAATCTGCTAAAAATGGAAGCTATTCTTATGGCACTGAAGCAGTTTTTGAAAGATTCAGAAATCAGTTTTGATCCAATCAGACAATATAACCTGTGTCCAATATATAAATCGCCAAGGGGGGACACGCTCTAGCCAGTTACACTTCAAAACTTCGTAGAATTGGCATTTGGCTATCAAGAATCAGATATCTCTAAAAGCTGTACATTTGTGTGGCAAGGAAAACCGCCTAGCAGCCCAGTTGAGTCGTCGAAAAAAAAAAAGAAACAGAATGGTCCTTGATTGTGCAGAATATTTTTGCGATGTAGGGTCACCCATTCATAGATCTGTATGTATCGAATCTGAACCATCAAACGGTAATAATCTGCACCTGGTATCTGAGTTTTCTGGCATTTGCAATAGATGCTCTCTCAGTTTCGTGGGAGGGCATGTTTGCTTAAGCTTACCCCCTTCCCCCAATATATCTGATACAAAAAATTCTAATGCACATGTCTCAATTTCAGTGCGAGATTATCCGGATAGCCCTTCTGTGGCCACGCAAGCTTTGGTACACTTCTGAATGCAACTCATGTACACTTACCTCTGATTCCAGCTTTGCTGGTGCAGCCAAAGACAAAACTTTTCATCCACAGCCAGATCTGTTTCAGCTGACGGCATGGAAACTGTCGACAGACAATTCCAAGATAGAAGCTTTTCGAAAAGGCCAGGAAAACTTCTCAGAGAGTCATTGCGTAGAAGAACTCAAAATTTCAGGAGATTCTGTAGCTGGTGTGGTAGACGGAGACCAATAAAGTATCTGTTTCAGGTTTCACAATTTCTTACAGATATCTGTCACGATTGGTTGCAATATCGCACAATTGCAGGTTACAGATCCATGTTGTCAGTGGTATGGTCTCCAATAGATGGTTTCAAAGTCTGGCAGCAGATTTATCATAGTTGGTTTTAATTCTGGGCCTCCACAGAAAAAGTTAGTTCCAGAATGAAATCCAGAATCTGTACTTTCCTCTTTGCAAAAGAAGCTATTTGAACCTACGAGGAAAGCTTCTTTAAAATGTGTTACCTTCAAGATTATATTCTTGATTTCTTTTACCCGTTTCAGGAAATGTAGCGACATTCAGTCTCTGTATCTAAGTGAGGGCTCAGTCAACGTTCAAAATTCAGGCATTTTCAAGACATGGGTTATCTAAAGAAAAACACAGGCAGGGCCATTATAGTACAAACACTTTCATACCAACCTTTGAAGAGAATAAAAAAAAAATCTCAATTATTATTAAAAAAAGAAACTTTTCTGAAAGGGCCTTATGAGTCAGGTGAAAAACAAGTTTGAGAGTTTGAATGAACGCATAAATATGCAATACTACAGATACGTCAATTTAGCTGGAATATTTTGAAATTCTCAGTTTGTAACAAATCCTGGACATTTATCATCTTTGATGGAGCTTCGAGAAAGAAAATGTTTATAAAAACTTGCCTGATGCCTTATATTACCTACGGATTATCTACAATACCGTAATCATATCCACAAAAACGGAATTTCACGGCCACCAATTCGGCTGATTCTGACAAGTCCCGGAAACTGCCTTATTTACATAAATATAAAAAAACAAGCAATCTAAAAATAGAAGTGCATGCATCACTTCATCTGGGAGTACAGTGCTCAACTTTATTGAATTATTTCTCCGATGAAAAACAAAAGCAACTAGAGAACACATGAATTCATTTTCTCTAAAGATCTTTACTGGCTTAGAAGGTAAAATTGTTTGGCCACCAGGTGCCCGACACAGATAGTATAAACACACACTTCAACATTCACACCGTGCACGGAATATACATGGGGGCACTCCCTAGATACCAGTTTTATTAATTACAAACGCTTATGATTATGCATCTACGAGGGCCAATCTGATTACGTGACAGAGCTCGATCGATTCCGGAAGTCTTCGTGTAAATATTCGGGAAAACTTCGTGAAGAGTGTGTTGATATTTGAGTGATTCTCACATCTTTGTGAATATAATGTGTATCCGTATAACCGGTGTTAGTGTTGGTTAAGTTCGTTGAATAAACGTAAAGTCGCACACTCTTTAGTTGTCAATAAAAACCAAAATTAACGGCCACAAACAAAACATGGTGTCAGAATAAAGAACCATGGAGAAACTTGATCCGCCGAGAACACTGCAGCTGGACGGTAACCTTGCTGATAATTGGAAACGGTTCAAACAGCGATTTGAGTTGTATTTATCTGCATCGGGAGCCGCGGAAAAGGATGACAAAACAAAGGCGTGTTTGTTTCTGCATATCATCGGTGAGGATGCTCTTGAGATTTATAATAATTTCAGGTTTGACAACGCTGGCGACAATTTGAAGCTCAACAAAATCACAGAGAAGTTCGATTCATATTGTAATCCGAAGAAAAATCAAACTTATGAAAGACATAAATTTTTCACGTGTGTACAGAAATCGGATGAAAATATTGACACGTATGTAAATGAGCTTAGAACCAAAGCGAAAACATGTGATTTTGGGGACCTGACAGAATCTTTGATCAGGGACAGGATTGTGTGTGGCATCAGAGATGATAGAATAAGAGCTAGACTCTTGAGAGAGCAAGATCTAGATCTACAAAAAGCCATAACAATCTGTAGGGCTGCTGAGAGCACAGTAGAAACACTGAAAGAAATTAATTTCAGTAACAAAAGCAACGAGACAAATGTCCATCATGTGAAATCAAAAACGTTTAAAAAGCGTGAAAAGATGACTGAGAAAAAGTCAGGAAAAACTAAGAATCCGACAACACAGAGAAAAACATGTGGCAGATGTGGTAACATTCATGGATCTCAGTGTCCAGCAATGGGTAAATTTTGTAATGGTTGTGGCAGAAAAAACCACTTTAAGAAAAAATGTTACTTCCAGGCTTCAAACTCTAAAGTACACAGCATTAATGAAGGAAATGATTCAGAAAATGAAGAAGAATTCTTTGTGGACTCTGTAAGTACATTACAGAAACAGGCCAGTAAGTACAAACTGCATGTGAAAACAAATGGAAAGTATTTACAGTACAAACTGGATACGGGTAGTGAAGTGAACATTGTTTCGCAGAGAGATTTCAATACACTTCTGAAGAGACCAAAGCTTCATGCAACAAAAATGAAGTTGACTTCATACAGTGGTGACAATATTCCAGTGAAGGGGTCATGTATGTTGAATGTTGATCATAAAGGCCAATGCCATAAACTGCACTTCATTGTGGCAAAAGAGAATGTTATTCCAATTTTGGGAGAGAAAGCTCTTGACAAATTAGGCCTGATACAACGTGTCTTCACAATTGAAGAAGATGAAACTGACAAGAAGATAGAGAATGAGAAGTATGAGAAGAAATCTGCAAAAGACATTGTTGACCAATTCCAAGATGTGTTTGAAGGATTAGGCTGCTTAAAAGGTGAATACAAGATTGAAGTGGATCCATCAGTGA